>CAWUFW010018732.1:0-211057 GCA_963921515.1 Calotriton arnoldi | reverse complement strand
ACTGGCTTCCAAGAGACATCGACCTGTCGGTGGGAACTTGATGGCTCTATGCCCCCCTCCTGGCATGTCCTGCTCTGTAATAACCCCCACTGGCTGTGCAATGGTGAGCGATGCCCTGTGCGCTCTCTTCTCCTCCAGAGCCCCAGGGCTCTTCTTCCTCTCCGGGGCAGAGGCCGTCCTGTGATGCCCCTCTTCAAGGTATATTTCTAAAGACAGTGGTCCCTAGGCAATAGTCAATGAGAACAAGGATTGAATATAGACCCGGTCAGTACCTCTTCAAGGTATATCAATAAAAAAAGAAATCTGTGAGGTACTCAGCATTGTTATCTTAAACTCTGTTATGAAGTTCTGTGGGTATACCGAATACGCAGCTACCTTCGCCATTATCATGTGAAATCTCTTTATTGTTGTCATAACTACACTTTCACAATTGCTTTATTAAACTTCTTGCTTTCTCAAATTTGCTTGAAAATGCACCATTTGCCCACTTTTTTTCAAACTTTTCTCGGGAGGAGAAATCCCCCAACCCTATTTTTGACAGTCGCTATGCTCGCAAGACACAACGTTTACGTCCCCCACTTTCAAATATCTCCAGCCGTCACTGAGTGGGGGTGCTTATGGGAATTAATGGCCCTACACCCTCTGTAATATCGACATATTTCAGCCCTATTTTAGTAGCCCAGAAGGTTCCAGACTTTCATCAGGACTACATTTTTTATGCCATCGAAATTACATATCTTAAGGTCAGTCTGTTCGCCCAACTGTGTGAGTCAGGCCTTAAACACACACATTTAACACTTAAAATATGCAACAAACAAGGGCTGACTCGCCCTATTCCAGCGCATTATTTGTCCAGGTTTCTGCAAAACTTAACAGTAACCAATATTGGTGTCAAGCAGTCCATGCTCTTCGCACAATATCACATTCACCCGTTATAGTGACCACACAGCAACCAATGAGGAAATATCCTGACATATAGCAAGCAGCACTGCAAATTGTGATATGAAATGCGCACTGCAAATCATGATGTGCTATACCCCTTATAGTCCTTACCCTGCTATGGGAAAGTTTTTTTGTCACATAGGAAGAGGGAGGGATATGCCCCTGTAGTCACACCCTGTTGTATCACGGTAAGAACAGTTACATTTGTTATCTAGGATCCCACAGGATCAGCAGTAAAAGTTATGGGAGAGAAAACAAAAATCAGAGAGCCGTATTCATGGTTGTTCTTCCGAAGTGAGCGCTTTTACTCCATACTCACTTCGTCAAGGGAGCCATGTCACCTGTAGTACCGAATCGTGTCCTGTCTCCTCATTACTGCCTGCAGTCTTTCAAGCGAAGGCTTGGAAAGTGGGGCGCTGCCCTGGTGCTAGGACGCGCCTAGATGCGTTGCATGAGGCATCCGCATGCCCGTATGCTCCAAAAGTAAAAGATATTACCCCCAAAACTCACTGAACGACATTACCCTAAGAAATTATTTTATAGAGCAAACGTTGGTGGATCCTTCGCAGCAGTACATTGAAGTTTGAGAAGCCTTTTTTCTATTGCAAAAAACCCTAGTTTTTATTATCAGTGCTTATTCATACTAGACTTAAACAGAAACCAATCGTGTATCAACAAACACTTTGGAACCTACTCAGTCACTGGCCATTTTCTTTGTGGTGGCTTAGGACTAATAACCCCATGGGAACAGCAAAACCACTCTAATTGTAACTCTATGAATATGGTGTATCTGATTATGTGCCCAAGTAAGAAGATGTATATAGGAATGACCTCAAGAAAAGATAAAATCAGAATCAGCGAACATCGAAGTAATACTGGTCAACACAACACGATTAACAGCACATTATCTTGGAAGGGCCACTCGGAAAATGACTTATTCGATCTAGACCATTACTGAAAAAAATCAACATAAGCACAAATATGAGCAAAACACTCTTAGAACGAGAACCAAGCTGTGTGTATAGATTACGAACTTATGTATCAGGACTGAATGAAGAAATCGCATGGACAAAGACAATTGTGATAATCTTTCTCCCCAATGCTATACACCTGCTATCACTGCAGTCAATTTATTGTACATTTTTTAGGAAGTATGCTCTGTGGAACTTCCCTCTGCAGTACCCGACTATTAATATTGGTAACCTATGTATTAGTACAACTACTGATCAGGGTATCATGGTTAACAACTTAGCAAAAAATAAACAAATATTTTTTAAAGTAACATCACAGTATCGACCAGGCCCTATGATTATGTAAAAGACACACAATTGATGGTCGGAATGCAGAACAAATCAAAACATTCACCCCTAGTCAGGAGAATCCATCATTCTTTTGCTCACCATGCCACCCCAGTTTAGACCTGGCCATATGCAAATCAGTCTTGACCCTGTGCCTCATGGGAACAGTCCAGACCGAACCTATGATTATGTGTCAGGTGAATGGAAGTTTCTCATTTCAACCACCCTAAAACATGACGGGTATTGTGTGTATATATGCTTCGCCTCAGGAACTATTTCTCTCGTGGGGCCTTAGGTTGCAGAGCATAAGCGCACCTTGTTGCTACATGTAACGCACATGGGGATTGACATTTTACTATTATTTCCCCACCCCTTTCATCTGCCCAAAGATAGCAAGTGTGGTGGAGCTGTCCATGGTGTTGAGCTAAGCGCGGGCCCTGGGCAGCTGCCCACACTGCTCATGCCTAGTGCTGGCCCGGGACGTACCTCAATTCTGACAATTCCTCAAGCTTACAAAACTGAGACCTGCGTCTAGTTCTGCTGCTGCCTCTCACCTGACACGCACCTGCCTTTCCTGGCTGTTAATCACATGCTGCTCTGTCAATGCACCGCAACCCTGACCTGCCGCAGCCACTACAGTCCTTACCAAGAGCGGCTCCTCCCCAATGGCGGAGAAGCGTTGCTCCACTGGCTCAGAGCCAGCAGATGAAAAATAAAACGATATACTATAATTGTTTTAATTTTCATTTGCCGGCTCTGAGCCAGCGTGTGCACGGAGGGGCGGGATGGGAGCATGGGAGGGGGAGGGGGGAGGAGGAGTGCTATATGCACTTCTCAGTGCGCATGTGTGTTTGGCCGGCTGGCTCAGGCTGGCCAAACACACATATACACTTAGGTTTTTCCAACCTGGCTGGATTGAACAGCCGGGCTGGAGAAACAGCACAGACTCCTGTCCTGAGTGCAGCATCTTTTCAGCCCGCTCAGGCCCATCCTCGCGCTGCTCTCATAGCATGAGCGCAGCACGGGGATTGCACAGGAGTCTGATGCTGCACCAGTGCCTGCTGGGACCAGGAAGTAGCAGAACACTGAGGCACGAGGAGCAATGGGGCCGCCAGCTTCAGGTAAGTGGTTTTAAACATTTTTGTAACCCTCTGTGCGCTCCCCCTCTCACGCTCCCCTGCACCGCCTCCACCCACCACACCACTTCTTCATTGTCTCGGCCGCCACTGGTCCTAACACTAACACCAAAATGTAGGACTATAGAGGGGCCTTGGTCCCTGCCCATACAGACCTTTGCTGATGTACCCAGTGCTTAATGTCTAAAAAAGAAAAAAAAAGTATCAGGGTCCACGGATCTCTACAGATGCAACTGCAGCTTTTACCATCCACTGCCCCATGCCAGTGCCCGTGCCAATGGCCTGTGGACGTACTGCTATTACTATTTTTAGTGCATACTGCATTGCTAAACTAATGTGCTCTGCTGAAAATAGGCAGACAGTGCCAGTGTTAGGAATGAAGTGCCGACTCCGAACACTGGCAAAAACCAGAACAAATTAAGCACTGCATGTACCTCAATCCAGACCAGCAGCCAGGGCTGGATTGGGGCCTTAATTCGGACCGAGCAGCCAAAACAAAGTGGCCCACATTCGCAGATTGCAACTTTTTACAATACACTCCTTGGTTAGGATCATGGAGCTAAGTCATGGCAAACATTTGTGGTAATAACATTATTAGGCTTTCCTGTTTTCAGTTTCTATTTTTGGTAAATTCTGGTGGGGTTTTTCAGTGTTTTCAAGTGATTTCAATACCTTAAAAAAACAGTGGTTATCAGTGGTTACACATTTTCACACCATTAAAAACAACAGAAACGGGGGGGCGTGGCCAACCACCGAGCAACATGGCCGCACCTTGAGGCGGCTCTGACCAAGTGCACCCGTTCCGGCGTTAATCCGTACAACTATCCGTGATTGCAGAGGTACAAAGTAGAGACTCGCGTCCATGAACTCACCGGGATCCTTTTGAGCCGCGGCACTGCCTGTTTTCATGTGTGCTGGCCGAGATTGCTTCAGCGACGCGTGCAGCCTGTGAGAAACGCCTTGCCGGTGGGGGAAGGGCGAGTGTGCCCTGGCTGTGGACTGAAATCGACTCCCCGGCATTGCTGACCTTTGTGGCCCGCGGAGTCCCTTGTTTTATTGCCCGTTGATGATGGGGTGCGACGCCGTGGCAGGCTTCGGCGAGACCCCGGAGCTGTTGAATCGAGGGGGAGCGCAGAGCCAAGTAAGGAAGTGGCCCGAGTGTGTTCGGCTCTGTAGTGGTGGCGCAGGGAATAATTGCTGATCGCCGGCCGAGGGAGCGAAGAGAGAACAATCAGGACACAGCGCCCTGCCCGCCCACTAGAATCTGTTGAGTGGAGGAGCGGCGCATGGTTGGAGCTCGCTGACAATCTCCCTCGCGCCGGGAGCGGCCTGCATTGCTCGGCTGGGGCGGAGCAGATGTGGGGCGAAACTGGTGAAGATCTGGAAGAGCTAGCCCCGGCAGCTGCAAGTGATCGTCTGCGCAAGACCGCCACGGGGTCGGATCCGGTGTTGGTCCCGATAGCAAAGGGGGCTCCTGGTCTCCATTAGGCCCTGAAGTTCAGAGACGTTGCCTGCCAGCCCCTCGAGGGCCGCAACAACAGTGCGCGCCGTCCCACCATGACTGGGGAGTGGCAGAAAGGGTCACTCCATGGCAACCCGCTCTAATTGGGGAGAAACACAACCCGAAAGGAAACAGGAAAAAAGTATAAACAGAGATCACCGAGGAACAGGGTGCTAGAAGACCTTGCTATAAGGGACATACAGAGGCCTTGCTGACTTCATAGTCGGCGCGCTCCCCAGAACTTGAGCGATAGGCCGGATGCCTCAGACATAAATCTGCACTGGGACATGAGCCCTTGCTTTAGCCGCAATCCGTAAGTTGAAGCCAGAAGTACCTTAGCGATCAACCGCCCTCTGGCGCAGTATAACCATTGCCACGTTTTGTTTTGAAGGCACTGACTGCCCACATTTTACCTACGCCGCCCAGGACACAGTACGCTGCCCAACAGGATTTCCCTAAGTGCCACAGAGGGGCCGCCTGGCTGTTTTCTCTCCGCTTCTACTTGGGCTTGCACGACCTGGCCATGGCTGGTGGCCGTAACACCAAGGCCTCTATGCAGGCCAAGCTGGAAAAGTTTGCTTGGGACAAGGGCCCCGGCCCGACCAAAAAGGGAGGAGAGGATCCACCTGGGACGCCCCAGTCATCGGAGGGTGTAAAAGACCCGACGTTGCAGGACATCCTAACGGCTATAACAACAGTGAGGACGTCGTTGGAGTCCAGGATGGATTCCGTGTCATCAGAGGTCTCCCTGATCCGAGCGGACATGCGCTCCATGAACACCAGACTCAAAGAGGTAGAGTCAACAGCAAGCTCCCTCGTGACGGACACGTCCGCCCTTCAGCGAAGGGTGGACAACCTTCAGGCTCTGAGTGGGCGGCTAGAGGCGCAATTCGACGAGTATGAGGGTCGCTCGCGGCAAAACAATGTTCGAATTTTGGGGGTTCAGGAGCGAGCAGAGGAGCCATCGACCGGCTTGTTTGTCGAAGATCTGGTCACAACTTACCTGAAACCAACCAGACTGTCAAAGTTCTTCACTGTAGAGAGAGCGCACAGAGTGCCAGGGGGCAGACCAAAACCTGCCCCCCCCCCGAGGCCTATAGTTGCGCGCATCTTTAACTTCAAAGATCGGGACGTTATCCTGCAGACGGCCCGGACCGCACCACCAATCGAATTTCAGAACAACAAAGTGACCTTCTTTCCAGACTTCACGCTTACGGTGCAGCGATGGAGTTTCCTGGAGGTAAAGAAAGCGTTGCGAGACCAGAACGTTAAGTATGCAATGCTCTTCCCCGCCAAACTGCGTGTGGAGTCGGAAGGGAAGGCCTGGTTCTTCGTCAGTCCTGAAGAGGCTTAGGACTGGCTCGACGGCTGGCGTAGGGCCTGGCACAGGGGTCACTGTGGCCAACGAAACGGACGAGAACATGCAGAGTGACCAAGACGCACGATCCCCACCGGGAGAGCGCGATGAAGTGACAGGCGACGAATGAGAACTGGTCTGTATAAATAGTGGCAACTGTGACGGTCCTATAGTCACGCTCTAGCAGAACTGGTACACAGCTTGATTTATTAATTGCCATAACCGTAGCCAGGGTATGCCCTAGCAAAGTACATTGTCATTGTGGGATTGCCAGTTGGTGCGCAACGATGTTGACTATGTAGAACTGTGAGCCATTGATCTAGCACTTACCTCTAACATACTGGACGGGTGTCAGGTTGGACACACGCACCATAAAGTTTCAGGGCTGGGCGATAGGCACTCTGCAAGTTCGGGGTGGCGGGAGGTTCCGACACCGCCATGCAGGGAGGCAGGGAGGGGGGTTTTGTTGAATAAGTTCAAGGGGGTGGGATCCTGTGCACTCAGACTCCGTATTTGGACGTGTGTATAAGAGACCGTCACAATTTTGTGCCAGGAGGGGGGGGGAGGGAAGTTTAAGTCAGTACAGACAAGTTTCAGACGGGATTGACAAGGCAGTAGATACCATTGACACACGATTTTACATGACCAGGAACGTTGCCCTGATGTATGGGGAGGCGGGTAGTGTAGCTGACACAACACCGACCAATGGCACTGATGGGAAATTCCCCTGGCGACCGGGGGTACGCACCTAGGGAAAGGATGGCGACTGCTCTTAAGCCAGGGCTCACGCTGCTGTCATGGAATGTGAATGGATTGGGGGACAAAATCAAGAGGGGAGTAGTACTCCAATTTATAAAGCGACATTCCCCGGACGTGATCTTATTGCAGGAAACGCACTTACTTGGTAATGCCTGTAAAGCAATGTCGAGGTGGGGGTTTAAGCTGGTGGCGCATTCCGCATTTGGGTCCGGCTCAAGGGGAGTGGGAATAATGGTGCGGAAGTCCTTCCCTATGACAATTGACCAGACTCGGACAGACAGCCTGGGCAGATTTGTAGCGGCCTCAAGGACATGGGAGGGGCGTACTCTTAACCTGATTTCAGCCTATGTACCGCCAGGTCTACACGCCCCAGCCTTTAAGGACCTCGGAAGTCTCCTCTTGGAGTTGCCAGAGGGCAGATTGTTGATCGGTGGCGACTTTAATTCCATTGTCTCCGATTCCCTAGACCGCTGGCCCCAGAAGATCCTGCCTTCTTCTCGTAAGCAGATCCATAGTTTTTTGGGTGCAATGGGCCTGGTGGATGCTTGGCGGAAGCTGCATCCAGTAGAACAGCAATATACTTTTTATTCTGGCGCGCACCGTAGCATGTCCAGGATTGATTATATACTAACTCTTGAGCACCAAGTGGACAGCGTTAAGGAAGTGCAGCACCTAGCCAGGGGTATATCAGATCATTCACCCATCTTGTGTCGACTAGAGGTATGGGAGCCCACGGTGGGCAGAATAGCTCCGATTAATCAGTGGTACCTCAAAGTCCCCCAAATAAGGGACAAAATCACACATGAATCGGAACTCTACTTCCAAGAAAATGAAGGGTCGGTTGACTCCACTGTGACATTGTGGGAGGCCTACAAGGTGGTGATTCGGGGGGTAGCGCTGGGTCAGATAGCGGGGTCAAGGAGGGAGAAACGTGCGGCCATGACCCGTCTGGAAGGAGAGATATTACACTTGGAGGGGCAGCTTCGGGCGCAAGACTCGGACGAGGTAAAGCAGGCTCTATACATTAAAATTAAGGACTATTCTGATCTGGCCACCGAAGCAGCCAAGGCACAACATAGAGCTAAACTTAGCAACATTTATGATGTCGGTGACAAGGCCGGCAGATTGCTGGCCTGGCTGGACCGAAGGGACCAAGCTAGTCGTGTAGTTGTGGAGATAGAGACGGAATCAGGAAACCGTCTCACTGATCCGCAAGAGATTGCGGATGCCTTTGGCCAATACTATCAAACTGTGTATGAGTCTCAATCCCTGCATGCAGAGGAAGAGGCAATCGCCTTCCTGAGAGACATCTCGCTCCCGATACTCAAAGACGAGGAACGCTCTGAGCTCGATCAAGAGATAACCAGCACAGAGGTGGGAAAAGCCATCCAGGACTTGCACGGAGGGAAGGCAACAGGCCCAAATGGCTTGCCCTTTGAATTATTTAAACTAACGTCAAGCAAGACTGCCCCCTATCTCACTAAAATGTTTCATGAGAGTAAGGCAGCGGGATTGCTTCCCACTGACCAGAGACTGGCAATGATTGTAGTCATCCACAAGGATGGTAAACCGAAACAGAAGTGCTCCTCCTATAGACCGATATCCCTGCTCAATGGGGAGGCTAAGATACTGGCAAAAGTCCTGGCCTCCCGTTTACTTGGGGTCATAGCAAAATTAGTCCACCCGGACCAGTCCAGATTTATGCCGGCAAGAAACACCTCCCTTAACCTGCGTAGGCTTCACGGAGTACTGAGCCGAGCCACGTCGATTAGCGAGGATGCGGTGGTGGTGTCTCTGGATGCTGCCATGGCATTCAATACTATTGAATGGCCCTATCTGTTCGCAGTGCTCGGCAAACTCGGAGTGGGACAGGGGTATATTGGTTGGGTTCAGCTTCTTTATCAGCAACCGCTGGCCCAAGTGGTTGTCAATAACAGAAAATCTTGCGCCTTTGCACTCAGTAGAGGCACTAGACAAGGCTGTCCACTGTCCCCGCTGCTCTTTGCCCTGACCCTGGAGCCATTGGCTATGTGGGTTCGGAGGGATCCCGTTATCAGAGGCCTTAAGTGGGCACATGGGTGGGAGTATCGCATCTCGTTGTATGCTGGCGACATTCTGCTCTACTTGGCTTCACCGGCGGCCTCCCTGAACAGAATCCTGCACATATTCTTGGCGTTTGGTAGATTCGCTGGCTACAAAATAAATTGGGCCAAGTCTGTGCTCTATGTCCTTCATGGAATGATGCCCTCGCTTCCCGGGGCTTTCAGATTACGGAAGCGTCGGACAACTTTAAATATTTGGGCATCTAGGTCTCTATGGACCCGTCATGGTTTTATGAACACAATCTCCTGCCTCCCCTGCAACGGCTCAGGAGTGACGTCCAGCATTGGAAATCGCTCCCCCTGTCCCTTCTGTGGCACGCTGCACTGTTCAAAATGATGTCCCTCCCTAGATTCTTGTACGCTTTGCAGAATGCTCCGCACCTAGTCGAGTCAGCATACTTTAGGGAAATCAATAGTGCAGTTCGCGACCTACTTTGGGAGGGCAAGCCACCGCGGATCGCCACTCACAAGCTTATGCTCGGGTGGTTCGATGGGGGTATCGGCCTTCCTAGCAAACACAAGACATCAAAAAATATTATTGGGCGTCCCACCTAGCAGCAATCAACCAGTGCACATATAAGCCGCATGGAGACCCCGCATTCCAGATTGACAGGGGGCTCCTGCCGGGGGGTAATTTCGAAGGGGCGTTATATTCTCGTTCAGTGAAACCAAATCTGACAGGGCACATGCGACACAGGTGTGGAGGGCGGCAACGAAGTGTTTGGGTTGGGCGGACAAGATTACGCTGGCCACACCACTCTGGTACTCCGAACAACTGGGTAAGCTGATTCACACAAGGGGCTTTGACCGGTGGGACCTGATAGGTATCTCGAAAGTGGGGGACTTGTGGAAGGCGGGCGACATGGTTCCTTTTGCCCAGCTGCAAGCGGAGTACGAATTGGCGGACTCAGAGTATTTTAGATATTTGCAAATTCGACACGCTTTGTTAGCCGTACTGCCCAGGGGGAATCACTGCCTGAATCCTCCCCGCTTGAAGATAGGGTCTTAGATGGGGATCTGCCGGAGAAAGCCATATCACTTATTTATAAAAAACTAATTAATAACATGGCAGACCCGCTGATCCGGCTTCGGGCACACTGGGATTACGATGTAGCGGGCTTGAAGATGAAGAATGGACCGCGGCAGTAACCTCTCCAAGGGAAGTGGCCATTTACTCCAGGCTCTGGTAAGTGCAATTGAAGGTACTGCACAGGTCCTACCTGGCCGGCCCTTTGCTGATGCGAATGGGATATAGCGCAGAAGGAGGGTGTCCCAGAGGCTGTGGGCAGGAAGGCACTTTCATCCATATGCTCTGGGAGTGTATTACTATCCAAGGTTACTGGTCGAGGGTTGTGGGCCGCATTGAGGATGTGTTGGGACAAAAGATTGATTGTAATATAAAGCTATAAATGTTAAATGTCTGGGGTCCGACTGACCTAAGTTCCAAGGAGCGAATATGGGTGACTCTGGGGCTGATGGTAGCTAAGCGGAATATTGTTCGCAAGTGGAAAGCGGAGACCCACCGCGTTTAGCGGATTGGAGTAAGGATATGGATTGGTGCATGGTTACAGAAAGGACCATATATGAAGCCAGGGGTGCCCCACCAAGTGGACTCAGATCTGGGAGAAATGGAACAATTATAGGGGAGGGATATGTGAGCCCCGCAAGCGAGAGACGAAATTGGAGAACTGGGGCTGAATTCTGGGGTGCTGTGATCACTACATTGTTTGTTTTTGTTCTTATGTACCGGATGCCTCCCTTGTGTCATCGTTGAGTCACCATTGCCAGTATTCCAGCTGGTTGTCAAGTCCTGTTTTCTCAATAAAAAGAATTGTTTAAAAAAAAACAACAGAAACAGTGTTTTTCCGGTGTTTATGGAACGTTTGCTTTTATTATTGCTTGCTTTCTGCACTAATAGTGCATGGTATATAGACTGTGTACGTACAGTGTATATGAGGTCAAAATACATTTTTGCAAATCAAACTTATTGTAGTACACCATACAATACTTCTTCAGTGAGTCTTTGGTCATGTGTGCTCGCTCTTTCCTTCCCATGTAAACTTTTTTCTGTGAAAAGGCCCTCTCAACATTGGCACTTGAGACAGGCAACGCCAAAACAGCCAGTACACAATTTGCTAACTCTGGCCACTGACATAGCTTTCCATGCCAATACTGGTGCACTTGAAGATTGCGATTCTTTGGGCAGGTTCTGCAACATTTGCATTGAACTGGGGGCTTATGCCGTCAGAGTTACTGAAGCGGTCAGAAATGAAGCAGCACTTTTGGAACTACGGAGAAGATTCCCCTTTATGGAAGGAATCTAGAACTTGTACAGAGTACCACAGTGAGCTTTCATTGACTTCAAATGCCATGGTTGGTGAAGGGACATTTCTATGCATCATTGCAAGCCATTTCTCACACATTGTAAAATAAAAGTTCCTGAATTGCTCTTCAACATTGCTTTGCTTACCAAGTAGCAAGCACTCTAACATGGAACATTTTGCAGTGCCAGTCACTAAAGGTGTTGCCCAGCCTACTCTCAAGGTGATGTTTCACATATACACCAATTATGCTGAACACTTGGCAAACAAAGGTGTTTTCAAACTCTAGTTTTTTTATTATGTCCACTACAGCAGTTATGTTTTCCTGTAAAGATCTAAGAATGCAGTAGAGTGTACTTTTTTTCACACCACTATCAATATGCGACCAAAGAGCCTCACATTTCTTGCCTTTGGCATCATTACTAAAGCAAAAATTCTGTAAACGGTTGGCACGTGGATAATATAGCAATCACAGCCTCTGGACTGAGAATCACCAGCTAATGACACATTTGGGATGACTCTTTCTTTGATGCCACGGAAAGCACAAAATTAAAAATATTTGCGTTTTGGTTCCGGCGCATAACAAAACAGTGCACCAGAAGGGACTGAAGATTGTAAAGATGCTTTCAGCATGCCATCTAGCAAGTGGCAAGGATCTCTTACAGGGAAGCACTTCAGCTCAGGTATCAATTTTGACAGGTCATCACTCAACCTTTTCATATATGTAGCTGAATCACTGCAAATATAAACAATATCACTCCAATCTGTGTTGAACTTGGAAAGAACCTTTTTGCAGCAGCATTCCAAGCGACACTGCGTTCCATGTTTTCCAAAAGTCTGGTGTTATGTTTTCACCACTATCCCAGATGCTTGGTGATAGCACTCTTTTCACATTTACTTGTCACTATACCTTGCATTGAATGTTTAATGCCTGAGGTGTTGGCACTTCATCTACTATCAATACTGACTCACTAGAAACTGGAGGCTGATTCATCAAGGGTTTTTACCCATTCTTTGTGGGTAAATGTGATGCCACATATTGGGAAAGATTCTTATGAAACCAGCCATTTTACGTATCAGTGAAAGAATCAAATGCAGCCAATATATCAAATATGATTTTGATATTTCCTGATTCTCTACAGTTTATAAAATAATTAAACAAGACCTAAAACATTCTTCTAAACCCTGCATCTTTAGACCAAAGACCACAAAATTGAAAAAGCAAAAGGAAGAAGAAACCATATTTTAGTGATATCCCTAAACAACAAAACTCAAGCAGAATAATGTTAGCCCAGTCTATCTTGCTGCTAGCTTGTATAACAAAGTTACATTGTATTAGCCCCTTCAGGAAGAAAAAAATGACTCTTTCATCTCCTTTTCCTTTCTTTGAATGGCATTTAGTTTGTGGTTGTGCAGGTGTTTTTTCAGTGTTTATATGTTTACACTGGTGAGGGCTATTTCCCTTTCGGTGGGGTTTTATCAGTTATTATAGGTTTAAACCTAAAACCGGACAGCCTAAACATTATTTTAAAGCTTATAGGGCCAGTACTTAAATAGAAAATTAAGACTCCAATGGAAAAAATGTACTTTAAAAGCACAGAATTATCAAAAATATTGTGAACTCACTTTTAATTGTTTATTATCCATACGTTTGTGGTGGATGTTTTGATTAATGTTCACTGGGAAACATGACATGCCATAGACCTAGACTGCCTTTTACACTCACCCTAGGCTTTTTTGATATTCATTTTATTTTTTGCAATACTTAAGAGAGGCCCTCCAGTGATCAAAGACTGGTGAAAGGTGCATCTATTTTGTTTGTGTCACTTGCTGCTAGCATCACGTGTACATTCTGTGAAAAGGAATGATGCTAGTGTCTAAATGAAAAAATAAACAAACAAAATAGTGTCACTTTCCTTTACACACAATTTTATGTAGCACAAACTTGGCCCAGAGGCATTGGAGTTTTTATATGAGCACCAGATAACATTACAGAGGATCATAGTAATTTTTTTAGCTTCATGTAGATTAAGTGATTTGCCCAGAATCACAGGATGTTGAGTGGACGCCCGGACTTGAACCTGATTTCCCAGATTCAAAGTCAACGAAGGCCACAACCTGTCCAGGTTGACTGCAGAAATGTATATCTGGCAGACAAAGGAGAACAGCAGAGACTAATTTATCTCCGCTTCTTGCATGTAATAGAGGGGGACAAAAATAAACTGAGGCGCTTCCTCTCTGGCCCTCACCAACCCCCACCACTTCCTCCAGTCCTCTTCCCTGCCCCAGTCCCCTGCAAAGCAAGAACTAATTGCTTCCCATCAGCAGCTCCTTGTAGCCCCTGTCACGCCTGTAGGGAACCAGTGATCAGGCACACCTCATGCTGTGGCAGTCGGAGCAGCCCATTGTCATTCTGTATCTGACATTAGCCCGCCGGCCTGACTTCATGTGCATGGGGTCAAGCTTACTATATACTTTTGTAGAGGCTGTAACAACAGCCTTTGACTTCTGCACCAGGGGTGGAGTTCTTAGAAGACCAAACAAGCATTGGCAAAGCCAATAGGTATCACCTATACCAGAGCTATTGAATTTGGCAATGTGGTTTTGCCATGTTATACACCAGTGTGGCTGCTGTCCAGCGTGGCTAAAAGTTAGTGGTGTGTAGTGTCCTAGAGTAGAGAGGGAGGAGTACAGTGTCGTAGAGTGGAGTAGAGGGGAGCAGAGTTCAGTGGCATAGAGTGTCCTAGAGTGCAGTGTCCTAGAGTGGCATAGAGTGGGGTGGAGTGGGTTTGAGTGGATTGAGGTAGTGGGGTGTATTGGAGTGGATTATATTGGTTTGGGGTGGGGTGTATTGGATTGGGGTGAAGTGGAGTGGTTTGTGGTGGGGTGGATTGGATTAGATTAGATTAGGTGGTTTGGAGTAGGGTCAATTAGAGTGGAGGGTTGATGGATTGACTGGATTGGGTTGAGGTGGACTGTATTGGGGTGAGATGGATTGGAGTGGGGTGGATTAGAGTGGGTCAGATTGTTTTGGAGTGGGGAAGATTTGATTCGGGCAGATTGGAGTGGGGCCAATTGTTTTGGATTAGAGCGGGCAGAATGTTTTGGATTGGAGTGGGGCGAATTAGAGTGGGGCTGACTGTTTAGGATTGGAGCTGGGCAGATTGAAGCTGGGCAGATTGGAGTGTGGTGGATTTGAGTGGGCAGATTGGAGTGGGGCGAACTGGAGTGGGCAGATTGTTTTAGATTGGAGTGGGGCAAATTGTTTTGTATTGGAGTACTGCAGATTGTTTTGGATTGGAGTTAGGCAGATTGTTTTGGATTGGAGTGGGGCGGATTGGAGAGGAGCATATTGGAGTGGGGCGGATTGGAGTGGGCTAGATTGTTTTGGATTGGAGTAGGGCAGATTGGATTGGGGCAGATTGTTTTGGATTGGAGTACGGCAGATTGTTTTGGACTGGAGTTAGGCAGATTGTTTTGGATTGGAGTGGGGCAAATTGTTTTGGATTAGAGTGGGGTAGATTGTTTTGGATTGAAGTGTGGCAGACTGTTTTGGATTGGAGTGGGGCAGATTGAAGCGGGCAGATTGTATTAGATTGGAATAGGGCAGATTGTTTGGATTGGAGTGGGGCAGATTGGAGTGTGGCAGAATGCTTTGGATTGGAGAGGGGCATACTGTTTTAGATTGGAGTGGGGCACATTGTTTTGGATTGGACTCTGGCAGATTGTTTTGAATTGTAGTGGGGCAGATTGGAGTGGGTGAGTTGGGAGAATTAGAGTGTGGCAAATTCGATTGGGGTGAGTGGTATGGATTGGTCTAGAGTGGATTGGACTGATTGGGGTGGATTGGTGTGGGGTTGGTTGGCGTGGATTCGAGTGGGACGGAATGGGGTGGATTGGATTGGTGTGGACTGGAGTGGGGGTGGATTTGGGTGTACTGCACAATGATGCGCTAAAGCATCATTTCAGAAATTATGCATAAGAAAGAAACAATGTTGCTTTGTAATAAGATAATCCTCATCTTTCAAGAACAGCGCCCACGAGCAAAAACAAAGGAAAACATGAGTGCACTGTGGGAAAAGAAGACTTGGCAAAATAAAAGAAAGTTAACTATAGAAAATAAATCTTTGTAATTTTGGTTTTCCTGCTGGGAGTGTTTTTGCCAGTCACACACCTTCTGTTTGCCGGGCACTAAAAGTTGAAAAGAACAAAATAGTACCTCAATGCACGTCGGGTGCAGCGGACGGGCGGAGTACGAATTGGCGGACTCAGAGTATTTTAGATATTTGCAAATTCGACACGCTTTGTTAGCCGTACTGCCCAGGGGGAATCACTGCCTGAATCCTCCCCGCTTGAAGATAGGGTCTTAGATGGGGATCTGCCGGAGAAAGCCATATCACTTATTTATAAAAACTAATTAATAACATGGCAGACCCGCTGATCCGGCTTCGGGCACACTGGGATTACGATGTAGCGGGCTTGAAGATGAAGAATGGACCGCGGCAGTAACCTCTCCAAGGGAAGTGGCCATTTACTCCAGGCTCTGGTAAGTGCAATTGAAGGTACTGCACAGGTCCTACCTGGCCGGCCCTTTGCTGATGCGAATGGGATATAGCGCAGAAGGAGGCTGTCCCAGAGGCTGTGGGCAGGAAGGCACTTTCATCCATATGCTCTGGGAGTGTATTTCTATCCAAGGTTACTGGTCGAGGGTGGTGGGCCGCATTGAGGATGTGTTGGGACAAAAGATTGATTGTAATATAAAGCTATAAATGTTAAATGTCTGGGGTCCGACTGACCTAAGTTCCAAGGAGCGAATATGGGTGACTCTGGGGCTGATGGTAGCTAAGCGGAATATTGTTCGCAAGTGGAAAGCAGGAGACCCACCGCGTTTAGCGGATTGGAGTAAGGATATGGATTGGTGCATGGTTACAGAAAGGACCATATATGAAGCCAGGGGGTGCCCCACCAAGTGGACTCAGATCTGGGAGAAATGGAACAATTATAGGGGAGGGATATGTGAGCCCCGCAAGCGAGAGACGAAATTGGAGAACTGGGGCTGAATTCTGGGGTGCTGTGATCACTACATTGTTTGTTTTTGTTCTTATGTACCGGATGCCTCCCTTGTGTCATCGTTGAGTCACCATTGCCAGTATTCCAGCTGGTTGTCAAGTCCTGTTTTCTCAATAAAAAGAATTGTTTAAAAAAACAACAGACACAGTGTTTTTCCGGTGTTTATGGAACGTTTGCTTTTATTATTGCTTGCTTTCTGCACTAATAGTGCATGGTATATAGACTGTGTACGTACAGTGTATATGAGGTCAAAATACATTTTTGCAAATCAAACTTATTGTAGTACACCATACAATACTTCTTCAGTGAGTCTTTGGTCATGTGTGCTCGCTCTTTCCTTCCCATGTAAACTTTTTTCTGTGAAAAGGCCCTCTCAACATTGGCACTTGAGAGAGGCAACGCCAAAACAGCCAGTACACAATTTGCTAACTCTGGCCACTGACATAGCTTTCCATGCCAATACTGGTGCACTTGAAGATTGCGATTCTTTGGGCAGGTTCTGCAACATTTGCATTGAACTGGGGGCTTATGCCGTCAGAGTTACTGAAGCGGTCAGAAATGAAGCATCACTTTTGGAACTACGGAGAAGATTCCCCTTTATGGAAGGAATCTAGAACTTGTACAGAGTACCACAGTGAGCTTTCATTGACTTCAAATGCCATGGTTGGTGAAGGGACATTTCTATGCATCATTGCAAGCCATTTCTCACACATTGTAAAAATAAAAGTTCCTGAATTGCTCTTCAACATTGCTTTGCTTACCAAGTAGCAAGCACTCTAACATGGAACATTTTGCAGTGCCAGTCACTAAAGGTGTTGCCCAGCCTACTCTCAAGGTGATGTTTCACATATACACCAATTATGCTGAACACTTGGCAAACAAAGGTGTTTTCAAACTCTAGTTTTTTATTATGTCCACTACAGCAGTTATGTTTTCCTGTAAAGATCTAAGAATGCAGTAGAGTGTACTTTTTTCACACCACTATCAATATGCGACCAAAGAGCCTCACATTTCTTGCCTTTGGCATCATTACTAAAGCAAAAATTCTGTAAACGGTTGGCACGTGGATAATATAGCAATCACAGCCTCTGGACTGAGAATCACCAGCTAATGACACATTTGGGATGACTCTTTCTTTGATGCCACGGAAAGCACAAAATTAAAAATATTTGCGTTTTGGTTCCGGCGCATAACAAAACAGTGCACCAGAAGGGACTGAAGATTGTAAAGATGCTTTCAGCATGCCATCTAGCAAGTGGCAAGGATCTCTTACAGGGAAGCACTTCAGCTCAGGTATCAATTTTGACAGGTCATCACTCAACCTTTTCATATATGTAGCTGAATCACTGCAAATATAAACAATATCACTCCAATCTGTGTTGAACTTGGAAAGAACCTTTTGCAGCAGCATTCCAAGCGACACTGCGTTCCATGTTTTCCAAAAGTCTGGTGTTATGTTTTCACCACTATCCCAGATGCTTGGAGATAGCACTCTTTTCACATTTACTTGTCACTATACCTTGCATTGAATGTTTAATGCCTGAGGTGTTGGCAATTCATCTACTATCAATACTGACTCACTAGAAACTGGAGGCTGATTCATCAAGGGTTTTTACCCATTCTTTGTGGGTAAATGTGATGCCACATATTGGGAAAGATTCTTATGAAACCAGCCATTTTATGTATCAGTGAAAGAATCAAATGCAGCCAATATATCAAATATGATTTTGATATTTCCTGATTCTCTACAGTTTATAAAATAATTAAACAAGACCTAAAACATTCTTCTAAACCCTGCATCTTTAGACCAAAGACCACAAAATTGAAAAAGCAAAAGGAAGAAGAAACCATATTTTAGTGATATCCCTAAACAACAAAACTCAAGCAGAATAATGTTAGCCCAGTCTATCTTGCTGCTAGCTTGTATAACAAAGTTACATTGTATTAGCCCCTTCAGGAAGAAAAAAATGACTCTTTCATCTCCTTTTCCTTTCTTTGAATGGCATTTAGTTTGTGGTTGTGCAGGTGTTTTTTCAGTGTTTATATGTTTACACTGGTGAGGGCTATTTCCTTTCGGTGGGGTTTTATCAGTTATTATAGGTTTAAACCTAAAACCGGACAGCCTAAACATTATTTTAAAGCTTATAGGGCCAGTACTTAAATAGAAAATTAAGACTCCAATGGAAAAAATGTACTTTAAAAGCACAGAATTATCAAAAATATTGTGAACTCACTTTTAATTGTTTATTATCCATACGTTTGTGGTGGATGTTTTGATTAATGTTCACTGGGAAACATGACATGCCATAGACCTAGACTGCCTTTTACACTCACCCTAGGCTTTTTTGATATTCATTTTATTTTTTGCAATACTTAAGAGAGGCCCTCCAGTGATCAAAGACTGGTGAAAGGTGCATCTATTTTGTTTGTGTCACTTGCTGCTAGCATCACGTGTACATTCTGTGAAAAGGAATGATGCTAGTGTCTAAATGAAAAAATAAACAAACAAAATAGTGTCACTTTCCTTACACACAATTTTATGTAGCACAAACTTGGCCCAGAGGCATTGGAGTTTTTTATATGAGCACCAGATAACATTACAGAGGATCATAGTAATTTTTTTAGCTTCATGTAGATTAAGTGATTTGCCCAGAATCACAGGATGTTGAGTGGACGCCCGGACTTGAACCTGATTTCCCAGATTCAAAGTCAACGAAGGCCACAACCTGTCCAGGTTGACTGCAGAAATGTATATCTGGCAGACAAAGGAGAACAGCAGAGACTAATTTATCTCCGCTTCTTGCATGTAATAGAGGGGGACAAAAATAAACGGAGGCGCTTCCTCTCTGGCCCTCACCAACCCCCACCACTTCCTCCAGTCCTCTTCCCTGCCCCAGTCCCCTGCAAAGCAAGAACTAATTGCTTCCCATCAGCAGCTCCTTGTAGCCCCTGTCACGCCTGTAGGGAACCAGTGATCAGGCACACCCCATGCTGTGGCAGTCGGAGCAGCCCATTGTCATTCGGTATCTGACATTAGCCCGCCGGCCTGACTTCATGTGGATGGGGTCAAGCTTACTATATACTTTTGTAGAGGCTGTAACAACAGCCTTTGACTTCTGCACCAGGGGTGGAGTACTTAGAAGACCAAACAAGCATTGGCAAAGCCAATAGGTATCACCTATACCAGAGCTATTGAATTTGGCAATGTGGTTTTGCCATGTTATACACCAGTGTGGCTGCTGTCCAGCGTGGCTAAAAGTTAGTGGTGTGTAGTGTCCTAGAGTAGAGAGGGAGGAGTACAGTGTCGTAGAGTGGAGTAGAGGGGAGCAGAGTTCAGTGGCATAGAGTGTCCTAGAGTGCAGTGTCCTAGAGTGGCATAGAGTGGGGTGGAGTGGGTTTGAGTGGATTGAGGTAGTGGGGTGTATTGGAGTGGATTATATTGGTTTGGGGTGGGGTGTATTGGATTGGGGTGAAGTGGAGTGGTTTGTGGTGGGGTGGATTGGATTGGATTAGATTAGGGTGGTTTGGAGTAGGGTCAATTAGAGTGGAGGGGGTTGACTGGATTGGGTTGAGGTGGACTGTATTGGGTGAGATGGATTGGAGTGGGGTGGATTAGAGTGGGTCAGATTGTTTTGGAGTGGGGAAGATTTGATTCGGGCAGATTGGAGTGGGGCCAATTGTTTTGGATTAGAGCGGGCAGAATGTTTTGGATTGGAGTGGGGCGAATTAGAGTGGGGCTGACTGTTTAGGATTGGAGCTGGGCAGATTGAAGCTGGGCAGATTGGAGTGTGGTGGATTTGAGTGGGCAGATTGGAGTGGGGCGAACTGGAGTGGGCAGATTGTTTTAGATTGGAGTGGGGCAAATTGTTTTGTATTGGAGTACTGCAGATTGTTTTGGATTGGAGTTAGGCAGATTGTTTTGGATTGGAGTGGGGCGGATTGGAGAGGAGCATATTGGAGTGGGGCGGATTGGAGTGGGCTAGATTGTTTTGGATTGGAGTAGGGCAGATTGGATTGGGGCAGATTGTTTTGGATTGGAGTACGGCAGATTGTTTTGGACTGGAGTTAGGCAGATTGTTTTGGATTGGAGTGGGGCAAATTGTTTTGGATTAGAGTGGGGTAGATTGTTTTGGATTGAAGTGTGGCAGACTGTTTTGGATTGGAGTGGGGCAGATTGAAGCGGGCAGATTGTATTAGATTGGAATAGGGCAGATTGTTTGGATTGGAGTGGGGCAGATTGGAGTGTGGCAGAATGCTTTGGATTGGAGAGGGGCATACTGTTTTAGATTGGAGTGGGGCACATTGTTTTGGATTGGACTCTGGCAGATTGTTTTGAATTGTAGTGGGGCAGATTGGAGTGGGTGAGTTGGGAGAATTAGAGTGTGGCAAATTCGATTGGGGTGAGTGGTATGGATTGGTCTAGAGTGGATTGGACTGATTGGGGTGGATTGGTGTGGGGTTGGTTAGCGTGGATTCGAGTGGGACGGAATGGGGTGGATTGGATTGGTGTGGACTGGAGTGGGGGTGGATTTGGGTGTACTGCACAATGATGCGCTAAAGCATCATTTCAGAAATTATGCATAAGAAAGAAACAATGTTGCTTTGTAATAAGATAATCCTCATCTTTCAAGAACAGCGCCCACGAGCAAAAACAAAGGAAAACATGAGTGCACTGTGGGAAAAGAAGACTTGGCAAAATAAAAGAAAGTTAACTATAGAAAATAAATCTTTGTAATTTTGGTTTTCCTGCTGGGAGTGTTTTTGCCAGTCACACACCTTCTGTTTGCCGGGCACTAAAAGTTGAAAAGAACAAAATAGTACCTCAATGACGTCGGGTGCAGCGGACGGGCGGAGTACGAATTGGCGGACTCAGAGTATTTTAGATATTTGCAAATTCGACACGCTTTGTTAGCCGTACTGCCCAGGGGGGAATCACTGCCTGAATCCTCCCCGCTTGAAGATAGGGTCTTAGATGGGGATCTGCCGGAGAAAGCCATATCACTTATTTATAAAAAACTAATTAATAACATGGCAGACCCGCTGATCCGGCTTCGGGCACACTGGGATTACGATGTAGCGGGCTTGAAGATGAAGAATGGACCGCGGCAGTAACCTCTCCAAGGGAAGTGGCCATTTACTCCAGGCTCTGGTAAGTGCAATTGAAGGTACTGCACAGGTCCTACCTGGCCGGCCCTTTGCTGATGCGAATGGGATATAGCGCAGAAGGAGGCTGTCCCAGAGGCTGTGGGCAGGAAGGCACTTTCATCCATATGCTCTGGGAGTGTATTTCTATCCAAGGTTACTGGTCGAGGGTGGTGGGCCGCATTGAGGATGTGTTGGGACAAAAGATTGATTGTAATATAAAGCTATAAATGTTAAATGTCTGGGGTCCGACTGACCTAAGTTCCAAGGAGCGAATATGGGTGACTCTGGGGCTGATGGTAGCTAAGCGGAATATTGTTCGCAAGTGGAAAGCAGGAGACCCACCGCGTTTAGCGGATTGGAGTAAGGATATGGATTGGTGCATGGTTACAGAAAGGACCATATATGAAGCCAGGGGGTGCCCCACCAAGTGGACTCAGATCTGGGAGAAATGGAACAATTATAGGGGAGGGATATGTGAGCCCCGCAAGCGAGAGACGAAATTGGAGAACTGGGGCTGAATTCTGGGGTGCTGTGATCACTACATTGTTTGTTTTTGTTCTTATGTACCGGATGCCTCCCTTGTGTCATCGTTGAGTCACCATTGCCAGTATTCCAGCTGGTTGTCAAGTCCTGTTTTCTCAATAAAAAGAATTGTTTAAAAAAAAACAACAGACACAGTGTTTTTCCGGTGTTTATGGAACGTTTGCTTTTATTATTGCTTGCTTTCTGCACTAATAGTGCATGGTATATAGACTGTGTACGTACAGTGTATATGAGGTCAAAATACATTTTTGCAAATCAAACTTATTGTAGTACACCATACAATACTTCTTCAGTGAGTCTTTGGTCATGTGTGCTCGCTCTTTCCTTCCCATGTAAACTTTTTTCTGTGAAAAGGCCCTCTCAACATTGGCACTTGAGAGAGGCAACGCCAAAACAGCCAGTACACAATTTGCTAACTCTGGCCACTGACATAGCTTTCCATGCCAATACTGGTGCACTTGAAGATTGCGATTCTTTGGGCAGGTTCTGCAACATTTGCATTGAACTGGGGGCTTATGCCGTCAGAGTTACTGAAGCGGTCAGAAATGAAGCAGCACTTTTGGAACTACGGAGAAGATTCCCTTTATGGAAGGAATCTAGAACTTGTACAGAGTACCACAGTGAGCTTTCATTGACTTCAAATGCCATGGTTGGTGAAGGGACATTTCTATGCATCATTGCAAGCCATTTCTCACACATTGTAAAAATAAAAGTTCCTGAATTGCTCTTCAACATTGCTTTGCTTACCAAGTAGCAAGCACTCTAACATGGAACATTTTGCAGTGCCAGTCACTAAAGGTGTTGCCCAGCCTACTCTCAAGGTGATGTTTCACATATACACCAATTATGCTGAACACTTGGCAAACAAAGGTGTTTTCAAACTCTAGTTTTTTATTATGTCCACTACAGCAGTTATGTTTTCCTGTAAAGATCTAAGAATGCAGTAGAGTGTACTTTTTTCACACCACTATCAATATGCGACCAAAGAGCCTCACATTTCTTGCCTTTGGCATCATTACTAAAGCAAAAATTCTGTAAACGGTTGGCACGTGGATAATATAGCAATCACAGCCTCTGGACTGAGAATCACCAGCTAATGACACATTTGGGATGACTCTTTCTTTGATGCCACGGAAAGCACAAAATTAAAAATATTTGCGTTTTGGTTCCGGCGCATAACAAAACAGTGCACCAGAAGGGACTGAAGATTGTAAAGATGCTTTCAGCATGCCATCTAGCAAGTGGCAAGGATCTCTTACAGGGAAGCACTTCAGCTCAGGTATCAATTTTGACAGGTCATCACTCAACCTTTTCATATATGTAGCTGAATCACTGCAAATATAAACAATATCACTCCAATCTGTGTTGAACTTGGAAAGAACCTTTTTGCAGCAGCATTCCAAGCGACACTGCGTTCCATGTTTTCCAAAAGTCTGGTGTTATGTTTTCACCACTATCCCAGATGCTTGGAGATAGCACTCTTTTCACATTTACTTGTCACTATACCTTGCATTGAATGTTTAATGCCTGAGGTGTTGGCAATTCATCTACTATCAATACTGACTCACTAGAAACTGGAGGCTGATTCATCAAGGGTTTTTACCCATTCTTTGTGGGTAAATGTGATGCCACATATTGGGAAAGATTCTTATGAAACCAGCCATTTTATGTATCAGTGAAAGAATCAAATGCAGCCAATATATCAAATATGATTTTGATATTTCCTGATTCTCTACAGTTTATAAAATAATTAAACAAGACCTAAAACATTCTTCTAAACCCTGCATCTTTAGACCAAAGACCACAAAATTGAAAAAGCAAAAGGAAGAAGAAACCATATTTTAGTGATATCCCTAAACAACAAAACTCAAGCAGAATAATGTTAGCCCAGTCTATCTTGCTGCTAGCTTGTATAACAAAGTTACATTGTATTAGCCCCTTCAGGAAGAAAAAAATGACTCTTTCATCTCCTTTTCCTTTCTTTGAATGGCATTTAGTTTGTGGTTGTGCAGGTGTTTTTTCAGTGTTTATATGTTTACACTGGTGAGGGCTATTTCCCTTTCGGTGGGGTTTTATCAGTTATTATAGGTTTAAACCTAAAACCGGACAGCCTAAACATTATTTTAAAGCTTATAGGGCCAGTACTTAAATAGAAAATTAAGACTCCAATGGAAAAAATGTACTTTAAAAGCACAGAATTATCAAAAATATTGTGAACTCACTTTTAATTGTTTATTATCCATACGTTTGTGGTGGATGTTTTGATTAATGTTCACTGGGAAACATGACATGCCATAGACCTAGACTGCCTTTTACACTCACCCTAGGCTTTTTTGATATTCATTTTATTTTTTGCAATACTTAAGAGAGGCCCTCCAGTGATCAAAGACTGGTGAAAGGTGCATCTATTTTGTTTGTGTCACTTGCTGCTAGCATCACGTGTACATTCTGTGAAAAGGAATGATGCTAGTGTCTAAATGAAAAAATAAACAAACAAAATAGTGTCACTTTCCTTACACACAATTTTATGTAGCACAAACTTGGCCCAGAGGCATTGGAGTTTTTTATATGAGCACCAGATAACATTACAGAGGATCATAGTAATTTTTTTAGCTTCATGTAGATTAAGTGATTTGCCCAGAATCACAGGATGTTGAGTGGACGCCCGGACTTGAACCTGATTTCCCAGATTCAAAGTCAACGAAGGCCACAACCTGTCCCTGTTGACTGCAGAAATGTATATCTGGCAGACAAAGGAGAACAGCAGAGACTAATTTATCTCCGCTTCTTGCATGTAATAGAGGGGGACAAAAATAAACTGAGGCGCTTCCTCTCTGGCCCTCACCAACCCCCACCACTTCCTCCAGTCCTCTTCCCTGCCCCAGTCCCCTGCAAAGCAAGAACTAATTGCTTCCCATCAGCAGCTCCTTGTAGCCCCTGTCACGCCTGTAGGGAACCAGTGGTCAGGCACACCCCATGCTGTGGCAGTCGGAGCAGCCCATTGTCATTCTGTATCTGACATTAGCCCGCCGGCCTGACTTCATGTGCATGGGGTCAAGCCTACTATATACTTTTGTAGAGGCTGTAACAACAGCCTTTGACTTCTGCACCAGGGGTGGAGTACTTAGAAGACCAAACAAGCATTGGCAAAGCCAATAGGTATCACCTATACCAGAGCTATTGAATTTGGCAATGTGGTTTTGCCATGTTATACACCAGTGTGGCTGCTGTCCAGCGTGGCTAAAAGTTAGTGGTGTGTAGTGTCCTAGAGTAGAGAGGGAGGAGTACAGTGTCGTAGAGTGGAGTAGAGGGGAGCAGAGTTCAGTGGCATAGAGTGTCCTAGAGTGCAGTGTCCTAGAGTGGCATAGAGTGGGGTGGAGTGGGTTTGAGTGGATTGAGGTAGTGGGGTGTATTGGAGTGGATTATATTGGTTTGGGGTGGGGTGTATTGGATTGGGGTGAAGTGGAGTGGTTTGTGGTGGGGTGGATTGGATTGGATTAGATTAGGGTGGTTTGGAGTAGGGTCAATTAGAGTGGAGGGGGTTGACTGGATTGGGTTGAGGTGGACTGTATTGGGGTGAGATGGATTGGAGTGGGGTGGATTAGAGTGGGTCAGATTGTTTTGGAGTGGGGAAGATTTGATTCGGGCAGATTGGAGTGGGGCCAATTGTTTTGGATTAGAGCGGGCAGAATGTTTTGGATTGGAGTGGGGCGAATTAGAGTGGGGCTGACTGTTTAGGATTGGAGCTGGGCAGATTGAAGCTGGGCAGATTGGAGTGTGGTGGATTTGAGTGGGCAGATTGGAGTGGGGCGAACTGGAGTGGGCAGATTGTTTTAGATTGGAGTGGGGCAAATTGTTTTGTATTGGAGTACTGCAGATTGTTTTGGATTGGAGTTAGGCAGATTGTTTTGGATTGGAGTGGGGCGGATTGGAGAGGAGCATATTGGAGTGGGGCGGATTGGAGTGGGCTAGATTGTTTTGGATTGGAGTAGGGCAGATTGGATTGGGGCAGATTGTTTTGGATTGGAGTACGGCAGATTGTTTTGGACTGGAGTTAGGCAGATTGTTTTGGATTGGAGTGGGGCAAATTGTTTTGGATTAGAGTGGGGTAGATTGTTTTGGATTGAAGTGTGCCATACTGTTTTGGATTGGAGTGGGGCAAACTATTTGGGATTGGAGTGGGGCAGATTGAAGCGGGCAGATTGTATTAGATTGGAATAGGGCAGATTGTTTGGATTGGAGTGGGGCAGATTGGAGTGTGGCAGAATGCTTTGGATTGGAGAGGGGCATACTGTTTTAGATTGGAGTGGGGCACATTGTTTTGGATTGGACTCTGGCAGATTGTTTTGAATTGTAGTGGGGCAGATTGGAGTGGGTGAGTTGGGAGAATTAGAGTGTGGCAAATTCGATTGGGGTGAGTGGTATGGATTGGTCTAGAGTGGATTGGACTGATTGGGGTGGATTGGTGTGGGGTTGGTTGGCGTGGATTCGAGTGGGACGGAATGGGGTGGATTGGATTGGTGTGGACTGGAGTGGGGGTGGATTTGGGTGTACTGCACAATGATGCGCTAAAGCATCATTTCAGAAATTATGCATAAGAAAGAAACAATGTTGCTTTGTAATAAGATAATCCTCATCTTTCAAGAACAGCGCCCACGAGCAAAAACAAAGGAAAACATGAGTGCACTGTGGGAAAAGAAGACTTGGCAAAATAAAAGAAAGTTAACTATAGAAAATAAATCTTTGTAATTTTGGTTTTCCTGCTGGGCGTGTTTTTGCCAGTCACACACCTTCTGTTTGCCGGGCACTAAAAGTTGAAAAGAACAAAATAGTACCTCAATGACGTCGGGTGCAGCGGACGGGCACTGATTAAGTTGAATCAATCAGTGGTTGGTCCCTGCTCCACAGAGTGGAACGGAAATGATGTTAGGCCTTCCATGATGAATTATGAGGCTGTAAAGAAGAATGCCACGCAAACAAACAAATTGTTAGCAAAGGGCAGGCTTCAAGCCCTTTTGTTAACAACGTCTCGCAAGTGAGACGCATGCACTAGCGCATGCTTGAGCCTAAAAAAAAATGGGGTGACTGATTCCTGCATTCAAGATTGTGTTTTAAGAAATAAAGACAATTTCAAAATGAACATGGTTGAAGATGTCCTGAATTTAGAAAAAGAAACCTACAAATACACTCAAACCAATTGATTGGAAGTTGGAACCATACTATTGGTGTACATGCCTACTCCACCAACACCTGTTTAACTTATGGTTAAGGAAGGTTAAGCTTGAAGGTTAAGAGACAAGATAAACATATAATAAGTACTATGTTTTCAAATTGTGGAGATGTTCAACATTTGCGAAATGTGGAGTTCCCTGATGACGGTGATAAAGATGCTGGTGATGGATATTGTTGGGCAATTAGTACATAATTCAGAGGAAAGCTATATGCTCTGGTGCTAGTGAGTTAGTGTTCTAGAAGAGTGGAGGTCCATTTTGATCAAGGAGGAGTTTGAAAATTATGATCAGTCTTGTGTTGGTTTTTTTGCAAATAAAGGAATCACCCTTGCTACTAGCAACATGTAAAAGTTTGTTCACAAGATACTTGAATTTTGGGAGCAAACAAATACTTCCCTGTAGCTTTGTATCACACACAAACCAAAGGGCAGAAAAATGTGTGAAGTTGGTTGGTTAAAGAAAGCATTCCGGTGGTGCTGGTGAGTAGTTTAGACTGGCAAGATGTGTGTGAGCTAGTGAATGTGTGTATGTTGATAGCTCACATGACCAGAGAGGATGCCTTTTGTGGTTATGTAAGAAAGCGTGCTCGGTACAAATTGGAACAAATGTGGTTTGGATAGACTATGAATTGTGAAGTAGATTATTAACCAGTGTAGAGACAGGTGAGAGAGAACCAACATTAAAACAAATTGCATTTTGGTCATACGTGAGGTGCTGCAGAGGTGGATTTGAAGATTGAAGACCTTGTAAAAGTCAGACATCACCAAGGGTGGTTGTGTGTATGGAGCTAAAGTGTATTTGTAAGCTTTGAAAGAACTATGTTAAATAAGAAGGTGGTTTTACATGAAACATAGGGAGGATGACCAAATGAATGTTATTCTTTGGTGAACCAAAGGGTTTCTTGAGACTTACTGTTGATAGGGTCTGTAATGTAAACCTAAGGGTTATCAATGTATGTTAAAATGTTATGAAGGATCTGTCTGTCACCTCCTGAACGCTTCGCTGCCTGTATGAGGTGTGGGAGCGTACCCTATAAATCCTCAATCGGACTTCTATTTCAGAGTAACTTAAAGAACCTCTTCTTTCCGTCACAATTACTCTAAGGCAGATTTATCCCAATGTGCTTTGCTTTGCAAAGATCTCCAATAAATTAAAATGTAATAGATTTTGGTGGTGCAAATTATTGTCTCTCTGTAGCGCATGGTATGTTTTATGAGCAACAACCACATCATTGTATGGAAATCTTCAGTGTTGAGAAACTGACTTGGTCTTGGTTCATGATATCACACATCAGTGCGTCCATCACTTATAAAAGTGAGACCATATGGAGCTGGGCAGATAAGGTGACAAATAGGAAGGAAGGTTGTAAATCCTTTAAAACATAACAGTAGATTACTCAGTAGAAAACTCTGGTGCATGTATTAGAAGCCTTTTTTTTAGGTGGGGGGTGATATCTTCTTGGGTTGTCATACATATGGCGCAATAGTTTCTTGATATTTTGTGATACTGCACCATTAGCCAGACCCACGCGAAATACTTTAAAAGTGGTGTTAAGTTGAAAGGATATTGCCAGTGACATGGTAGATCAGTGTGTGAGGCTGAGGAACAGCAAGGGCGAAGCATGGCATGCTGCTCCCCTCTGAAGTTTTACTTACTGGAATGGGATTAGACACAAGTAAATTCAACTTTACACGGACAGATGGAAAGGACTGTGGATTAGAAAGGCAATATCATCCTTCAGCTGTCAAAGAGCATCAGGCATTCATCAGGAATGTAGAAAACAGGCGGCGGGGTCTTGTGCAGGAGTAGAATAAAAAGAGCGAAACTCGTCTTAAAAAAGAAAGTCAAAAGTTGAGTGATTATAGAATATGGGGAGCGAGATGGAGAGAGGGAGATGTACGCACTTTGGGCCTTTGCTGAACTCTGGCAGTGCTGCACTGTCTAATTAGCAAACAACCTCTTGCTTGAGTGCCACCTGGAGCGAGTGCTAATTTGAAACAAGTCAGCACGAGACAGTATAAGGTCTTTGGGTCAGTCCTGCCTGTATCTATATCCCGATGAGGAGGAAAGATAACTGATATTTACCACACATATATAAACACCCAGAGGCCATGAGGGTAGGCTGAGAGGAGCGCTTCAAAACAGACGGCTGACAGGAGTGAGAAGCGTCGCATTGACTCTTCCACAAATAGATAAATGTTGTTTGCCTTGGGTGTAAAAAGAAGAAACAGTAAAGAAGGACCATTAGAACCGTGCCCTGTAGAAGAGAAGCACGACTGGAGACAAGACAATGGATGGCGTGTTTCTGCTTAACACAGAGGGAGTGAAGAAGAGTTTACATGGAGACAATGGAGAACTACCAGACTTTCAAGATGGCAGCAAGGTAATCTGATAATCGTGGGGCTTCTCTGGGGTGCACATGAGACCTCAGCTTTTGATCATATATGCTTGTGGATAGTGACCTGAAACCAAGGCAGCACCTGAATTAACAATTTAACTGCCTTTTCATTGGAACAATTGTGGCCGCACCCCATTCTCTCTATGTTGTGTTTGCTCTGTGTTTCACCCGGCAAATCTTTCACTTTATGGGCAGCAAGCTTTTTAAAAAGCATGGTTTCAAATACAAATGCAACCAATGACTTGTCTAAGTATAATTAGGCATTGTGGCAGCAACTTGATGTTTGCATAGCGCAGATACACCGATTTCTTTCGATGTTGCATGTCAGAAGCCAACATTATGAATTTCCACAAACCCAAAGTACACTGGGTCACCACGTTTGGCCTTATCTTAGGTAATACTGTAGTTCATACAAGGTGGAAACAAGCAACACCGGGACAGTAAGTAAACACGCACCCTCGGGAAAACTGCATTTAGCTGCTAGGCCTTTTCCCCCCCTGTGCTAAGCCTTTTTTTGGCTATTTGGGGTAGTTTGCGCTTAGGCCCCTGTAACTTTTTGACCACATAAGGTATCCACGCCAAATTTGCGTCCTTTTCTTCCAACATCATGGGGATTCTAAAGGTACCCAGGGTTTGCGGATTCCCCTGGAGAAAACCCAGAAATTAGCCAAAATACAGCTACATTTTAGTTTTTGGGGAAAAATGGGAAAAAAGGGCTACAGTTGAAAGCGTCTGTTTTTTTCCCTGCAAATGGTATCAACGAAGGATTTGTGGTGCTGAAATCACCAGCTTTCAGGGACAAGCAGACTTTTGTCAGAAAACCAACATTTTTTACACAGTCTTGGCATTTTTCTCGGACAGTCTATTTTTGCTATTTTTTGTGCTTTAACCTCCTTCCAGTTAATGGTAGAAATGGGTATGAAAGCAATAATGGATCCTGGAAAGCTATACATTTTTGAAAAGTAGGCAAAATTCTGAATTCAGCAAGGGGTCATTTGTGTAGATCCTTCAAGGTTTCTTTATAGAAACTAACAGTTAAATATAGGAAAAATTGAAAATTAGTTGAAAAAAACAGCCATTTGTGTCAACGTTTTCACCTGTAACTTCTTCTAATTATGACAGCTGTTTGAAAGCAATATACCGTTACATCCGTGGACCTTTCTGGCTGTGGGGATATATAGGACTTGTAGGTTCACCAAGAACCCGACGAACCCAGAGCCAATAACTGAGCAGCGTCTTGCAATGGTTTTTTATTATGTACCGGGTATATAGCAATTATTCTGGGAAAATGTATACATGGAAAAATCGGTATGAAAGACACCTATGTATTTCTGAAATGGGAACAAAATATAGAGTTTAGAAACAGTAGATATTTGCACATTTCTGAAATTGGGAGTACCCATACTAGCATGAGAATTATAGGTCATTTTTCAAAATGACTTCTTTTTTACACATTGTCTTTCATTTGGAAGGCAGAAATGCATCGAAAGTCAATAGGTAATAACAGTTGCTCTACAATTCTGAGTTACCCTAAGTCTCCCGATAAAAATGGTACCTCACTTGTGTGGGTAGGCCTAGTGCCCACAACAGGAAACGGCTCAAAACGCAACGTGGACACACCACATTTTCACAATGAAAAATGACCCTTTTTTTTGCAAAGTGCCTAGCTGTAGTTTTTGAACCCTAGCTCTGCCGCCACCTAGGGAAACCTAGCAAACCTATACATTTTTGAAAACTAGACACCCAGGGGAATCCAGGATGGGGTGACTTGACTGGCTCTCACCAGGTTCTGTTACCCATAATCCCTTGCAAACCTAAAATATTGTCCAAAAAAACATATTTTCCTCAAATTTCTGAGGTGGAAAGTTCTGGAATCTGCGTGGATCCACAAAATTCCACCCACCCCGCGTTCCCCAAAGTCTTCCGAGAAAAATGGTACCTCACTTGTGTGGGTAGGCCTAGTGCCCATGACAGGAAACGGCGCAAAACGCAACGTGGACACACCACATTTTCACAGTGAAAAATGACCCTTTTTTTGCAAAGTGCCTAGCTGTAGTTTTTTAACCCTAGCTCTGCCGGCACCTAGAGAAACCTAGCAAACCTATACATTTTTGAAAACTAGACACCCAGGGGAATCCAGGATGGGGTGACTTGACTGGCTCTCACCAGGTTCTGTTACCCAGAATCCCTTGCAAACCTAACAAATTGACCAAAAAAAACACATTTTCCTCACATTTCTGTGGTGGAAAGTTCTGGAATCTACGTGGATCCACAAAATTCCACCCACCCCGCGTTCCCCAAGTCTTCCAAGAAAAATGGTACCTCACTTGTGTGGGTAGGCCTAGTGTCCGCGACAGGAAACGGCGCAAAACGCAACGTGGACACACCACATTTTCACAGTGAAAAATGACCCTTTTTTTGCAAAGTGCCTAGCTGTAGTTTTTGAACCCTAGCTCTGCCGGCACCTAGGGAAACCTAGCAAACCTATACATTTTTGAAAACTAGACACCCAGGGGAATCCAGGATGGGGTGACTTGACTGGCTCTCACCAGGTTCTGTTACCCAGAATCCCTTGCAAACCTAAAAAATTGACAAAAAAAACACATTTTCCTCACATTTCTGTGGTGGAAAGTTCTGGAATCTTCGTGGATCCATAAAATTCCACCCACCCCGCGTTCCCCAAAGTCTTCCGAGAAAAATGGTACCTCACTTGTGTGGGTGGGTCAAGTACCCGCGACAGGCAAGGGCCCAAAACCTATTGATGCGACATCAAAATTACCTATCACAAAACAACCTGGTTTTGCAAGGGGGGTCACATGAGTTTTTGGCCCCGGGCTCGGCGGCCATCTAGGGAAACCTACCAAACCCACACATTTCTGAAAACTAGACACCCGGGGCATTCCAGCGAGGTATGGCTTGCGTGGGTCCCCCAACATTTTCCTACCCAGAATCCCCTGCAAACCTCAAATTTAGCTGACAAAATCTGTTTTTTCTCAAATTTCCTACCACCCAGCGTTCCCCCAGGTCTCCCGATAAAAATGGTACCTCGCGTGGGTGGTCAAGTAACCGCGACAGGCAAGGGCCCAAAATCTATTGATGCGACATCAAAATTACCTATCACAAAAAAACCTGGTTTTGCAAGGGGGGTCCCATGAGTTTTTGGCCCCGGGCTCGGCGGCCATCTAGGGAAACCTACCAAACCCACACATTTCTGAAAACTAGACACCCGGGGCATTCCAGCGAGGTATGGCTTGCGTGGGTCCCCCAACGTTTTCCTACCCAGAATCCCCTGCAAACCTCAAATTTAGCTGAAAAAATCACTTTTTTCTCAAATTTCTGTGTGGGAAAGTTCTGGAATCTGCGTGGATCCACAAATTTCCTACCACCCAGCGTTCCCCAGGTCTCCCGATAAAAATGGTATCTCACTTGTGTGGGTAGGCATAGTGGCTGCAACAGGAAATGGCCCAAATCGTACTGTGGAGACGTCAAAATTACCTATAACAAAACTACCTGGTTTTGGGGGGGGGCACCTGGGGTTTTGGCCCCAGGCTCGCCGCCATCTAGGGAAACCTACCAAACCCACACATTTCTGAAAACTAGACACCCTGGAGAGTCCAATGAGGTAAAGCTTGCGTGGATCCCCCAATATTTCCCTACCCAGAATCCCCTGCAAACCTCAAATTTAGCTGAAACAACCACATTTTCCACATATTTTTGGGTGGAATCACCGTGCCGGCACAAATGTCCTACCCCACAGCGTTCCCCTCAGTCTCCCGAGTAAAATGATAGCTCACTTGTGTGGGTGGGGCAAGGGCCTGTGACTGGGAAGAGCCCAAAACATAGGGATTAAGGGTATAGCACCGAGAATTCTAAGCGCTACATTTTTTTTAAAATACGTTTTTAGCCAATTTTGCATTAGTCACCCACGCAAGTGAGGTATCATTTTACTTGGGACACTAAGGAGAACGCTGTGGGGTAGGACATTTGTGCCGGCACGGTGATTCCACACAAAAATATGTGGGAAAAGTGGGTTTTTCAGCTAAATTTGAGGTTTGCAGGGGATTCTGGGTAGGGAAACGTTGGGGGATCCACGCAAGCCATACCTCATTGGACTCCCCATGGTGTCTAGTTTTCAGAAATGTGTGGGTTTGCTAGGTTTCCCTAGATGGCAGCGAGCCTGGGTCCAAAACCCCAGGTGCCCCCCCCCCCAAACCAGGTAGTTTTGTTATAGGTAATTTTGAAGTCTCCACAGTACGATTTGGGCCATTTCCTGTTGCAGCCACTATGCCTACCCACACAAGTGAGGTACCATTTTTATCGGGAGACCTGGGGGAACGCTGGGTGGTAGGAAATTTGTGGATCCACGCAGATTCCAGAACTTTCCCACACAGAAATGTGAGAAAAAACTGATTTTGTCAGCTAAATTTGAGGTTTGCAGGGGATTCTGGGTAGGAAAACGTTGGGGGACCCAAGCAAGCCATACCTCGCTGGAATGCCCCGGGTGTCTAGTTTTCAGAAATGTGTGGGTTTGGTAGGTTTCCCTATATGGCCGCCGAGCCCGGGGCCAAAAACTCATGGGACCCCACTTGCAAAACCAGGTTGTTTTGTGATAGGTAATTTTGATGTCGCATCAATAGGTTTTGGGCCCTTGCCTGTCGCGGTTACTTGACCCACCCACGCGAGTGAGGTATCATTTTTATCGGAAGACATGGCAAATTTGTGGATCCACGCAGATTCCAGAACTTTCCCACACAGAAATTTGAGAAAAAACAGATTTTGTCAGCTAAATTTGAGGTTTGCAGGGGATTCTGGGTAGGAAAATGTTGGGGGACCCATGCAAGCCATACCTCGCTGGAATTCCCCGGGTGTCTAGTTTTCAGAAATGTGTGGGTTTGGTAGGTTTCCCTAGATGGCCGCCGAGCCCGGGGCCAAAAACTCATGTGACCCCCCTTGCAAAACCAGGTTGGTTTGTGATAGGTAATTTTGATGTCGCCTCAATAGGTTTTGGGCCCTTCCCTGCCGCGGGTACTTGGCCCACCCACACAAGTGAGGTACCATTTCTATTGGGATACTTGGAGAAATGCTGGGGGGAAGGAAATTTGTTGTTTCTTTCTGAAGCGTGAACATTTTGGCACAATAATGCAAGGAAAATGTGACAGTCACAATTTGAGGTTTGCAAGACATTGTGGGTAAGATAACTTGTTGAGATCCACAAGAGAGACATCATCATGTACTCCCATGGGTGTTTAGTTTACGACAATATCTACAGTTGGTAGGTTTTTCTTAGATAAATGTACACCTTGGCAGAGAGACAAAAAAGACAAATATTACTGCACAGCCATCTATTCCTCAAGCACACACATACTGGTTGGATTTGGCACGAGGGCGAGTGATGGTTCAGTATATAAAATTTTATTAACAAGAGATTTCACAAAAATGAAATGCACTGTCAATAATTGAAAGGACAAAAAACTGAACCAGTGAGCTGTAAAGCCACGCCAAGGCCCCAAACGCTTTATAGGCCATTCACACACCTTTCATACGTGATACACACAAGACCATTCACACCACCGGCACAAAACCAACACATTACAACATTCACAAAAAGGGACAAGGTACACCCTGCTTGAATAAGACAGAAAAGACAAATATTTCTGCACAACCACCTATTCCTCAAGCACACATACATACCGGTTGGATTTGGCACGAGGGTGAGTGATGGTTCAGTATATACAGTTGTATTAACAAGAGATTTCACAAAAATGAAATGCACTGTTAATAATTGAAAGGACGAGAAACTGAACCATTGACTCACAGCTCGTGAGCTGTAAAGCCACGACAAGGCACCAACCTCTTTACAGGCCATTCATACACCTTTCATACGTGTGACACACCGCCAGCCGCGGGCCCAGCACATTACATCACTCACACCAGCAGACAGCGCCATTCAAGGGCCCATCACTTTCACACGCACACATTCCTCACACAGCAACCACACCAGCTCACGGATTGCGTAGAGTGGCGTTTGGCTAGCAGTGTGTGTAGTGACCAGCAGCAAGTCACTACTCACACACCGCCAGCCAAGCGCCAGTCCATGCACACTGCCAGCCGAGCGCCAGTCCACACACACCGCCAGCCAAGCGCAAGTCCACCCACACCGCCAACCAAGCGCCAGTCCACACTCACCGCCAGCTGAGAGCCAGTCCACACACACCGCCAGCCAAGCGCCAGTCCACGCACACCGCCAGCCGAAAGCCAGTCCACGCACACCACCAGCCAAGCGCCAGTCCACGCACACCGCCAGCCAAGCGCAAGTCCACCCACACCGCCAGCCAAGCGCCAGTCCACACACACCGCCAGCCAAGCGCCAGTCCACACACACCGCCAGCCAAGCGCCAGTCCAGGCACACTGCCAGCCAAGCGCCAGTCCAGGCACACCGTCAGCCAAGCGCCAGTCCACACATAGCGCCAGCCAAACGCCAGCCCACACACACCGCCAGCCAAGCGCCAGTCCACGCACACCACCAGCCAAGTGCCAGCCTACACACACCGCCATCACATTTAGGATTTTTTATACAAAAAAGAAAACACAAACAAATTGCAAATAGATACAAATCTACTAACACAAAATCTGAAACTAAATACATTGCACAAATGCCAACCTTGAAACAGAACAAAAAATATAAAACAATAGAGACTAGGCAGTTCACTTTACCACTCATGGATGCTCCCAAAAATTCTTTTGCGTGTGGTACATTCTAAAACAAGCAGGCACACACAGCCCAGGGTTAGAAGGACACTCGGGGCAGTACATACGAGTCTCCTTCCGCGTACCTCTTCGCCAACAGACTCTACATCTCCTACTGGGAAAGTCTTTTGAGGGTGTGGGAGGAATGTGATCAGGAAAGTGGCGATCTTTCAATCTAGCCACATCCTCCACCACTCCAACTCTAGGAACACTTGCCTGTTCCACTAGAACAAGGCTGCCTATTACAGACTCCTGAAACTTAGCAAAAGTCATCTTTGACTCAGGACAAGAATCCTTGAATACAACAAAAGCATTAAAGGTTGCCAAGTGGAAAAGATGGATAGCCAACTTCTTATACCAAATGTAAGCCTTACGAAGAGCAGCGTAAGGTTCCAACCTCTGATCTACTCTATCAACACCACCCATGTGCCTATTAAAGTCTAAAATGCACACAGGTTTGCGCGCTTCAGCAACCTGATCCCAAACAGTCACAGGTGAAGTGCTTTCATCATGGATGGTAGTCAGCATGTAGACATCTCTCCTGTCTGAAAACTTCACAGCTAGAAGTTCCTCGCAACGCAACGCACTGCACTGTCCCCGCACAAGCTTTTGACAAACAAGTTCTTTTGGGAAACCTTTACGGTTAGAGCGGATTGTGCCACAAGCAACAGTGTCCACTTTGGCCAATTCCCTGAACAACCGCACACCAGTGTAGAAGTTATCTACATATAAATGGTGACCTTTGTTAAAAAGTCCTCTACCAAGTTCCCACACAATTTCCTCAGTCACTCCAAAAGTGGACGGACAACCAGGGGGGTTAATCCTGGATTCCTTACCGGTGTACACCCTGAAATTAGAGACATATCCAGTCCTACTGTCACACAGCATATACAGCTTAATTCCATAGCGTGCCCTCTTACTAGGAATGTATTGCCTAAAAACCAAGCGGCCCTTGAACAACACCAAAGACTCATCCACTGCTATTTCTTTCCCTGGAGCATAGATCTCAGAAAATCGATCAACAAAGTGGTCAACGACAGGCCTAATCTTAAAAAGACGGTCACAATCAGAGTGATCTCGTGGCAACGCTAAACCATTATCGACAAAATGCAGCATCCGAAGCAGAAGAAAATACCTATCAGGACTCATGACTGCCGGAAATACAGCCGTTGCCATCAAGGGACCAGTAGACCAATATGAAGACATTGATGGCTTTCTTAGCAAGCCCATCATTTAAGTTAAACCCAAGAACTTCTTCATCTCTTCCAGATTTGTGGGAGTCCACCGGGTAGCTCTAGAGTGGGGCCTAAGGCTGGCACTGTTGTCCCTCAAAAACTGTTCGGCATACAAATTAGTCTGCTTAACAATCTCTGCCAAAAACACATCGTCCATAAACAACTGAAAAAAATGTATTGGCAAAACATTTTCAGTATTCACTCTACACCCTGGAACACCAGTAAAGTCTGACAATGCCGGCTGCACCATGCCTGGGGCAACCCAGAGGTCATCACTTCCAACTGGAAGCCTTGCAGCCCCAGGCTGCAGCCCAGATGCCTCTTGCTGCACTATCGGCACATCAATGTCCTCCTCTAAAACAGGCACTTCATCCGCACTAAGAGTAGCTTCATCTGCACTGAGAGTAGCTTCATCATCCGATGATTCCATGTGGAGAGGAAACTCACTGCCTGAATCTTCCCCTCCCTCCTCTGCCTCAGATGCAGAGTCAGTCTCTGAACCATGGTCCGAGGAAGACTCAAAAAGCATACCAACAACCTGCTGAGCAGTAATCCTGCGGCTAGCCATTATCCTTACTAAGAAAGGAGACTGCACAAACAAGTCAACAACAACCAACACTGTGCAAAATAAGTAAGTAAAAAAAATGTGTGCCTTTATCACAAAGATCTATATACTCAAAAACTATACGATTCACCTGCAAGAGACAGCTACACTCACCAGCACCTACTCTGCAGAGAGACAGCAAAAACCAACGATATCCCACTAGAAAGAAAAAAACAAAACCAATTACTCACAAGACAACAAAATACACATCGAGCACAAATGCAAAAAGTTTTTGACACTCAAAAAACAGAAGCCAAACATACTGCTATTATTACACCATTTGCAAAAAACACATTCATGCAGAGAAATGGAAAACATTTACATTGTACAAAAAAAAGTCTCTTACCAAACACATGCAACTACACAAACAGCAGAACCACTAGTAACGAAACCGCAACTTGGAACAGTCTAAAGAGCAAAAGCCTTGAACTAAAACAAAAAGGGAGAAATAAAGCATTACAATTGCAATTCACAAGAAATAAAACAATTAACATTATAACACGCTATGTCACTACCCAAATGGTCAATCTGCCAGATGGGCCTTCAAATAGGGCTGAGAAAAATGGGGGGTGATCTTTCCCAAGGGATCGGGTGAGGTTGTCTGCCAGGCCGATCTGTCCCCCAGGTGGGGCAGAAAACAGCAGACAGAAATGTGCCCCCCTTGCTAAAGAAATAAATCCCTGGTGCCTAGTAGGGTTTTCTGCCTCCCCCCTCCCGCCTAGGGCAGAAAGGCCAAAAAAGGGGCAGATCTGTCCCCAGGAGGGGCAGAAAAAACATTAACCAAATTTTACCCCCTTGGAAGCAACCATGTCACTTCCATTACACACAAAACAAAATCCCTGGTGCCTAGTGGATTTTCTGCCCCCCCCCCCCCCCTTTTAGGGCAAAAAGGCCCAAAAAACAGGCCGATCGGCCCCCAGGGGGTGCAGAATACACACATAAAAAAATCTGCCCCCCGGAAGTGGCCCTTGCCCAAGGGGTCGCTTCCATTTTAATTTTAAATAACTCCCTGGTGTCTAGTGGGGTTTTCTGCCCCCCCCCCCTGGGGGAAGAAAGGCCAAATAAACGGGCCGATCTGCCCACAGGGGGGGCAGAATACACATTTTAAAAAAATATGTCCCCTTTAAGCGACCCTTGCCCAAGGGGTCGCTTCCAATTTATTTATTTTTAAATCCCTGGCTCTAGTGGGCTTTTCTGCCCCCCCTGGGGCCAGAAACGCCCAAAATTGCAGGCGATCTGTCCCCAGGGGGGACAGAAAAGTCTTAAAAATTAATAAGGCCCATAAGGAAGCGACCCTTGCCCAAGGGGTCGCTTCCATTTAAAATTTAAAACACTCCCTGGTGTCTAGTGGGGTTTTCTGCCCCCCTGGGGGCAGAAAGGCCAAATAAACAGACCGATCTGCCCCCAGGGGGGGCAGAATATACTTTAAAAAAAAATATGGCCCCTGGAAACGACCCTTGCCCAAGGGGTCGCTTCCATTTTAATTTTTAAAACATCCCTGGCTCTAGTGGGCTTTTCTGCCCCCCCTGGGGCCAGAAACGCCAAAACATGCAGGCGATCTGTCCCCAGGGGGGGCAGAAAAGTCTTCAAAATAATTATCCCCCTAAGGAAGCGACCCTTGCCCAAGGGGTCGCTTCCAATTTAATTAAAAAAAATTCCCTGGTGTCTAGTGGGGTTTTCTGCCCCCCCCCTGGGGGCAGAAAGGCCAAATAAACAAACCGATCTGCCCCCAGGGGGGGCAGAATATACTTTTTTTTTAAATAAGGCCCCTGGAAGCGACCCTTACCCAAGGGGTCGCTTCCAATTTAATTAAAAAACAATCCCTGGCTCTAGTGGGCTTTTCTGCCCCCCCTGGGGCAAGAAACGCCAAAAAAATCGGGCGATCTGTCCCCAGGGGGGGCAGAAAAGTCTTCAAATTAATTATCCCCCCTAAGGAAGCGACCCTTGCCCAAGGGGTCGCTTCCTTTCATGATAAAAGACATCCCTGGTGTCTAGTGGGGGCATTCCTGCTGCACGATCGCGACGCTGTGTGCGATCGTGCAGCAGGAATGCCCTGCATTGAGACATCAGGGGAGAGGAAACACTCTTTCCTCTCCGCCGATGCCTCAATACTAACAGATCTGGCCCCCCCCGCCCCACCGGAGCAGAGAAAACTTACCCTGCCTCCCTCGACGCCTGGAAACAAATGGTTTCCAGGCGTCCAGCGCTTCCTGATGACGTCGGCGCGCGCTGACGTCACAGGATCGCCGAGGGGGGGTCGGGGGTGGCAGCGGAAGCTCATCCGCTGCCATCCCCCTTTGTGGCACGATGTTGGGCTGCCCATGGGGGGAGCGCCAGCGCTTCCCCCATGGGTGGGTGCCATGACGGAGCGGTTCCGTCATGAGCACACGCCCACCGTGGCTCATGACGGAAGCGCTCCGTCATGAGCACTGAAAGGGTTAACATTTGATCTCGGTCTTTGAATGCACAGCAAATGTGACCAGATAACAAGATTTACAGCCCTGTTTACAGCAGAGCTCGGTACGAGCGCTTGTCTCAAGTGTTCCAGATTAAAGAAAAAGGAGTTCTAGAACAGATGTTAAAATGGTAACCAGTGTATTTAGTTAGTACTTAGTCCCTGCTCTCGGGGACGGCTAAACACAGCAAGAGGCATGACTAAAGTATGCAATGGACAAATGAGGAAAAAGAATAGGAGAGCAACAATGAAGCCAGCAAATGGGAAGCCTATGGGCAGGCTGAAGCCCACAAAGTAGATACAGCATGTCTCGAAGAGACAGCGCAAGCGCTGTCTAGCCTAGACCTAAAACCAGCCCACCAACTGGACTCAGCAAGAGGCCCATCAGCCCATTGCCTGCCTTGCCAATCATAGGTTGGCTGCAGCAATTGATCTTTTTCCAGTACCTGACCACCTGTAAGAGTCTGTTGCTGCGTCTCGATTCTAACCTGCGGCACCCCTGCATTTCCAGTATCTGCTGATGCACTGCAATCTTGACAGGCAGTAGCCCCTGCAGTTCCAGTGCTAAGATCCATACTTAGCTCTACCAACGGAGCTACATTCCCAAGTACAGGATCCCCTACTGTTTCTGGACTGAACTTACTCAAAGCTCAGCTGAGGCACCTCAGTTCATAACCTACAGCATTCCCTTCTATTTGAGAACTCAACAGCTCTTTTTCTGATGTGCCTTAATCCTGGCAGGAAGCTGCCTCCTATTCAAAAACTGAGGTCAACGCAGCAATTGCTGATACACCTCTACCTTGAGATGCAGAAGTCATTGTTATGTCAGCAATAGGGTGACACTCAGCTATGTTAAGAAACCACAGACCTAAGTTAAAGCGACTCCTGCTGTTCCAGTTTTGGACCACCACTGAGCTCTCCCAATGCAAATCAGTGCCCATCACTCACATTCACTGTTACTGTGAATTGGAGACAAATGCACAAGTGCAAACCCTACAACAATTCAGTTTAAAAACAAAAATTACTTGTCTGCCACATAGTGAGCCACACTAAAGATTTTGTTGTTTCTAAGAGCGGTAAAGAACATGTATCATTATAACCAAATGTAATAGTACTCAGAGTACCCGCCTCTAAAGGATTAAAGGCTGAAATGACTGTGCCATTATTCAGACTTATCTCCCACAGATTACACAGTTGTCAGAAGTAAGTGCTTAACTCGCTGAGCCTTCTTTCCAGCCACTTCCTGCTGCTTTGGAGCATAACATCTCTAGACCTCGCCCCACAAACAAGACATTTCTTTGGGTGTATAGACACCTGAATATTGTGGTTTAAATATTGCCTAACGAAAACATTGTGTCAAAAATACCATTTACAGAAATAGCGCCCTTTTGGAGTTAATAATAGAAAATGTAAACCAAATGTAGTGATTTGTTTGCAAACAATATTTAGACCATGATATTTATGTCGGATGATGTTTTTGTTATCTGTTCGGACATACCTCGCTCTTTGGTGGTGGAATCTGTTAAAAACACAGTTCCTAAAATCCTTGAAAAGTCCCCAAAGGTTGTTACCAATGGGGGAGGGATCATTTTCAGCACAAGGATCAAAGCACTGCTTCTGAATTCCAAACAGAACGCTTTGGCAGTGCTTAGTTTGGGCCGATGGTGGGACCCACAGGCACTTTTTTTGGGAGAGGGGGTGGTTTGGCACTTATTTTTCTTCATCATACTTTCATCCAGATCAAGAAAGAGAAAAACACAAAAGGGAGAAGAAAGAGAAACAAGCATTGAAAATGCAATAGGTCTCGCCTTTGATTAAGTTAAAGCCATTTGCTTTGCTAATGGTATTGTATAGCAACGCAAATGGCTTTAACTTAATGAAAGGCGAGACCTTTGCATTTTAATGCTTGTTTATTTTCTTTAGGCACAGGGAGACTAAGTGATTTGTCCAGAATCACAAAATGCTGAGACTAGAACCTGGTTCCCCAGTTCCAAATCTGGCAGCTCTGGCCGTAACGCCACATCCTCGTCTTGAAAGTACCACCGGTTGACCTCTACCAAGAGTAAAAGAGTGCAAGAATAGCCCATATATCCATTTAATCCTAATGAAGGGGTGGTATATGGAATATAGTGCCCTCTGTCATGAGCTACATGAATATTGCAAGTCACTAAGGATTGTAGCGGGCTGAAGGCCATGGATTAAGATGTTTAATAGAGCTACGGAGAGCGATGTGGCTCACAATTTCCTTATAATACACTCTAGGTATAGTAACAGAGGATCATGGACTACATATCATCTGACAAAAATGTCGTGTCCTAAATGTCGTTTAAAAAACATATCACCCATTAAATTCTATAGACAAAATCGACACCAAAGGATACAATATTTTTGTAAGCAATATTTAGGACACACTATTATGTGAGATGATAATTTTGTCAGCCATATCCTGACATACAACGATCGACTAGATGTTATTTTAATCCTTATAAAACTTATTTACATCACTACCGTTCACAGAACCCTCTTTAAAGTCCTTGGTTTCATGTTCCTTCTTATGAAAGAGATCTTGAAGTTCCGGGGAGTAAAACACGTGGAATTTGTGCTGTGAAAATACACTCACCAATGTACACTTTCAAATTTGTTGCAAAAATATATTTTCAGTAGTTTAATGTGTCACTTTTAAAACTGACAGTTAAAATATGCTGTACGACACAGATACATTCCTGATTGATTGTATGAAACTCCAACTGTGCAATAAATAAACCCTGTCCTAAAAATGTCTCCATGTTGCCTAATTCCTGTGAATTTTCAGGGGAAAAGTTAGGAAGTAAGGAAGCTGGATAGCTATTTGTCCTTTTAAATGTTTAAGCAACAGTTGCGTTCAGTGACCCGCCTTTCACACTATGTTGCGTCACACCGCTGTTGTAACAACTTGTTTCAGTACAACCGTGATGTCATTTCCCTGTTTGGGGGAGAGTAGTGACGCCAAAAACGAGACTGAACCAAAACAAGTCAGCAAACCTTTACAAGGTTATTTTATACTTGCATGCATGTTTTAATAATTTTATTTTAATTGATAACACGAATATATACATTGTACATGAATTCCTTGGTAAGTAATATGAAACCCACATAGCAGAAAAAATATAAGCTGACCGTGCTATTTTCACAAGCCAATTTTTTTGAAAAAGAGAACAAAAGATAAAATATGTTCACTGTAGTGTGTGTGGACGAGAAGGGCGAGAGCAGGAGACCTATGAAGGAACAGCTCTGGCAGTGAAGAGTTAAGTTATCTTACCTAACCCTCTTCGCGGTGCGCTGCGTCAACGGCGCATCCGTCTTCTTGTTGAGCGGTGCCTTTACATCGCGCTTTCTCCCAAAAAAGTCCCCCAAAAAAAGTGCCTAGTGTCACGCCGCCAGTGAAGCCTCCAGTCTACACGTGCACATCTTCTGTCCGTCCGCGTGCACATCGGAATCCGTATCGATTCCAAAAGGCCCTCGCATGGCGAGAGCAGCGCATGCGCGCTGCTAACGCCAGGCGAGACCTAAAAAGGGGAAAGGGAGGAGAGAGAGAAAGTCTGGAAAACAGTGACAGAGAAAGGAGGGAGGAAAAGGAACCTGAAAGAATGAGATAAAGGGACAGGAAGAGTCTTGTGTAGATTAAAGAGGCATGAGGTCAGATGAAGACTATGGAGTCTTGGTAACGGCACCCCGGATATTCATAGCAACTGCTACGGGTGTCTTAGTAAGAGTTTGGACCCCGGCACTTATTGTTTTACAAATTAAGCACTGCGGCTTAAACCATGTTTATTCATTTTCAAATAGTAATAGCTGATTACATCGTATTCTAAATAGTAACACATCATTATTCATCATTTAGGATGTGCCAACTCCAATCGCCTATTCATCCCGTCCCCCCACCCCACACCCACTTAGGCTATATTCCGATATTAACAAAAAACTGTTGGATGATACCTGTTTAGTAAATATAAAGCAGTACAACAGGTCAAATATAAGGCATTTTCAGGTTGGAGTACAGGGTGATTTTGGCTAATCTGCAGCATGCCCTGCGGCCATTTCCAGCACCCAGGGCTGGCTGGTATGGATGTCGTCTGTGTGATATAGCAATCTATTACTCGTCTGTGTGTTGTGTACCCAGTGTTTGTGCCCCCATCTGCAGATCTCCGTACATCTGTCTCCATGCCCCCAGGTCGTCCTCTAGTTTCATGTCTTTTCTAACATGCTTTATTCTGATCTCTTTAGCTGTTGCCCATTCCAGCATATCTCGGAGCCATTCCCCATGTTCTCGTGGACTCGCATTCATCCACTTGATTGCGATACGTCGTTTGGCAAGTACCAAACCCAGGGCTAAAAATTTGTGTCTGAGCTTCCTTTTTACTTGGCTGGAAGCAAGCCCAGCAAGACCTCACTAGGGGTGCCCTCAAATTCCCAACCCGTAGCATGTTTAATTGTCTGTAGGACCTCCCTCCAGTATGATGCAATGTAGGTGCACTGCCAGACCATGTATAAAAAATCTGCTGCAGAGGCCCTACACCTCAGGCATTCATCGGGTCGAATAGGATAGATAGCATGCAGTCTTGAGGGTAATATATAATTGGTGGACATAGTTATACTGGACTAGTTTAAATCGGGCATTAGTGCTGCTTTTACGCACTTCCTCATGGACCTTTTGCCAATCCCATGGGGTAAAATCTTGCGTCAGTCCTTTCTCCCATCTGGTATGGGCTTTCAGGATAATTGGCGGGGTGTTCTCGCATAATGGTCTGTATAAGCGGGTAATACATTTTCTGCCTCCCGTCATGTCCAGTAGTCTGGTCAGCGTCGAGAGGGGGGCGGCTCCTCCGAGAAGCCAGGCCAGAGTTCGCGAGCAGTGGCTGACATGTTATTATATTGTAGATACTGTCTTGAGCCAAGGGCAAATGACTCTATAGCGTCTTCACAGGTTATAAATTGGCCACCAAGGTACAAATCCCCCAATACTTCGCAGCCACCAATCTTTCACTTTCTCACTGACATATTCTGTTCTATATCTGCAAAGGGGGTAATTGCCCAGATTAGCATGTCACAGGCGTATGGGGCCCTGCGGAGGACCGTCACTACCACCTGTTCCCAGATGCGGCCCATCTGCCTAATTAACAAGCATTGGCATAGCCAATAGGTCTCGCCTTTGGGACCTTATAAGTGTTTAGCCATGCAACAGTTGATGTTGTTGCACCAAGGATATTGTGCTGCATAACTAAATACTTATAAGGTCCCAAAGGCGATACCTATTGGCTATGCCATTGCTTGTTTAATCTAAGTTTTATCACAAGCCACCGGATGCCACGTTTGGGCAGCAGCAGGTTTTCTTTTCTTTGCATTTTTGTGGCGTATAGTTGCAATAAAATATAAATAAATACAAAATTTGCACCTGCTTGCACAGGCCAAACCTGGTGGATTTGTCAATGCTTGTTGTAAACTTTGGGGCGAGAAATAGCAGGCACACTGCAGCAAAGATCGCCTTCGACCTCCAGCGAGCAATCACAATGCAGAGGGGAGGCCGTCAATCAGATGGCATGATCCCTGCCTCTCCCACATCAAATACCTACCGCGGTAGAACCCAGTGCTTAGACTATGATCCATTTAACATTAAACTATACAAGACCTTTACAACTAGACTTATAAGCAGGCTCAATTACACCAGTATATGCAGATTAAAAATATTACATCTAATGGGCACACACTAGACCCATGGCCAAGTGTTTCCCTTGATTCATTAAGCGCTAAAGCTAGAACAAAGTTCTCTCTCTTTCCTGAAGCTCAGGAGGCATTCTTCATGTACTATTGCTCAAGAAGACCATGAATAATTGCCTGCTGCAGAGATACCAATTTCGGCCCAGAAAGTCAGCACAATGACATTGATTGGCAAAACCAATGGGTCTGGCTTGCATTGTGTGCCTCGAGTAACACATTTAAAAAAAAGTGGCAGGGCTCTGACCAGGAGGCCACTGCAGCTTGCACCACCCATCGCCCTTGCCACCCCTGCCAAAACAACTACTAACCATCTCTCTCGCATGTAAATGCGACAGTTCAGATTATTCCAGGTCCCCAAAGCAAAAGGAATGGCTGGGGAGGCAGGTATTAGCAATTTTTGTGTATATTGTAGTCCTCAACTAACGTTGTTCTGCCCATCTCTAAATTAGATGAGCAGCGCCACCATGTGGTGGACTGTTTTAAGTATGGTGTTGACAATTAGGTGCCGGTGCCGAGCACTGGACACCAATTAAGTGCCGGTGCTGAGCTGAGCACCGCTTTACACAAGAAACACCGGTGGAGATATACACTTTACAAATTCTATGTATAAATATAAACAGCATGTACGATCTGGGGAAAGCAACTCACTGGTCACATCAAGAACGGAGGCCTGCGTGAACAGCCAGTCATGGCCGTCCCTCGAAGGGACACGATTGACACTGTTTTTCTACAAGGCACAGAGAGTGGGCCTCAGGACAGCAAAAAGCCATTATTATGGCCAATGCCTGCTCCGCTTATGATGACTTCTGCAGCAGGCAAGAAACCACTGGTCCTTAATGAAGTGCTTCCTGTTGCAAATGGTCACAGCAAGCTCTGCAAACAGTGATACCCATTGAACCAGAGCACGTGTCAGGACCTCAAGCCCACACCAGCTCTTCCCGTATCGGACACACTACAACCACACACTTTCCCAGCCACACATACAGGCCGGCCTCTCTTTGCCATGAAATGTTTGAGCGCCAAAATTTCACACTGGTTGTCGGTGAACGCTATACAAAGGCCAGATAACTAATGAAGAAGTCACAAATGGCTCCAGCACAAGACACGGTGAGTGTGTGTGTGTGGGGGGTCCCCTATACTGGCTTAAGGGCCCCACCATCATGCCAACTGCTTCTGCACACGTGCCATACCCTCTTCGAATTTTAGACAGCATACAAGCCCCAGCTTCCACCCACTGGCACGCGGCTGTTCATGAACGTACCCTCCTAGCCCCACAGTGTGCCTCATGGGTAGAAGCCTACCCGCTTCGTACATGTCTTGTGCCCGCCAAGTGCTTAGAAGCCACCCACAACCGTTTCTGAACTAGCAATTAATTATTTTAATTAAACGCTCTACGGATTTTTTTCTATTGCTCTGCCTAATGAATTTGGGATTTTATTGTGGCTCCTGTAGAGAGCCATCTGGGCTCTCCACTACAATGTAGCACTCTTACATGCATGCATACACCCCTCGGGGCGGGCTCGGCCCGAGGGGATAAATAAACGGCAGGAGACCGCTCGGGGTCTTCCGGCCAAGTGTAGTAAACTGGTGTGGCCTACCGTAATTGTAGAGCGCTGCTGCGGCCTTCCATCCCCAGGCCCCGCCGCGCTACAGCTCCAAGTTTGGAAAGTCGTATTATGAAGCTGCACTAACAATAAATTATTCGTAATCGATTCTATAAAGTATATATGAGAGAGAGAGAGAGAGAGAGGGAGGGAGAGGGAGAGAGAGGGAGGGAGAGGGAGAGAGAGAGAGGGAGAGAGAGAGAGAGAGAGAGAGAGAGAGGGAGAGAGAGAGAGAGAGAGAGAGAGAGAGAGAGGGAGAGAGAGAGAGGGAGAGGGAGAGGGAGAGAGCCTTTTTATTTAAATAAAGGATTGTTTGATAATGTTCTTGCTGGAACGCTATTTGTGCTGCTGAAGGCTGGAATGGCCCGATGGCTGCCCGTCTCACATTGGGAGGGAGGTGTGAGAGGGGGGGACAGATAGATTTTTCCAGCTGGTTGAATTTTCGCTTTCATGGACGTGTCATCTGTTCAGCCGCGATGCAAGCAGTTTTGTGAAATAGCAACACTGAGTAGCAGGCGCAATTAAAGCGCCTCTCTTCTGGCAAGCTCTGGTGTCAATTAACACAGCGCATTCAGACAGGGAAGCTTTACATTAGTCAACTTCCAATGAAACTGAGTAGATGCAGAGGCTACAGCCCGCGCCTCTAATGCACAGCATTTAAATCAATCCAGTACAATGTAATAAATTACCTTTCTGTGTTTACGTTTAGCTGCTCTCTTCTTTAAATAACAAACGCGGCCACGAAAGGAATGTGAGGTATGCGCTGGCACCCGGCCGCGCTGCTGCTCACTCCTGAGCTCCTTAGGCCAGGGGAGAGAGAAGGCAGGACATGCACCCGCCTTTGGCCAATTGCGTGCTGTCTTTCTTAGAAAGACGCACGCAAAGGCCAATAGCGTGTGAGCAAAAAATAAAAAGCACACGCACGAGCGTGTGGTCCGAGTTGAAAGTCCTTACTAGAAGCCTCGCAGAGCAGCGCATGCGCGCTGGTTCAGGCGAGACCTAAAAAGGAGTAGGTGTCTGGAATGCGGGCCCCCAATATTAGAAGCTCTGGCAAACCTTGTTTCCGATCTGGAGGGTTCAGCAATCGTTTTTTCCAATTATCCGCCTCGTCAAACCAATGGATTGCATACTGGAGGTGTGTTGCGAAGTAATAGTACTCTAGATTCGGAAGCCCTATACCCCCTCTCTCCCAAGACTGTTGTAGCATATGGAGCCCTATTCTTTTTCGTCTTGTAGACCAGAACAGTTCCACCAGGAGACTATTGAGCTCTCGGAAATACCTACAGGAGATCTTATAAAGAGAGTTTTGCATAACGTACAGACAGCGGGGCAATATCACCATCTTAGTTATAGCCGACCTACCCATTAGTGACAGTGGGAGTTCTTTCCAAAATTGAATTGACGTTTGGAGGTTCACCATGACCCTTCGAATATTTAGGTCCAAGAATCGTTGTTTGTCTGTGGCTATTCTGATGCCCAGATAGTGGATTCCGTCACGGCACCAAGGTAATAGGAGTTGTGGGAGCTGCGACAGATCTACCTCCACTAAAGTTCCATGTGGCATAAGTTGGGATTTACCCCTAGGCCGGAGACAGCTGCAAACTCCGGCAGTGCTGTCTGTAGTATAGGCAGTGCCACTGCCGGATCCCGTAGGTACAGTAATACATCATCGCCGTAGAGTGACACCACGTGTACAGTCCCAACTGTCTTTATGTCCCAATCCATAAGTCTGTGTCACTGAAACACCGCCAGTGGCTCCATCGCCACCGCAAACAGTAGCGGCGACAAGGGACAACCCTGTCACATACCACGGCACAGCGAGAAGGCCTCAGACACATAATGGCCCATCTTAACTCTGGCTATCGGGGCAGTATACAACAATTTCAACCCATGCCATAAATTTCGGTCCACACCCCATTTTGTCCATTACCTGCCATATGTACGTCCAGGCTACCGAATCAAAGGCTTGCTCTATGTCTAGGAATGGGAATGCACACGGCTCCTGTTGCATTTCAGGGGCCTGCAGGACATGAAATAGTCTACGGAGGTTTAACATTGTATTTCTCTTAGGTATAATTCTACATTGGTCCGTGTATGAGCGTAGGCAGGTAAGGAAGCATTCAGGAGGTTAGCAGGCCACTTAGTATTTTAGTATCTACGTTAAGCATCAAGAGTGGTCGTCTATATGACTTCATCTGGTCAATTGGTTTACCTGGCTTGGGAACTAGCACCACCATTGCCTCTAGCATAGTGTCAGGGAGTGTTCCCACACTCATGGCCTCACTATAGTTTATCCCCTATTTGGTCTGCTGACTTGTGAAAAAATTCTGCGGGCAGGCTGTCCCCACCCGGCGTTTTAGCTGACTTTTGATGTTTTAGAGACGCAAGGATCTCTTCCCTAGTCAGATCAGCCTCAAGCATGGTTCTATCCTCAGGGGACAAGCACGGCAGATCAAGGTTTGCTAAGATACCCGACTGGTCAAGGGTAGACGTAATCTTTGACATTGCGTATAAGTCAGTAAGATATTGTCGTGCTAATTGATTTACGGTAGCCTGGGATGTGTGCAGTGTGCCCCCCGAATCTCTCATTGCCAGGATAGGGTCATGAAGTATCTGCTGTCTCACCAGTCTGGCCAGCAAGGCCCCTGTTTTGTCTCCCTCTGCATGTAGTCTATGCTTATGGGCTTTGTACACATGTTTCTCTAACCTACGCCAGTCATCTAGTACCGCGCCGCGCTGGCGCCACCACTCCTCCACCCTGGAGGGCTGTGTTGGGAGTGATTTTTCAATCTCCAGTAACGGCCTCGCCAGGGTCTATGTCTTGGATCAGCTGTTTCCACACCCCGTATGTCGTGTTCATACACACTCCCCGGAGCACAACCTTCATTACGTCCCAGTCATGGGCTCTAGTGGTGGATGTCCCCCAATTTTTATTAAAATAATGCCCCAGTGCTGTCTGCACGGAAATGGTGGGTCTTGGAGCGCCACAGCACGTACGTGCCATTGCGGGTCCGCAAGCCGCTGTTTCTCTCGTGATATGGATAACAAGAGTGGGGAATGGTCTGACAGATATCAGGCCAGATAGGTCACCTCACATGTTAGAGTAGCAATGGTTGAGGTCAGAAAAAAATAATCCATTCTACTGTGTGTACCCGCTGCCAGGGTGTAGTAGGAAACAGTGCGAGTGTGTGGTTGTCTTTCCCTCCATTTGTCCTTTAACCCTAAATCTTTCAGTATTGTTTGTAAGCGTGATGTCATGTGGGGTTTAGTGCGGACCCTGGAGGGTTCAAGATCTAGTATCGGGTTCAATAAACAGTTACAGTCTCCTGCAAGGAGCACGTCACCAGCTAGATAGTGGGCCGCCGCTTTCACCACATCTGAATAAAACTGGGGGCAGTCCTCATTTGGGGCAGAGACCGAGATACAGCAGAACTCGCGCTCCTCCAGTAGTCCAGCTAGGATCACAAAACATCCCTCCTTATCCACTACGTGACCCCTATACTGAAACGGTGCCCCCGGGGCCACCCATATTAATGTACCACGCGCAAATCGTGAGTATGATGTTGCGTATAGCTGCCCCTTCCATCGCTTGCCTAGTGCGGGGAGACAGTCACCCCAGACGTGTCTCCTGTAAGAAGGGGATCGCTATATGATATCTTTTAAGATAGGCATGTACCCTCTGTCTCTTCTCAGATTGCGCCAGGCCCCTGACATTCCATGTCAAGAATTTAAACGTTTTATCCGCCATGTTAATATATATCGATATTGTCAGGTTTCAGATGTGACCTGTTACGTGGTCGCCCTTTCGTCCGTCGAGAAGCCTCCCACCCAAGTGTATGAACAAACTAACTTCCCCATCCCACAACTCCCCCCTCCCACTGGACAGTACCACCAACCCATCCCGCCTCAAACCAAGCGATACTAGAACTTGCTGGCCCCGCCCCATACCCATTATTGTGTACGAAAAAGGAAAACATCTAAATAACAACATGAATAATCTAGCATGCAACTGTAGGAGTCGATGCTCCGCAACTGGCACCAGAGGAAGAAAGAGCCCGAGGGGGCTACCCCTCTCTCCTGCAACCACGCCGCAGCCATGCGACCCCTAAACCCTAAGTGTATAGGTTGTGTATTCCAATATGACATTATCACAAGTTTGGTAAGGCTCACGATCAGACCAGTGTACACCTGGAGGCAGAGCCATCGACCCCACCCACCTACCCCCGGTCCAAAGATAATACCAGCAATTACACAGTGTTCAGTGTGTCAATGGGTAATTGAAACATTACACAATTTGAAAAGGGACTGTAGGCAGTCCGGTAATGCCGCCATCTATTCAAGTCTCTGTGCTACTCCTGTAGTTGCAGTAGGAAGAGAGGGCTAGGTCTGACCATCATCTGTGCTATCGGACTAGTACTCTGGGCCACCTCGCCCGTCCTGACGATCCTGTGGGGCTATTTGCCAGGCTGTTGTGTCGCGCAATGTTCCATCTGAGCAGACCTCGATACGACCCCTGTCCGACTGCGTGTCAGCCTGTTTAGACTTCACTGCTCGACGTCTCTGTCTCGAGGACTTACGTCTCGTCGCCGAGGCATGCAGGGTTGGGGCCCCAGAGGATTGGGAGCCAGGACCCAGGACTGTATCTATCCAGTCCACTGTCTCAGCAGCTGAAGTGAAAAACTGCACCTTTCCCTGATATATTACACGCAGTTTTGCTGGGAACATTAGGCTATAACATAGGTTATGATCTTGAAGTCTTCCCTTGTGTCAGGGAATGCCAAACAGTAAGATGCCACTGACCTTCTGAAGCCAACCAGCGGGGACGATGGTCCGATGAAAACCCCCCCTACTACCCTCAGTATAAACTCCCACAGAGTACTATCACACTGCTCTGAGAGGGAACACTCCGGGGAAAAGGGGAATGGATAAAACAATAAACAATGCTGCAGGGAACGGTGTCTTCTTGAAACTATCTCTGGACCAACGTATAGGTATATCTTCAGAAGCCACACCACCCAAAAGGAAGGTACTGTAGGTAGGAAAGAAGAGAGAAATGTGAGGTACAGTTCTATTCTCAACTTACACAATCAATAACTGAGGTGCGCGTGACTTAGCAAGCATACTCACAAACAAACAAGCAGCAATATGAACTCATCCTGACGGAAGCAGTACTACTGCTTCTAATGGAGAGACCTTCGTGAACCAGTGAGTTAATAGTCATCCGAGTGCAGGTTACAAATCTCTTTCAGAAAAAGGAAAAGCAAATATAAAAAATCTATGTCACGACCCCTACACTCTACGGCGGAGTCCAGGTTAACTCATAGCATCGCAAAGTCTTGAGAATCAGAATAAACGTGAACACATTCTCTTATTTTCGGGAGCCGATTCAGACCGCCCCTGCTACTTAGAGACAAAGAAATATTCCAAGGTCGTTTGCTGTTTCAGTATCACAGCGTATTCGAAACTCGCTCGCTGTTTAAGGAGCACAGCGCAGCGAGCACGAGAGATGAGCCACAGTAAGCAATCAATGTACAGAAATACTCCAATGCTCGTACGCTGTTCGATCTCATAGCGTAGCGAGGCACCAATATGAGTCACCAATGCGGACGGAGCGATCCTTCGCTTCCCCCCGTCTCCGGGCAGTAACAATACCTCTACGTAGTCGAGCTGACGGACACACAGCAAAGACGATTTCTGGAACAGCCGGCTCAACTTCACCGAAATCCGTGTGTCGTCTCCAACGCCGCGCTGGATACAATCCGAAACGGCAAGGAAACAATCCATAGGATACCCAGGAACAGCAGGAAATCCAACCAGGAAGTGAAATTGTCAAGCCCCGACCACAGGAAGGGGAGGGGTTTTATAGATGACGGAAACCAGGGCTGTGTCAGGTTTTCCTTTCCGCCCTGTACCCCCAAAGACTTCTGGGATATGTAGTCACCTAGCAGGCACCAGTCCCTCTCCAGTCACTCCACCATACAGAAAGGGTAGAAAAGCCCTAGGTGTAGGTGCAGATAACCCCTCCACCCCTAGCCTCCGTTGGATAATCATGACCAGAACCCCCTCTCAAGGATCGACGTCTCAGTGGTTGCCCGGGTTTCCGGGGATTCTGAGTGTGGAAGCGATCCAACAGTAGGGGGTAGTGCAGGTTGCAAACAGGCTCCCAAGTCCTATCCTCTACACCAAACCCCTTCCAATCCACCAGGTATTGTAGTGTAGCTCCTATTTCCCTAATAGGCTCTGCGCATTGGAATAATATATCCTATAGGTTTGACATAGGACTAAGGTCAGTATGTCCCTATCGAGTATATTAAACTTAATTACTTGTGCCAGCTAGCTCAGAGGCCACTAGAAACTCCTTGACAACAAGAAGGGAGTAGTTTCTGGCAGCCGCAAAACATGACCACTGTGTTTCCCTTTTAGAATCAGAACGTGTCCCAGAGTCGTGGAAACAATAGATAACTATTTCACTCAGCTCAATCGTGCATGCTTAGTTTTCCTCAGAGTTACACAGAAAGAATAGACGGGCGTTTTCAATAAAAGATTTATTGAACAGTCTTGCTTCTGGTGTAAGTATAATGTGCTGTTACGATCACAAGACAGAATGCGAGATAAATAACGTACAGGGTGAGCAGTAGAAATAAATAATACTGCGATAGCATTATCTTTTAGTACATATGCATTTACATAAATAACACAGACTAAAAATGCGAGTACTCATACGATGCGTTGCTAAGCTAGTTCTACCCCAATGTACCTAACCTAACCTAGGTGTAGGAAGAGGGAAGAAGTAGGTGAAGTATTCCTTACTACGGTATACTAAGAGTATGTTAAGTCTAGTATGCCTAGTATGCCAAGAGTCCCTCTAGGTTCTAGTCAGCTCCATACCTGAAGAATGAGAGAGGTAGGAATCTCTTTGCCAGACTCGAACTCCAACACCCCGCAAGGGAAGTCAGATCACTGGAAGCTGGGCTCTCTGCGTGCAGGGAAGGCAGCGTCTTCTCAGTGCGTCAGGCCGGGAAACGGGCTCCTCTGAAGTCGAGGTCTCCTCTGGTTTACAGGGGCTAGGGAAGGTATATTTATACCTGAGAGCACCTAAGAATGTTAGCATTGACGTGAGTTGGACAGCGAAAGACGTCATGAATGAACCCCCTAAGGAATAATGGTTCATGCATAATATATGAGTCCTTGAAGAAATCAATAGTCCTGGACTAGGGAAACTCCCGCAGCCTAAGGGTCTGTTCTTCATGAACTCGTTGTGACGTTAGGGTGGACGGATGTCAGAGACCATGCCTGTATTTGGAGTGCATGGTTTAATGCCTAAATAAGGGCTGGGATTTTATGCCTATATAAGGGCAGGGCGAATTGTGCCTATATAAGGACATGATACTGGAAAGCCCGTTTGTGGATACCCTAAGAGGAATACAACACCCACTCCTCTTCGTGTGTACGATAATACTAAAATGCTAAACATTTAAAATGCTAAACATTAAAATGGAGTACCGCATATTTCTAAAATTTTTCATAAAACCATTTAAAAAGGCATTTAAAAAACCTATTAGAATGCAAAAGGTACTGTACATTTGAAGCATTGCTTTTCATTACAGGCATAAAGTTCGAAAATAAATGCAATTGGAATGAAATAAGCAGTAATATTTACATGTGACAAAAAATGATCGATAAGTTTCTCAAAAATCAAAGTCATTTCATGTCATGAAAATTAATGAACTGTTTTAGACACACAAGATGACTAAGTGTCCGTGGAAGTACCTTGAAGTCTGTATTATAAGGCTAGTTCTACTTTAAGCAGATCGATGTGCCATTTTCGTTAAAAAAAAAAATGGTGAAAAAGTTCAATTTTGGTAGAGTTCCAAGTTGTTTAAAAATGAAGGCCAAATTGTCACTGCATCTCTGGAACACTGTATGCCGAATCAGAGTTAGTTCACGGGTCTGGTGTAAACATGAGATCATCTATTTCAATAGACAAAACATCATCCACTGTTGTTGGTGTGAGTTGGAACACCTCGTGAAGCAGGTTAATTGCACAGAGATGGGAAGCATTGCTACCAGCATAGGTTGCCTCAGCAATGTTCGCGTCCGTTGTTACCTGTGTGCCTGGAGTTCTTTCTCGTACCTCAGCAGCAGCCGGAAGCGTCTGTGAAATCTCAATGAATGCTGTCATCAGGATAGGAAGCCTCTGGGGACAACACATAGCATGGGCCGTTATCTGGTCCAGCAGAGTATCGACGTCCGTTGGCGCATCCGATGGAAATGTTAGACAGGTGTCCAACACGCATTCTACACCGCATAGCAGGCATCGTAGAACAGGTAAGATGCAATCTTGCCAGATTGGTCTAAATGACAGGAACCACGTGGTATTAAGGTCCCGTAGACGATTTATGCCCAAAAGCTGTACTATTTGCTCACGGCACTTTCGTTCAAGGAGAGCTTTCTCCATGTCGCTCGGAGTGATGTCGGCAAATTTGCTGGCCATAGCGCAATAGCAGGAAGAGAAATAGAATTCCGGCAACAAGTGCTAGAATTAATGGTATGCCACCAAACACCGAATGTGCAAAGTTCGGGATGATTCCGAGTATTGCCTGGAAAGGTGCTAACAGACCGGAGCAGATGCCCTTAAATACATGTACAAGTCCTGTTGTATCAGACATGTTGAAAATTCGTCCTATCATTTCTACGAAATGTATAGGGCAGTTTGTACGTATTAAAGTCTGTATCTCAGCCGAAGTCCTTGCAATTTGCAGATCATAGGTTTCTTTGGCCGAGGTCAAAGGCACTGTTTGTTGTAAAAGCATGGCTTTCATTCTGCTTAAAGTATCAAATCTTATAAAAGAGACGTTCAGCGAAGGCCATAGAGGCGACTCCCTGACTGTGTCTATTGGGGCAAACAATACTTGCATACAGCAAGTGACCCTGGAGTTGACCGTTACTAGATATGGGATGCCTGGCAGCATGCCACAGCAACTCTGATCATTCAACATGAGGTAACTCCCATTAGAAAGTTGTCCAAACGTTGGATTAATCACAGCAGCTGGTGTACCCTGCTGATGGCAAGACAAATTTGCCACAGAACCATTACAAGCCCCGTGCAAGGAAATGTCCTGACATATAAGTGAACCGCTTAGTGCACGTTTACAGTTTTTACCGCTCAAAAACACTTCACGATCCCCGCTCCAACATCTATATGTATACGGTAAAGCCCAAGATGTCTTAATGTATTCCTTACCCAACCTTTCATATTTGCCTGCTTGCATTTGTCTGAGGCAATACTGAAACTGAAAAGTAGTCACAGGTAGCGTGATTTTGCCATGAATAAGCCATTCTGTAGCTGGTTTTTCTGCCACTGTGAATGGTAACTTTTCCAGTTTTTCAATGCTCAGCACTGTATACTTTGCTCCTCTTGTGCCATTTCGATCTGTTTATCAGTTAGATTGTATTCTGAAAACAGAGCCGTTGTGTTGATGAAACGCCAAGGCACATAGCCCGCTCGCATTGATTGCAGCGTCCAGCTTAATAACATAATAGAACGTAATTGAGACTGGCCTTGTTGTAACATCGCCAAATCTTGTTCCAGTATGTCGATAGCAGAGGATACAATGACGTCCAGTGAATATATTCTGGAGGACAAAGTTGTTAACCCATTGTCGACCACATAGAGTGATTTCTCTAAATTAATACGATCAAGTTCACGTATTCGTTCTGCGGCCTCTATCTGTGATACTTTCCATACTTCGTTGTAGGCAGCATAAATGCCGGCATATATGAAACATTTTTGACGCGGTTTTCTTGGTCCAAGCAAGAAATCCCTAAGGTCTGCGTCTTTTGCAAGTAAGGATAAGTGTTGTTTCACATCCTGTAGTGTAGATGTATGCAGCCAATCGAGGCATAATTTCCCTACACTGTATGTTGTTACTACCCCCGGATGTTGTCTTTGGATGTATCTTGGGTCTGGCCTGTGAATGGTAAAACCCTGAGTTTTATTCAGGAATCTTTCCTGACAGTTATTCGTGTCTGTGGGCCAGATCAACCATTTTTTCCAATCAGGATTAGATCTGTTGAGTTGTAGTATATTGTCAACTGTCACCACTGCCTTTGTATCATTATCACTGGCAGGTGTTGGTACAGAAGGTTTGTTCATCTCTTTTATCTTGGCTAATCCAAGACAAGATGTTTGTTGGATAGTTTCATTCAAAAACATTATTTGTTCAGGGATGATGCAGGCTCTAAATAAGGCTTCTATTCCCTGCACTTGCCATTCTTTAGTACCCCACAAAGTTTTTGTGTCTATTGTGTCTTTCCAAAAGTCGAAACCCTGTCTAGACAGTCGGGCATTAAATAATGCAGAGTAAATCTGTTTTGTATTTGTTAACATAATTTTCAATCCTGTCTTGTTTACATTTTTATAGTAAAACATTTCTGGATCAGATGTATTGTAACCTGAAAAATATGGAAATTTGTTGGCAAATGTTTTTGAACTACCGTGTGGTGGTGTAGGACAATGTTCCCATTGGTTAAACATAAACACATTTCTTGGATATGCAGATTTATGCAAATAATGATGACCATAGTGGTTATAACAATACAGTTGTTCATAGTCTGATGAGCCCTCTAAATATTCATGTTTAGAAAATGCAGCAGATTTTTCTAGGTCAAACATTATGTCAGTCACAGTCTCAAAGTCCCAATCATCAGAATAGGTACTGGACGTGATTAGATCACTTAGTGAAATTTTAAATAAATGTGGAATGTTCAATTTTTCCGTTGGGCCAAATATATCAAAATCTGTTTTGTCCCACACTATACCATCATGTATAGGAACAGCTGTGATGTTCACTGATGACAAGTCTCTTGCTTCACGATGGGAAGATTTATGAGGTTTCAAAAGTACGTTTACGCCTTTTCCTTCAGTGTTCACATGGATGTATCTGCCACTTATAAGCACGCTCACAGTTGTTACCAAAGCTAGCCAGAGCAGGAAAACAAAAAGTCCAGATATAATCCAGAGTTCAATCCATGGAGAAACCAAATAAGTCTTTTTCAGAGAGTGAAGAAAGTCTTGTATTTGCTGCTTGAATTTGAATGATGCTGGCGTCGTTTCAGGTTCACTTGGATCTTCTGAGAACGTATCAAAGTTAATGAAATAGCCAGAAGCAGTTCTATCAATTGTTGGAATTGCATCAGGATTTGTAGAAATCACTGGAACCAGTTCATCACGTGCCACATTGGTGTAGACAGGTGTATTTGGACGAACTGTTACTTGGTGTTCAAGAGGGATGAGTTCCATAGCGTTGTTGCATAGTCCTTCATCTGTTTCTGCTGAATTCTCGATGGTTATCAGTCTTTCAGTATGAACCTCTTGGATAGTAGCGAGAGGAGTGCGTTTGCTACTAGGTCGGAGTCCACGAGGCCTACTATTTAGTATTGGCCACATACTGTGGTTTGATGAGGTCGATGGACACAAATCTTTTCTCCTTTCTTCCAGCAAGGGGCGGCAGTAGTACTGTTCTTGTTCCTTGAACTGCTAGGACAGGTACTGGTTGTCTGTAAGAAAGTCCAAATTCCTTCTTGTCCGCAATTTTTTCTCTGACTAGATCCCCAACTTTTGGAATCCAGACAGGCCTTGCTGGGACAGCCGGTTGATCCCCAGTGGTGGTGGGCTGTAGGAATACATTGCTTTGTTTCGTTCTTAATTTGTTTAAGTCCTGTAAAGCAGCCAAACGATCTTTGATATCAAAGGGTTTATTTTCCACCACTGTGCCTACGTGTTCTAGGTCTGGTACCCACATTCTTGTCCCAAATAGGACCTCATATGGAGTGACCCCCCCTAGAGAACTTCTTGGCAGGTTGTTCAAAGCACGTTGAACTCCACTAAGGTGTTTGACCCACCCGTCACCCGAGCCTAATACTCTAGCTGTTATAGACTGCTTTATGTCCTGGTTTTTCCTTTCCACAACCAAATTTCCCTCGGGATGGAATGAAGAGGAGTACCGCAATGCAACGCCCAGACTGGTCATGGCGTCTTTGTAAGCCCGAGAGCTAAACGCAGGACCCTGGTCAGAATGTAGCGTGCCTATTGCGTATATGCCGATAAAGACTCGCAAATCTTTTATAACAGTTCGAGCGTCAGCTGAGCGCTGAGGCCATAACCATAGGAACCTAGAGCATGAATCCACTGCAACCATGATATATTTATAATTACCGTCCCTGTGCAAGGGACCGCAGTGGTCCAGGTAAACACAAGCTAATGGTTTGTCTGAAATTAACAGGGGTGTCTGCGCAGGACGTTTCACTGTTGAGACTTTCATCTGTTGGCAAATATCGCATTCTAAAACATAGTTTTTGAGTTTGTTTCCGAATGCCAGGCCACCAATATCTTTGCTTGATGTAAAGATACTGTCGCTGAAACACCTGCATGTGGCAGAAGCTATCCCTTCGTGTGCTGCATAGGATTAGTCCTAATCTGCGTTCCTTGTTTGGAATTACCCTATCCCCCACTCCAGGGATTCGAGCAAAAGGAACGTTGTTCGCATCAATTACATAGGAGTACTTGAGTGGAAACTTTTTGGTAACGCTGCACTGCTGCCTTTGCTTGAAGCCTTGACAGCCAACATTATCTCACCGTCTATTTTTGTTTTTGAACGAGTGATCGCAGCTACGGAAGCCGTTTGCACAGCCCCCTTTGCGGCTTCGTCAGCCAATGAATTCCCTGCAACGTGAACGCCATCACGTTGATGACTCAGTGTGTGGATCACGTGAGCCTTTGGTAGTTCGTTTTTCAACTGAACTACTTGTTCCCAAAGCAGTTTATGCTTTATTGTGCCACCTTTCGCATCTTTGAAACCATTTTCAAGCCAGTTTTGTATATATTCATTATACGACTGCACACAGTAAAAGGAATCGCACACGATTAGTGTGGGGAATTCTCGATCTGTACTTTCAAGTGCCAGTTTGAATGCTTGTAGTTCAGCTCGCTGAGCTGTACAATCCCCTAGAGATTGTGTTTTTGTGACCATAGGTCTGAAGATGCCATCTCGCATGCGACCTTTAACGATTGCACACGCTGCACTGTAAGCTTGCTTACTCCCGATTGCGGGTTGTGCGGATCCGTCAGTGTAAATTATGAATTCGTACTGATCGAGAGGCAGAATTTCAGTAGGCAGGGGACATTCATGTTCATACTGCAGGAATGCTTGTGTTTTTAAATCTGGATCAAAAACATATTCAACATCTGTTGCAGCAAGAGAATTAACCCATTGTATCCATCTCGGATGTAATGCTTTAGCATTTGGAATGCTTGCTTTTGTAACCGCTTCTAAAGCAGGTACTGGGGTTACGACAATAATGCGTTTCCCTTGGGCTAAGGCTCTTTCTTTTGCTACAGCGGTTTGAACTGCTGTTAGAATTTTTTCAGTAGAACTGAAGCGCATTTCCGCTTGTGTGTACAAATGAGATTTGTATGCAATTGGGATTTTCTCACCCTCATTGAAAGTTAAGTAGGTGAATCCGCATTGATCCGAAATTATTCGGATCACCAAATTGCGTTGACTTACGCGTGTTTGTAAGTGATTTGTTGCTAACATGTTAGCTTGTAGTGAACGCAAGATTTCTGTGTGTTCTTGTGTCCAGTTTCTGATCGAAAAATCAGGTTTGATTAATGCGTAGAGAGGTTTAACCCTTTCTGCATAATTTAGTATGTATGTTCTTCCAAAATTTAGGAAACCCAGGATGGATTGTAAGTTTTTTAGCGTTTTTGGAGGTTGGAGCAGCGCACACTTTTCTAAAAAGTTAGCTGCCAAGCTCTTGCCTTCACTTGAAAGCTCATATCCTAGAAATAGGACATTGAGATGGGCAATTCTGGACATTTTAAAGTTGAACTTGTAGCCCTCAGAGGCGAATCCCAGTATAATGGTGCTCACCCTGTTCAAGTGTTTTTCCAGGTCATCGTCTGTCAGATAAATGTCATCGACATAGGACAATGCCTCATTGTCATAAATTTGTAGTAACTCCATTACCCTCGCTGAGAATAAACCTGGGCTATTCTTGAACCCTTGTGGGAGTCGACAAAAGTGACGCTGGGTCCCCATTATGGAGAATGCTGTTAAGTACCTGCTTTCAGGTGCTATGTTTTGACAAAAGAAACCATTTGAGATATCTAATGTTGTTTTATTTTTACGCACAATGTTATTCATTAATGTTGTGCTATGTGCATTTTGTACTGCAAAAGTTTTAGAACAAGTGTTTAAGTGTCTGTAATCCAAAACTAGACGATATGTATTGTCTGGTTTGGAGACAGGAAACAAAGGATTGTTCATTGAGGAGGTGCATGTTTCAATCACCCCTTGGTATTCAAGTTGATCTAAGATCTCCCTGACCTGTTTTTTAGCTTCTTGCTTTATAGGGTACTGCCGTTGTGCAGTTGGTTCATGTTTCAGATGTATTTTATGGTGAGGTGAATCCTCATCCCATCCTACATGATTTTTATATAACGCTGGGGCCTGGGCTACTGCCCATTTCCTGGCATATGTATATTTTAAGTGAATTGGAATATGGTTGGAGAAGGCAGGCATAATAATGTCCTCGCCATGTGGGCACTCCCTGACAAATTGTGGTGGCCAGTCCTTTTCTGCTAGAAGTATGTCATAGCCCCTTGATAGTCGTTCCCAAAAAAGTGCTTTCACCTGTCTAGTTTTGTCTCCCTCCATCCGGAGTGTTATTTCATATAACTTTTGTGGAGTACTAACCCTGGTGTCTACAGTCTCAACTGTAATGTACTCATTCAAGTCCACTATCTCCAGAAGTTCCCTCAGGTTCTGGCGAACTATTGTGACTTCTGCTGCACTGTCCAGCATGGTCTGAGCCCATTCTCCGTTCTTGAGTTGTGTTCTCAGTATTCTCGGCATGTCTAATCTTTAGACCTGCTACTTTCTTTTTGGAGAATTGAGGTTTAGCCTTAGTTTTTGGAGCGTGTTTGTCGTCTTTCGATTTCACGCATTCTTCTCTGTGTTCCGTCCGTCCTCTTCTTTCCGAAGTCTGTGATGAGATCTGAAAGGGACGAGAGGAACGTGTATCAGTATCTTGATACCTATCAGGTTTTCTCAAATTATCCCTATTCCTGAGGTTATACCTCCTTTCAGAGGGCTCCTTTTGAGGAGACCTACCTCGGGATTGAGAACGTTTCTCGTTTGAAATTTGTTTATTAGTTTCCCACTTCTTTTTAGAAGTTGTAGGAGTTTGTTTAATAGAGTCCTTCTCAGGACTTTCAGATAGCTTCGGCTTCACTGGTCTTCCACCCAAACTATCTCTCCCTAACTCTGCATAGGATTGTTATTATTCTGGGTAGCTCAGTTTGATGTTCTGTAACATCGAATTCCCTTAATTTCTGGCGGATCGCAACTGCTGCTGCCTCTCCTTTAATATTAGATAATATTACTGTTGAGACCTGCTCGAAATTTTTCAGTAATTTCATACCTAAATTTAGAGCAGGCTCTGCCCCGTATTCGTTTTGAATTTGTTTTAGGACATCAGGTATTACCGCAATTGACGGAATGCCATGTGTTTTAGTATAGATGGCAGCAAAGACTGAGCCCCAAGTGGTGCAGTCTTCCAGTTGTGGTGTGATCCCATTGGTAAACTGATTGTTAGGATTCTGTGTTTCTCATGCGGGCTAGTATTTGGAAATACTGCTTCGATTTGAGTAATTTTTTGAGCTATCCAAAATGGAATTTGCTCACGTTTTGTGGGCATTTTACCCATGACTGAGTTGAGAGTCTGTGGTGTACTTTTTAGTGTATTCCCCTGTTGGGGAGTTGGATTTGGATATGTCAATGGTGGTCGGACTGTAAAAGTCCGCATGACATATTGGACCAATTGTCTGTAAATTTTTATTAACTCTTTTATTTGAGTATGTAATTCCTCATCTGTCATTATATCCAGTTCAGGATGAGGTGTGTAGCCGGCTAAAATCGGCCATGTTGCTCCTGGTCTACCTAGTGGACCGAGCCTAGTAATGTTTTTGTGATGTTTTAGGGCACCTTTAAACCAGAGCTGATGCTCTTGGTATGTTAATGGAATTTCTATATCCTCGAAAGGAATGTATTCCTCTGGTAGATCATCTTCTTTGTAGAAGTGAAATGTGTGTGATATTGGATTGCATTCAGGAAATATTACCCATGAATAGAATGCCTCTGTCTGAAAGGATTCATGTGCCTCTATCACGAAAACTGCTCTACCGCCTCTTGGTGGTAGGCCATGTTTTATAAGTTTTAGAGTGATGGCTCTTCTTAAGTTTTGAGGGATGTCTATAACACCCTCCTCGGTTTCATTTAAACCTGTATTGTTAAAAGCTGTTACGACTTGGTCAGCCGCAGCTACACCGTTTCCGGCGTCTTCATTCATTTTGTTTTTTGAAAAATGTAAAACAAGTTTCAAGAAAACAAAGATAAGGTGAACAATATTTTGTAACACTGTATCCTTCAACGTTGAGCAAACCAAACAGCTAATATATAGGGTACTTCCCTATGTAGCCTTGGTGGATACTTAACCCTGCCCACTCCAGACGTCTTTTGGAGTATATGGGTAGGGGTCTTGAGAGAAAATAGCACGGCTGAGTTACTCAGTATCTAACGTTGAATTACCGCCTTACCAAACCGTTGGGCCACATGTAGTGTAGCTCCTATTTCCCTAATAGGCTCTGCGCATTGGAATAATATATCCTATAGGTTTGACATAGGACTAAGGTCAGTATGTCCCTATCGAGTATATTAAACTTAATTACATGTGCCAGCTAGCTCAGAGGCCACTAGAAACTCCTTGACAACAAGAAGGGAGTAGTTTCTGGCAGCCGCAAAACATGACCACTGTGTTTTCCTTTTAGAATCAGAACGTGTCCCAGAGTCGTGGAAACAATAGATAACTATTTCACTCAGCTCAATCGTGCATGCTTAGTTTTCCTCAGAGTTACACAGAAAGAATAGACGGGCGTTTTCAATAAAAGATTTATTGAACAGTCTTGTTTCTGGTGTAAGTATAATGTGCTGTTACGATCACAAGACAGTATGCGAGATAAATAATGTACAGGGTGAGCAGTAGAAATAAATAATACTGCGATAGCATTATCTTTTAGTACATATGCATTTACATAAATAACACAGACTAAAAATGCGAGTACTCATACGATGCGTTGCTAAGCTAGTTCTACCCCAAAGTACCTAACCTAGGTGTAGGAAGAGGGAAGAAGTAGGTGAAGTATTCCTTACTACGGTATACTAAGAGTATGTTAAGTCTAGTATGCCAAGAGTCCCTCTAGGTTCTAGTCAGCTCCATACCTGAAGAATGAGAGAGGTAGGAATCTCTTTGCCAGACTCGAACTCCAACACCCCGCAAGGGAAGTCAGATCACTGGAAGCTAGAAGCTGGGCTCTCTGCGTGCAGGGAAGGCAGCGTCTTCTCAGTGCGTCAGGCCGGGAAACGGGCTCCTCTGAAGTCGAGGTCTCCTCTGGTTTACAGGGGCTAGGGAAAGTATATTTATACCTGAGAGCACCTAAGAATGTTAGCATTGACGTGAGTTGGACAGCGAAAGACGTCATGAATGAACCCCCTAAGGAATAATGGTTCATGCATAATATATGAGTCCTTGAAGAAATCAATAGTCCTGTACTAGGGAAACTCCCGCAGCCTAAGGGTCTGTTCTTCATGAACTCGTTGTGACGTTAGGGTGGACGGATGTCAGAGACCATGCCTGTATTTGGAGTGCATGGTTTAATGCCTAAATAAGGGCTGGGATTTTATGCCTATATAAGGGCAGGGCGAATTGTGCCTATATAAGGACATGATACTGGAAAGCCCGTGTGGATACCCTAAGAGGAATACAACAGTATTGTACCCTCCCCCTCACCAGCCTAGAGTCCAAGATACTCTGAACCTCATATTCCGAATCGCCCTCTACCTCAACGGGAAGAGGCCTCACCTGCAATCTAGTGTGTAAGGGACAGGGTCGGAGTAAGGAAACATGAAAAACAGTATGAATGCACCAGGAGAGGGGCAAGGAAAGTTTCATAGCCACAGGATTCACCACCCTTTCGATACTGTAAGGGCCTATATACTTGGGTTTTAACTTGTCCACCCCTTTGAGGTGAAGGTTCTTGGTGGCTAGCCATACTTTGTCTCCCACCTGATAAGCAGGTTCTTGAGCTCGCTTTTTGTTGGCAAAGTGTTTGCTTGCTTTTTGCGCTTTAGCTAACTGGTTTTTGGCATCTATCAGCACTGCCCTAAGATGTGCATGGTGTTCGTGTATGGAGGGGTGATTAGAAACAATTGGCCATTCGAAGGAAAGCATATTAGGATGATGTCCATACAAACAAAAGAAAGGAGAGCATCCCAACGTAGTATGTTCAGCGTTATTATAGGCAAACTCAGCCTTCCCAATCACGGTGTACCATTCCATGGTATTTTGTACAGAAAAACAGCGTAAATATTGTTCTAAGGTCTGGTTGAGACGTTCGGTTTTTCCATCTGTTTGAGGATGGTAACTGGTGGACAATCGGGCCTCCACCTTCATGGCGTCACATAGTGCTCTCCAAAAGCGTGAAGTAAATTGGGTCCCTCTGTCCGTAATGAGAACACGGGGTATTCCATGAGCACGCACTATGTGCTGGAGAAAGATGGTAGCCAGATCTGAGGATGTAGGCAAGTTTTTTAAAGGGATGAAATGTCCCATCTTTGTGAGGTGATCTATCACAACCAAGATTGTGGTATGCCCTTCAGTGGGTGGCATTTCCACAATAAAATCCATTGACACCGTGTGCCACGGACTGGGAGGAACTTGAATTGGACGTAACAGTCCTGCTGGTTTACAATGACTGGCCTTCGCTTGTGCACAGATAGCACAGTTCTTTAAATACTCCTTAACATCCTTTCGTAGGTTGGGCCACCAGAAGGAACGTTCCATGCATGAAATGGTTTTATACTCCCCCATGTGTCCACCTAACACCGAATCATGGGCCCAGGCCAATACTTGTAGTTGCAAGGCTTTCTCCGGTACGTATAACACATGGTAATGATATAACAGGTTCTCTTTCTCAGATCTGTGTTCAGGATCTTCTTGTTTCCAGGCTTATCCATCAACATCAGCTAAAGACACCTTCAAATCCTCTAAGAAGTCTTGTGACATGATCAATGTGATATCCGTACTCTTAAACGCCATCTTTGGGAGTATACTGGGAGGTTCGTAAACAAGTTCTCTAGTAGTGTCCTCAGGTTCTTCTGTTCGGGAGAGAGCGTCAGCTTTGCCGTTTTGAGGGCCGGGACGATACTTTATGATGAAGTCGTAATCTGAAAAGAAGAGAGACCATCTTAATTGTCGTGGCGTGAGGGCTCTGGCCGTTTTCAGAAACAACAGATTGCGATGATCAGTATAGATCTCAACAGTATGATGTGCTCCTAAAAGGTAATCCCTCCATCCCTCACAGACTCTCTTGATAGCCAACAATTCTTTGTCTGTGATGTTGTAGTTCACTTCACACGGAGTAAGCTTCTTGGAGAAGTAAGCCACGGGATGCAGTTGACCAGTGTCCGGATGCCTCTGCGACAACACTCCCCCTAATGCATATTGAGAAGCGTCTGTTTCAACCACAAATGGCAACTGTCCGTCAGGATGTCGTAATATCGGAGCGTGAGTAAAACGTTCCTTCAATGCTTGGAAAGATCGTTCAGCTTCTTCAGTCCACACAAAAGAAGTGTTCTTTTTCAATAAACGGGTTATGGGATGTATGATTTTAGAAAAATCCTTGATGAAGCGTTGCTAAAAGTTGGCGAACCCCAAGAAGCTCTGCAATGATTTGACGCTTTGTGGAGATTTACACTGTGTGATTGCTGTGACTTTTCCGCAGTCCATCTTGAACCCTTTTGCATTTATCACATATCCCAGGAAGTTAACCTCTTCAGCATGGAATAGCCATTTTTCCAGCTTGGCATGCAAGGCATGTTTATGAAGCCTATCCAGTACTGCTTTCACATGGGAGACTTGTTCTTGAGGATTTGATGAATAGATTAGAATATCATCAATATAAACAATGCAGAACACCTCTAGGTAGCCCCGGAGCACCTCGTCCATACAATACTGAAACGCAGCCGGCGCATTGCACTGTCCGAAGGGCATTACTTGGTATTCATATAAACCCAACTTTGTCCGGAAAGCCGTCTTTCATTCGTCTCCTTTCTTGACTCTCACTAAATGGTATGCTCCCCGTAAATCCAATTTAGTAAAGATGCTAGCCCCCTTCAGTTGGTCTAACAATACAGGAATGAGTGGTAAGGGGTAACGATTTTTTTATAGTTACCCTATTAATGGCTCTGTAGTCGATACAGGTCCTTAAATCCCCTTCCTTCTTTGAGATGAAGAAGAGTGGGGAAGAGGCCGGTGATGAGGAATGCCTGATAAAGCCAGAGGCAAGGTTTTCATCCAAGTATTCTTTCAAATGCTGTGTCTCTGGTTCAGTTGAGGCATAGACACGACTACACGGGATAGCCTCTCCGGGTGTCAAATCGATATGACAATCATAGGTCCTATGTGGTGGCAACTGGGTAGCGTTCTTCTTATTGAAGACTGATTTGTAGCTCTCATACACCGATGGCAACATTGTAGAGCAGCAATACTGGGTTTCCTCGCATCCCGTTGCCAAAAGGCCTGCCTGTGAATGATGTTTCTTTTCTGACGTACTTGGTCCTTGGTGCAATGATCTCTACAAAAGCTTGATTCCAGGGTGACGGTGCGAGCTGCCCATCGTACCACAGGGTCATGTAGGGTTAACCACGGCATGCCCAAGATAAGACACAATTGTGGGGCGTCTATTAGATCAAATTGAATGGACTCATAATGGTCTTCACCAAACTGCATCACCAAGGGGATGGTATGATACCTCACCGGTCCAGAAGTCAAAGCCGTCCCATCAACGGCCTTTATTGGTTCTGGGGAATCCTTTTTCACACAGGGAATACCAATGTTCTGGTCATACGTCTGGTCTATGAAATTTCCGGTTGCCCCAGAATCCAACAAGGCAGACATCTGCAACGGAATTTTTTCTGTTATCCATAATGTGAAATACACATTAAGTTGAGCTGTAAAAGACTGAATGGTGTTGGCTATTACGGAAGAGATCACTTCTTCATTGGTACCCGAGCCAGGGACCTCTTTCTGACTCTGGCTCTTTAGTTTTCCGTCGCCTCATTTCTCTCCCATTGCTGATGTACCACTGCTTGCATCTTTTAGGGGGGACTGTTTATCCGGGAATCTATTCCGGGCTCGGCATTCCTTGATGAAGTGGCCTCCTTTACCACAGTACAGGCATAACTTCTGTTTCCGTCTCTTTTCTCTTTCCTCCAATGTGACAGGACCTCGGATTCCGTTGACTTGCATGGGTTCTGTTCCCTCCGAACATTTAGAATGTTCCTCAGTGATGGGTCTTGGCTTTGGAAGAAAGTATCGATTTTCTCCTCGGTTCTTGTCCCCTTATCTTTCCTGCAATCTGTGATCCAATTGCACCGTGAGATCAATTAATTCATCACAAGACTGGGGCAACTGAACCACCTGAGACAGAACGTCCTTCAAATCCTTGAAAGAACAGTGTGATGCGGTTTTCAAGGGGCCAATCGGTTTCCACCAGGAGACGATTGAATGTTGTTATATACGTCAGTAAGTCTTGTGATCCTTGTCTAAGGGTTATTAGTTCACGGTCCAACGACATAAGATGTGATTTTCGGTCGAACAGTTTTCTCATCTCAAGACAAAAGTTCAGAAAGTTGTACAGAATGGAGTCATCTCGCTCTATCAACGGAATAGTCCAGCTGGCTGCATTACCCCCCCATATAGGACATCACAAATGCTGTTTTTGCCTGTTCCTTCTGGATCACCGTAGGTTTACACCAGAAGTGCAACCAGCATTGACTGAGAAAACTTCGAACTTCTTTGGGTCCCCAAAAAAGCATTTGGGAGGAGCTAGCGGGATCCCTGGGTTCTCTACCGCATGAATAGATGGAGCAGGGTCTACAGAAAGGGGGGATGCCTCTGCAGCAGAAAAGAACCCCGTTCCCTGTGTTCTATTCTCAGCCGCGGTATGTGTTGCGTGTATAAGAGGGGGAAGGGGCCACTCTTTTATATATGTCCCTCCCACTGTACTATCGGTCTTACCCTTTCGGGCGAGCCAGCCACCTCCCTCCGTAAAGTACCCATCTCTTTTCTTAGCTCTTGATTCTCTGCCCCGGAAGTATGAACCTCAATCTGAAGAGACGTAATGCTCTCCAAAAGTGAAGACAATACAGTATTGGTATCTATCGTCCAGGCCGACAGTAGACTTGGGCTTGACAATCTGTCAGGGAATGCCAAACAGTAAGATGCCACTGACATTCTGAAGGCAACCAGCGGGGACAATGGTCTGATGAAAGTACTCCCTACACCCTCAGTATAAACTCCCACAGAGTACTATCACACTGCTCTGAGAGGGAACACTCCAGGGAAAAGGGGAATGGATAAAATCATAAACACTGCTGCAGGGACCGGTGTCTTCTTGAACCTATCTCTGGACCAGGGTATAGGTCAGAAGCCACACCACCCAAAAGGAAGGTACTGTAAGTAGGAAAGAAGAGAGAAACGTGAGGTACAGTTCTATTCTAAACTTACACAATCAATAATTGAGGTGCGCGTGACTTAGCAAGCATACTCACAAACAAACAAGCAGCAATATGAACTCATCCTGACCGAAGCAGTACTACTGCTTCTAATGGAGAGACCTTCGTGAACCAGTGAGTTAATAGTCATCCGAGTGCAGGGTACAAATCTCTTTCAGAGAAAGTAAAAGCAGAGATAAAAAAATCAATGTCACGACCCCTACACTCTACAGCGGAGTCCAGGTTAACTCATAGCATCGCAAAGTCTCATGAATCAGATTAAACGTAAACACAGCCTCTAATTTTCGGGAGCCGATTCAGAGCACCCCCGCTACTTAGAGACAAAGAAATATTCCAAGGTCGTTTGCTGTTTCAGTATCACAGCGTATTCGAAACTCGTTCGCTGTTTAAGGAGCACAGCGCAGCGAGCACGAGAGACGAGCCACAGTAAGCAATCAATGTACAGAAATACTCCAATGCTCGTACGCTGTTCAAACTCACAGCGTAGCGAGGCACCAATACGAGTCACCAATGCGGGCGGAGCGATTCCTTCGCTTCCCCCCGTCTCCTGGCAGTAACAATACCTCTACGTAGTCGAGCTGACGGACACACAGCAAAGACAATTTCTGGAACAGCCAGCTCAACTTCACAGAAATCCGTGTGTCATCTCCAAGCGCCGCGCTGGATACAATCCAAAACGGCAAGGAAACAATCCATAGGATACCCAGGAACAGCAGGAAGTCCAACCAGGAAGTGAAATTGTCAAGCCTCGACCACCGGAAGGGGAGGGGCTTTATAGATGATGGAAACCAGGGCTGTGTTAGGTTTTCCTTTCCGCCCTGTATCCCAAAGACTTCTGGGATATGTAGTCACCTAGCAGGCACCAGTCTTTCTCCAGTCACTCCATCATACAGAAAGGGTAGAAAAGCCCTAGGTGTAGGTGCTGATAACCCCTCCACCCATAGACTCCGTTGGATAATCATGACACCTTTACTGCTAGAAAAGTGCAACGTTTTTCCTGTACCTTCAAGGTGTAGTCTGGGAACACAGAAATGGGCCACCCTCATAGTTAGGAGAGCCCTTTGCCCGGATGCGGTGTAGTATCGCGTCTTGGTCTCTGTAATTGAAACCCGGGCGATAATGGCCCTCGGAGGGGCACCAGGACGGGGGGCCGGCACCAAAGCCCGGTGAGCCCGTTCAACCGTGAAGAACTTAGATAGGGTTTGTGGTCGCATTAACTCACTGATCAATTCTTCAAGGAACAGCTCCACTGATTACCCCCCGCCCCTTCAAGAACCCAACAAAACGGAGGATGTTCCTTTTCCATATTACCACTACTTGCAGCAACATGTGTAGTAATGGCGCTACTTTTCCACTGGAATATAGCTGCTGGCAAGCGTATAATTAATGACAACAGTTGAAAATGGGTAGATCGTAGTGCCTTATGCTTATCAGGGTGCTATGGGCACGCAGTATAGTAAAAGGCAGATACAGTTTACTCCTACTGTGCACCATGCTTACAGCTTGCATGCGTACACCCATAAAGAAGGCTACAGGGTCCTCGTGCAGTTCATCTATGATATATGATGCAGCACAGCGCTTCAAGTAGGGCCAAGCACCAACCACTCACTCGCCAGTGAATCAGCAAACAGGTCACCAGTCCATTCGCTTTGGGGCTGCAGAGTACAATGCCCAAAAACGTAGGGGGGGAGGGGCACCAGACCCGTACACCAGAAGGAGTCAAACTTCATAAACGGCCCGATAGGGTGAGACGACCGGCCCACATCAAAGCCACAGCTTCATCCCCAGCCGGGACAGTCACTGTGCAGATACCGATGTCTGCGCTTACCAGCTGCTGCACCTACCTTATAGTTTTTTCCTCGGCTCGAAGCTCCGTCTCAGCCAAGCCAGGGCGCACTCCACACGATCATAGGGGGGGCGTGGCTCTGGTCCCTGCCCCCTGGACAGGAATTTCACTGGCCCGGCCACTCACTCTGCCCCTAAGGCCGCTGCCGAAGCAGGCTTCCTCCAGGCGGCCACCGCAAGGTCAATTCAGGCTCCCAGGCAGAGACAGCGGGCCAAGCTCAGCGAGTGCCACAACTGCAACACTTCGTAACCAGTCTTTCAGCCGCCGTCAGGGATGCCGCGTTCCCAACTCGGCCGCGATTCGTCAACCAGGTAGGCTGCAGGCTGCGCAGTTTGATTGTACAGGGGGCAGAGCAGCCAGACGAGGCCAGCATCAATGCCCCTATGAATCTCCAAGTAAATAAAGGGGGCCTATAGCATAAGAAATGGCAATACACCTCAGGATAGTGACGGATTCTTAGGGGGTCTGTATCAGAGCTCCCTCAAGGAGCGTTCGCCATCTTAGCCATTCAGGCCACGCCCCACTGCCCTCTTTGTGCATTATGGTATTTCTTGCAGAGCGATAAATCCAGGTAAAGTTCTGTTCCTCACAATTCAAAGTGTCTCATGCCCGGTGTTATCAGGTCTGCAATCTATGGGCACAATAATTCCAGGGCTGTAGAGAGTAGAGCCTTTACAGTGCTGCAGGCAGTATCATTGCCGGCCTTGCCCACCCCTGAGACAGTACAGGGGGAGTAGACAATGCTCTCCCCGGACAGACAAAAGCCTATCCTTAACTCCTGACCCACACTCGCTTGTCCTACCCGTTGACACTTTCTGCCTGCTCAGAGCAGGCAAAAATGTCAGACATTTTTGATCCAGATTTGGGGGAAAACAAATGGTAAAGGACCTAGCATCTTCGGTTCTTGTAGTTATTTCCCATTCTGGGGAGAAAAGCTCTTCATCGCTAGAATTTTGTGTGGGGATACCAGCTGGAATTGGAGATTCCAGCACCCGCCGACTGGAATCAGAGATTTCGACCTCATGTGTCCCCTCACCAAATTCTGCAATACTTATTGCAGACCTTAATAATTATGTATTTTTAAGTCATCATCTAACAAGTCTTTAATACTCTTCCCAAATCCCATACTCTTTCCCCACATCCCCACCAAATGCAACATTTTCAATCATATGTGGCTGTTGTGTGCATTGTTGCCTACAGTTTCAATGTGATTGAAGTAGTGCAGAAACCAATTTTCTGCCTGTGCAGTTTCCTTATGCACTAGTTTTTGAGCGCCTTCAGGTCTGCACCTTCTGTCACAAGCAGGGGGACAGGTAGGACCTGGAGATTGCCATCTTTAAGGTGAGAACGAATAGTTTCTTACCTGTCGGTGTAGTTTTGCAGCTTGAAGACTTTCTGGATTCACTATGCTGTGCATTATTCCGCCATCTCGTGGTTGTGTCCGGATTCGTAGTCTTTTCTTTCTTTCTTTCTTTTTTTTTTTTGTTGTTGGCCCAGGTGGGCGGCGACGCCCCACCATTTGGTGTCCTCGGTGACGTCGTCGCGCTTTCCTGCGGAAGCTCCCACCTTTGGTCGCCATCTTCGGATTCTTTTTTCTTTTCCTCTTATTGTTTTGTCGTCTATGTCTTTTTCTTTTATCCTTTTATTTTCCTTTTGATCCCTCTAAACTCTGTATGTAGTCTAGTTTTACCCTTAACCTCCTATGTTATCTTCCTGGCGGAGGCGGGTGGGATCGCTAGTGAATCCAGAAAGTCTTCAAGCTGCAAAACTACACCGACAGGTAAGAAACTATTCGTTTTGCAGCGTGAATCTTTCTGGATTCACTATGCTGTGCATAGACTTTGTAGCGGTTTTCTGTTATTGCGGTGGTTGGGTGGAAGATGAGCATTGGTTGCTGAAAATGTGCTGTAAGACCTTCTGTCCTACTTGTGCCTCTTTGTTCATCTGGATATCAACACAGTAGTGTTTGGTGAACGTGTGCACGGAAGACCATGTTGCCGCTTGGCAAATGTCTTGTAAAGGTGTGTTCGCTAGGAACGCAACCGTTGCTCCCTTCTTCCTTGTTGAGTGAGCCTGGGCGGCTCCGTGTAATTCTTGTCCTGCCTGCTTGTGGCAGAGTTGTATTGCTTGTGCAACCCATCGTGCTATGGTATTTTTTGTTACTGGTCGTCCCAAGAAACTGCTTGCGAAGGAAACGAAGAGTTTTTTTGTTTTCCTGCATTCCTTCGTCCTTTCTATGTAGTGCATCACTGCCCTTCTGGCGTCTAGCGTGTGTAGCGCCCTTTCTGTGGTCGTTGATGGTTTCTGGAGAAACTTGGTATCTGTATTGTCTGGTTAATATGGAACCGCGACACCACCTCTGGCAGGAAGTGTGGGTCCGTTCTCATGACAATTCTGTCCTTGTGTATTTGCAAGTAGGGCTCTTGTGGTGTAAGAGCCTGCAGTTCACTGACCCTTCGCAGTGACGTGATAGCCACCAAGAATGCCGTCTTTAGTGTGAGCATGTGCAGTGTGGTCTTGTGTATGGGCTCAAATGGTGATTTCATCAACTGTGTTAGCACAGTGTTGAAGTTCCAGCTTGGGGCTGGCATCCTTTTTGGGGGGGCTATTCTCTTAGCTCCTTCCAGGAATCTTTTGACCACCTGTGAGGTGAAGAAACTTTTCCCCGCTTCTCCCCTGGTGTAGGCCACTATGGCTGCTAAGTGAACCCTTAGTGACGAGTAGCTTAGCCCGCTGTGTAGTAGGTGCGTTAAGTATTGTAGTACCGTTGATTCTTTTGTGACCTTTCGTTGCAGTCCCTCTTTAATGCACCATTGCGAGAACCTTTTCCACTTTGCAATGTAGCATTTTCTTGTAGTGGGTCTCCTTGCTTCTCTGAGTACTGCCATGGTGCTTGGTGGTAGCTTGAGGTGTGCGAATTCTAGGTCCTCAGGAGCCATGCTGCTAGGCTGAGGCTCTCTGGTTCTGGGTGGAGCACTTTTCCTTCTTGCATTGTTAGGAGGTCTTTCCTTCGGCTGAACCTGTGCGCTGGTTCCTGTGCCATTTCCATTATTTGTGAGAACCATGATTGTCTGGCCCACTGAGGTGCCACCAGTATGAGTGTCATGCTGCTGCTCCTGCATTTGCTGAGTACCTTGTGTAACAGTGGTATCGGGGGAAAAGCGTATGCAAATTCGTTCGACCAACTTGTCCATAGCGCATTCCCTAGGGACCTTTGGTCCGGTTGTCTGGATGCGTAATGTTGGCATTTTGCATTCTGGAGTGTTGCAAACAGGTCTATCCGTGGTGTACCCCACTTTTGGAACAGCCGCTGCACCTCCTGTTGGTTGAGTTCCCATTCGTGGGACGCAGACGTCTGCCTGCTGAATCGGTCTGCTTCTACATTGTCTATTCCTGGAAGGTGTATTGCCAGTAGGTCTATCCTTAGAGGGATGGCCCATCTCCAAATCTCTTGTGCCAGGCTTGATAGCGGTGCTGACTGTGTTCCACCTTGTTTGTTGATGTAGAACATGGTGGTTGTGTTGTCTGTTTGTATCAGCACTCGCTGTCCGTAAAGCTGCTTCTGAAAGGCTTTTAAGGCTAGGAACACAGTTTTTAGTTCTAGGTAGTTGATGTGTTTCACTGCATCTTGTTGTGACCACAGCCCCCTGACGCGGAGTCTGTCCATGTGCGCGCCCCAGCCCTGCTGTGAGGCGTCTGTTGTGATGGTCACTGTTGGAGTTGGCTGTGTGAATGGCTTCCCCTGTAATATGTTCTCTTCCTTCCACCACGCTATTTCTTGCTGCACTGCGTGTGTGACAACCACTAGATCTTCCCAACTCCCTGTCGCTTGTGACCACTGCTGCTGTATCCATTCTTGGAACGGTCTCATGTGCAGCCTGATATGTGGGACTAGGTGGATGCATGATGCCATCATTCCCATTAGTCTGCTCACCGTCCTCACTCTCAGAACTTGCCCCTTCTGGTAATGACGTGTTTCCCTCAGGAGCGCTATAGTTCTCTTGTCGCTGGGGAACACCTTGGACTGTGTGCTGTCGATTTGTGCCCCTAAGAATATTTTGATCTGCTGAGGTTCTGTTGACGATTTCTCCCAATGTATTGAGAAGCCTAGTCTGGACAGTGTTTGTATGACTTGTTTGATGTGATCCTTGCAGTGTCTGTATGATCCTGCTTTCACAAGCCAGTCGTCGAGGTAGGGGTATACATGTATGCCCTTTCTCCGTAGGTGCGCTGCCGCTGCTGCAAGGCATTTTGTGAAAACCCTTGGTGCGGACTTGAGCCCGAAGGCTAGCACTGTGAACTGGTAGTGATTGTGGCCAATCACGAATCTTAGTAGACGTTTGTGTTTGACGGGTATGTGCAGATATGCGTCTTTCATGTCTATGGTTGCCATGTAATCCCCTTCTTGGATTTGGGGTATTACTTCCTGAAGTGACGTCATTTTGAATTTTTGAGTTTTTACGAACTTGTTGAGGAATCTGAGGTCCAGTATTGGCCTTAGTGTTTCGTCTACCTTTGGCACTAGGAAGTACGTTGAGTAGACTCCCCTGTTCCTTTCGTTGATTGGAACTGGTTCTATTGCTCTTTTTTGTAGCAGCTCCTCTGCTTCTAGACGTAGGAGGGCGAGCTCCCTTGCGGGAATTGCCCGGTGTCTTGGTTTTTTGCCCGGGGGGTGTCTTTGGAGTTCTATGCAGTACCCGTGCTGTATGATGTTTAGTATTCACTTGTCCGTGGTAATCTCCCTCCATTGTGTGAGGAAGTTTCCTATTCTGCCCCCCACCGGGGTTGTATGCTCGATGGTTATTTGTTTGCTGTGTGTGTTTCTTATCTTGTCCTTTTGTTGACTTCTCCTCTCCCTTGGTGTTAAAAGGGGAGGGTTTGGTTTGTTTGTGGAGTCACTTTGAGGTGGGCTGCTGACCCCCTCTTCGGGATTGTCCCCGTCCGTACCCGCGTCCTCGAAAGGACCGTCCTCTGGGTTGATATTGCCAATTTTGCTGCTGTTGTCCCTGTTGGCTCTGGCCCTGGTTGTTCCCCTGGTATCCTTGTTGGGGAGATTGGTGGGAAGTGGCGGGCGCATTGCCCCCTCTACCATTGGGCCGCCTTGAGGGGGTTCCTCTTCTCATCCCTCTGAATTGCAGTGCTCCCATGGACCTCGCAGTTTCATTGTCTTTTTGAGCTGCGTTAACTTCTCGTCCACTGGGGCTCCAAACAGTTTCTGGCCGTCGAATGGCGTGTTCAGGATGTTGCTTTGTACCTCAGGTTTGAAACCTGAGATCCTGAGCCATGCGTGTCTCCTTTCGGTCACCCCTATCATCATCTGCCTGCCGGAGTTCTCTGCTGCGTCCAAGGCTGATTTTAGGCAAGTGTTTGCCATAGCCTTGCCCTCTTCCACCAGGTGATTAGCCCTTTGTTGGTGTTGTTGTGGTAGGTGTGTTATGAGCTGGCTCATTTCATCCCAATGCTGGTATGCATGCCTGCTGATGAGGGCGTTGGAGTTGGCGATGCGCCAGTGTATGGCTGCGTTCCTCTCCACCTTTCGTCCTGTGAGGTCCATTCGTTTGCTCTCCTTGTCTGGAGGTGGACCTGTGTTAGTGGGCACATTTGCCCTTTTCCTGGCCGTTGCAGTGATAATGGAGTCTGCTGGCACTGACCCTTGTATGTACGCAGGGTCTTTAGAGGAGTGCTTGTATTTCTTTTCGCTCCTTGGTGTAACAGCCTTGCAGACTGCCGGTTCTTTGAAGGCCTCCCTTCCCTGGTCCAGGACGCTAGGGAGCATGGGTAGGAACTGGGACCTTGTTTGTTGAGGAAGTAGGGTTTCCAAAAGGAAACATGCCTTTGCCTTCTCCTCTTGCATTTCGACGCCATACGTCGCTGCAGCCCTTTGGACGACCACATTGTAGGCTCCAATGTCGTCTGGCGGCGAAGGCCTCGAGGGATAAGAGTCTACCCCTTCTTCTGGTGATTCTGCGTCGAGGTCTTGCCAGTCTAGGTCTTGTTCTTCTGAGGGCGCCGAGTCCCGGTAAGACTGGAACTCTTCTTCGCCTTCGAAGTAGTAGTCCTCTTCGCCCTGTTCGTCGAGCGGTTCGGGGGTTTTAGGGGGCTCGATGTCTTCGTTTTCGCCCTCCGCGAGTGTTTCGCGTGCTGGCTTCGACGGAATGGCGTATTGCTTCATTTTTTCGTCGAAGTCTTTTTTCCTTTGCAGGATGCTCGCCATCTCTGCTTCGAGCCTTCTCTTCTTCTCCATCTCGTGGACCCTTTCGGCGTCGACGGCTGAACCGCCCCTCTTTGCGGTCTCGGACGTCGAGGATGACGCCGGGCCTTCCTTTCTGGGTGTCGAGGCTTCCTTTTCGGAGGTTACCTTCGACGCCCTTGGTTTTCGGAGGCTTTTGCCGATTGGGAGTCCTTCAGGAAGGATCCGCTCGGTTGTTTGTCCTTGGTTGCTGTTGCTTTCGTCGAGTGTTTCGGCGGCAACGCTCCCTTCGAGGACTTGGCTTCACTTCTGAGAGTGTCGCTCGGGGCCTTAGCTTCACTCTTTCGAGCGTCGCTTGGGTGCTTCAGGGTCGACGTCTCCCTTACCTCCTTCGAAGTTTTCTTGTGGACCTCGACGACTGAGCAGTCCTCCGGTCCCTCTGCGATGTTGTCTTCCTCTCCACTCGAGAGGCCCAGGTCTCGGAGCGATGGAGGTGCTCCCTGGCCCTGCATGTTGTGTTTCGCCCTTCTTTGCCTCTCTCTCACCCGGATGGTTTTCGGGGTGAACGCCGAACACGCGTTGCAGTCTTCGCTGATGTGGTCGAGCGGCAAGCAGATGTTGCAGACTGGGTGCTGGTCCTTCTGGGCGTACTTGTGGTGACAGTTTTGGCAAAACTTAAACGGTGTCTTGTCCATACCCGCGCTCAGGGGGCCCCCTGTGAGCGCATTCTCTGTAGGCGTCGAGATTTTGTTCGTGGACCTTCTACCTCGTAGTCCTTCTCGTCTCCTCGTCCGGTGTCTTCAGGAAACGATCTTTTGGTGATTATTTCGACTTCTCGAGATTCTTCGTCCAACTTTCTGGAACTTCTCGTCGACGATCCAGACCCCACGGCGGAAAAAAGAATCTGAAGATGGCGACCAAAGGTGGGAGCTTCCGCAGGAAGCGCGACGACGTCACCGAGGACACCAAATGGTGGGAGCGTCGCCGCCCACCTGGGCCAACAACAAAAAAAACAAAAAAAGAAAGAAAGAAAAGACTACGAATCCGGACCCAACCACGAGATGGCGGAATAATGCACAGCATAGTGAATCCAGAAAGATTCACGCTGCAAAACAACGCAGACTCAGTTCCATGTTTGTATATATGACTTGTTTTTTGGCAATGGAAAACGTGGATGACATGTAAATGGGTTATCACATGCAAGATTGTGTATAAACATTGTACAATGTTAGGTTAAGTCGCTATGTAGTCTGTAGAGAGTTTTTCCCAATATAAAGTTGAAAGTGGTCAAGTGTGGGTGATTCGAAGTTGGTAGTCTAATATGTGTTCCAATATTTTGACATAGAGGGACGGCTGAAATGCCAATGTCACTAAAATTTACCTCCAGTAAGAAGTGAACACTCAAATCACTATCCCAGACCTAATGTCTGGAAGTCACTCCATGGCCAATGAGGCACTTGGTTTGAGGGTTATCCTCTCTTGAGCAAGGAGGGAAGTGACCAATGGCTACCGGCCTAGTATGTAGTTTAGAGTAGAAACAACTGTGATTGATTTTAAGAAATAAGTTTAAGGTGTTTATATTTAAGAAAAGATATATATTGGTGATAGATGTGTGTATGTACTTGTAAATAGAAATGTGGCTAAAGAGTAATGTTGTTTTGTAATGTTATGATGCATAATAAATAACTAAGGAATAGATTGATGGATTTCCTATATTGTGAGGGATAGTGTACACCTTCAGGTAAGGAAGTTTTAAATAGGTAAAACATTAAGTGAATAGATAAAAATCTAAAAATAAAATATTATAAAAAGTTGCTAGAAATACGGGGACTATGGAGACTCCCCTAGAACATATAGAAAAGACTTTTCCTGTTGATCGTAAAAGGTTAATAAATTTTGTAAAGAGTGGTTTTAGGTTACCCAAAAATATACGTATCTCTGGCCAGAGAAAGGGACATTTGATGATAAAATCTTAGAACACACTATCACGTACCTTAAAACTAAATATACAGGAATTAAGTCACAGAAGCGGTGAATCCACTATAGCCTTGTGGCAAGTCTTTTGTGAGACATCTAAAAAACTCCTTAAATACCTATACATCTTGTACCTTGTCCACTCCCCCGCCCCCATATGACCCCATAAGTAAATCTCCCAAGGTACCCGGTACTTATACATTAGTGCAGTTACAGGAAGCTGCAGTGGGATTTGAGAATCCCGAGGTTGTGACCCCTCCACTATCTCCGAAGGGACCCCCTAGTGTTGCCCTACAGACATCAAGGCCAAAACACACAAGTACTCTCAAACAACAAACAAAGGGTAGGAAACTCACAGTTCTCAGGACAATTGGAAGCACAGTTTACATTACATTTAGATTGAGCCTCTCCCCAGGAGGCTAGAGACAAAGGGCAGGGCCCAGGAGATGATGACGATCGGTCACAGATCTCATCAGCAACGTCACACTTGTTACAAAAAAGAGACATAACAGGAAGGGTAGCCAAAGAGCAGGTATCTACCCCACAACGAAGAGATACAGATGATGCAAGGTGGAATGAATATGTAGATAGGGCTAATGGTATAGCCCGATGGCCAGTGCCTTGAGACAAAGATGAGGATTTAAAAAAGACTGAGGATGATTTACCACCTTGGAAAAGGAGAAAGGAAGTGTTATAATTACACCAGAGAACATTCAGAAATGGTTGTCACGAAGTGAAGATAGAGAGATGAGAGAGATGCAGGGAGAGAAGAACATCGTGATAATGCATCAGAACGATTTCAGGGAAATTTTGGGAGGATGGCAGACAGAACAGAATCAGTTCGTAGGTACGCAGATGACATGGGTGAAATGCTTCAATCTCAGGAGGCTAGACGCCTCTCTTACAACACTAGCACCCAAGAGAGGCTCCTCATCAATTTTGATCATAGGGATAGATCAATGGGGTCGCTCAGCCACACTAATATGTTCATAAAGACAAGTAGAGAAGGAGAGCAGGTCACTTTCTTTAATACTAGGAAACCCCATGTGACAGAGCTCGAGCAGTTTCAGGGAATGCATGGTCAGCCATATCTCAGAAAAGGATCTTGTGAGGTTACAGGAGAATTGACGCTATGTAATAAACTGATACCACAGCTGAGTGTTCAATCGGTTTCACACGGCAATTATCTCAACCCCAATGAGAAAACAATTGGTATAATGTCATACCCTATACAGATAATTTAGCAGGGTGAACTGAAGGTCTAGCCCTGCAGATGAGCACATGACCAAGAGAAGAGTCAAAGAAGGGAGCAACGGAAGGGGCTGTAGTAGCAGCCACTCCTCAGATGACTGTGATGTAATCGTTTGATTATATGGGTATTGTCAGATCAGGATTACAGACTATACCACCACATATACTATCTATGATAGATGACAGAGAATGGGTCAAACACTAAAACAAAGTAGGCAAAAGGCATATCGACCCAGTAAGAATTAATGTCAAGCAGAATGTTGCCCTGCCAAAGAACACCACAGTATAAAAAGTCACCAGAAGGGTTGTAAAGAAAGAGAAAATTATACAGGGGGATATGAACATTCGGATCCAGGAGCTGGAAGATCCATCAATGGAGTAAAAATATTGATGAAATACCCAGAGTAATTTCTCTATTCAAATGTAAGGGTTCCTGAGAAAGCCTAAACAATGACCATCAAATTAGTTAAATTAGAGGCGATAATAGCAAGGTGCCAAATTGATTGTGCAAAATAAAACACTTCTAATGACACTACACAAAATACTTTTTGGATGTGTCTTATTTAAGATGGAAGGGCCAGAGTAAATCCTGCTCACTACACAGACAGACATCAAATGCACTAACCATCAGGACCGTACATATGCATCCCATCTAAAGAGAATATCACCGTTCACAGCGGTATATACCAACATTACTGAGACATGAGCACGGTATCAGAGCCCCTTAAGGACTGAAAAGGAACTTGTGAAAAGATCTCTGTGATATATTCGGGTCTGGTGAAGGTACCATTGTTTTGATTTAGACAAAATTACTGTAAAGATTGACTGAGCTAGGCAAATGTCTCAACAGTCAGCAAGTGATCAATCACAGCAGATCCCCAAATTAATTATCCATCTTTATAAGTATCAGATTTTCTCCCTCTCCTATGGCACTGACCCCAGCCGAGCACCAATACCAGCACCATCTAATAACAAATTAATTTGAGAAATCCTCAAACACCTAAGTATTGGTTGTACATTACCTTTAGGTCTCTGGACAATATACATCAACATAAATGCACTCCCTCAGGATTAGGGGCTAGAAGAATTAATACCCCAAAACACACAGAGGAAAGATTATTGTACAGTATAGGCAGGGTTATAGATAACTATCTTGAGGGTGATTGTAGGAAGCTGGTTCTGTATATACTAAACCAAAGTAAGGTATAGTGTGCGCAGAGTCCAGGGAGTCCCCAGAGGGATAGCAGAGGCTAAATTAGGTAAGTACTAACAGCTCTCTTTGTGGTAGAGTGGGCGTGCAGTTGGGCTTATCCAGAGTGTGTGATAAGCATTTATTGTATTCACTCAATCAAGACTGATGCACAGACTCAGATAATAAATACAGACCAATTGGGTAAGTATAAAAAGGTATAATTGTATTTTATTTCTAGAACCAAGCAGGACTTGGTACAGGTTGGTAAAATATACTTTCAATTGTAGACCTTTACACAGAAATGCAATTGAGGATGGATTTACAATTGTTACAGGTTTGCATCTCTTTAAAATGCAGTTTGAATTACACAGTAATTACTTTCTAGTTACTTTTGGATTTCTTTGAGTACTGGGGGTGGTATGCCTAGATACCACACCTTAGGATCTCACAATACAAGGTAACTAAGACTTTTTATACTTTGCAGCTTAGTTTTCTTTTCTCCATACACACATCAGTTCAACACTTAGAACATTTCAGGCCCAAAATCTCTTAACATGGGTTCCTATGGGAAAAAAGTGTTAGCGGTTTCTCAGGAAAGTACACGACTTACAAGTGGGAGTTTTGGGGGTTAGGACCAAGGTTCCCCAAGGTCTGGATGGGCACTCAAGTTGCACCACCAGCAGCCGGGTGCAGAGTGCAGGGACCCAATGTTAGCCAATAGGCTAAAGGGGCCTCTGGTTAGGGACTGCGGACGAGCAGGACACTCTGTGTGGGAGCCAAGCTCCTAGGGTTAAGGTCAGCACTGCTGAGGCCAATGACCAGCACAGGAGCAGCAGCACCAGCAGCACTGGGGCAGCTGGGTGCAGGGTGCAAAAAGGACGTCGGGGACCTGGTGCTTTTCAATGGAGACCTTTGGTTCTGCGAAGTTGCTACACGCTCTGGCAGGGAGACTTCCTGAAGGCGGCCACCGGCTGTAGAGGTACGTGGAGTTTTTGGGGGATGCTGAAGACCGTTGGTTTGGCCACCCAAGGCCGTGGGGCGTCGGGTGCAGGGGTGTCTTCTGGTGTCGGGTTTTCTTACCAGCTCCGGTCGGGGGTACCCTTCAGGTTGAGGCTTCAGGCATCGTCTCGAAGCTTGAAGGAGGTCAGGGATCACCATATCCCAGGTCAGGATCGCTGGGGAGACCTCCTTATAGTGTTGGGCCACTCAAACTCGGGCCGTGGGCATCAGGTGCAGAATCGCTGAGTGGCCAGAACCCAGATTCTGTGGGTGAGTCTTTGCTTGAGCAAATCCGGTGCTCACGGGAGACAGAGTTTGTCAGATGGTTGCAGGGCAGGTCCTCCGGGCTCTGGGGGTTGGTGGCTGCTGTAGTCGCCGGGGTTCTTGCTGTAGGCAGGTCATAGACAGTACAGGCCGATGGGCTGGGGCCAAATCAGTTGGTGTCCTCTTCGTCCTGGGTCAGCGCGGCTCTTCAGTCATTCTTCTTTCTTCCTTGAATCTGAGAAGGCAAGGTTCAGAGTTGCCCCCAAATACTAAATTTAGGGGCGTTAAAGGGGTGTGTAAATCGGGACCAATGGGTGCCTTCCTTGGGGTGGCTACACCCCCTATCATTCTTCTTTCTTCCTTGAATCTGAAAAGGCAAGGTTCAGGGTTGCCCCCAAATACTAAATTTAGGGGCGTTAAAGGGGTGTGTAGATCGGGACCAATGGGTGCCTTCCTTGGGGTAGGTACACCCCCTATTATGCTACTCTCTAGTGGGAGGGGGTATGAGCCTCCTCCTAATTGGCTGAGTCCTCCCGTCTTCCAGATAGAGGGGACTGAGTTGTGTGCTTCACCTCGCCTCCCCCACCTGAGGGGTAGGGTTGGCAAAGGTGGGCAAACCTCTCTTCCTAGCTTGGTTTTCCCGCCGATTCTCCTGCCCAAAGTGGGGGTCAGAACCAGTGGGAGCCAGGTGCTAGGGGCAGTAAAAGGCAGGGACAGCTTCCTCTTCATGAACCCAGCCCATCCTGGGGGAGGAGGCATGACACCCCTGCCCAGGATGGGCTTTGTTTCTGGACCCAGAGAGCGGAGGCTCTCTACCCAGGGGTAAATTTCTCCTGTTGACAAAAGTATTGTTGACTCTTACCTGCAAGGACACACCTGAGCTACTGTTGTGGACATCAGATCATGTAACCAGCTTTCTTGCATCTCGTCAAGCTCTGAGCGAATCTCCCATTTTGGGTCTACCTACTATGTTAACAATTTTCACCTTTGTTCACTAATCTGAAAGGTGTGGTTTTGTAGTTCTTACCCAGCAGGAGGGCGGGCACAAACAAAATATATACATATATATATACATCCACTGAAAAAAATCAAAGGTTACAGGGACGTTATAGTTAGGCTCCGATTTCACTCGTACAAAACCATAGAAATTCAGCAGTTAGTTACCTGAGCTAACTAAAACTTATGCCCCGCAATGCACTGCTTATGACCTCACATATTACATCACTCATGACAAGGTCAGTGACATCACTGATGACATCTCAAATGACATCACTGATGACATCATCTAGTGAGTGTAAGTATTTTGTAGGAGTTTATGTACTAATCTACTACAAAATGTAAATGAGTATAATACGTTCACTACTACTGAGTGATACTACTTCTAACATATATTAAGTGAGTGGCTGTGTGATTGTATGTATCCTTGTGTGTATGGGTGTGTGAGTGGGTGTATGAGTGGGTGTGTGAGTGGGTGTATGAGTGGGTGTGTGAGTAGCTGTGAGTTGCTGTGTGAGTGGCTGTATTGTTGAGTGAGTGGGTTGGTGTGTCAGTGGCTGTATGGGTGAGTGAGTGGTGGTGTGAGTGGCTCTATGGATGACTGTATAAGTGAGTGAGTGGGTATCTGAATGGCTGTATGAATACGTGACTAGGTGTGTAAGTGGCTGTCTGGGTGAGTTAGTGACTGTTTGAGTGGGTGTTTGGTTAAGTGAGTTGGTGTGTGAGTGGCTGTATTGAAGAGTGAGTGTCTGAGTGAATGGCTGTATGGGGGAGTGAGCAGATGTGTGAGTGCTTGAATGGATGTGTCAATAGGTATGTAAGTGATTCTGTGGGTGTGTGAGTGAGTGCTTGTATGGGTGAGTGAGTGGCTGTGTTGAGAGGCTGTATGGGTGAGTGAGTGGGTGTGTAAGTGATTGTAGGTAAATAAGTGAGTGTATGAGTAGCTGTATGGGTGAGTGTGTGGCTATGTGACTGGCTGTTCGGGTGAGTGACTGGTTGTATGAGTGCCTGTAAGGCTGAGTGAATAGTTGTGTGAGTGGCTGTAGAGTGAGTGAGTGGGTGGGTGGGTGTGTGTGTGTGTGAGTGTGAGTGCCTCTATGGAGGAGTGAGTGGGTATGTGATTACTGGTATGGGTCTGTGAATGGGTCCGTGAGTAGGCTTACGAGAGGTTGCATGGGGGTATGTGTGGGTGTGTGAGTGGTTTTGTGGATGATGTCATCAGTGATGTCATTTGAGATGTCATGAGTGATGATGTCATCAGTGATGTCACTGACCATGTCATGAGTGATGTAATATGTGAGGTCATAAGCAGTGCATTCTAGGGGTGTAAGTTATAGTTAACTCAGGTAACTTTAACTGCTGAATTTCTATGGTTTTGTACGAGTAAAATCTGAGCCTAACGATAATGTCCCTGTAACCTTTGTTTTTTTCAGGGAATTTCTATGTTTTTTTAAATTGTATTTCCTAACTATAACATCCCTGCAACCTTTGTTTTTTTAAGTGGATTTCTATGGTTTTTCAAATTCTATTTCCTAACTATAACGTCCCTCTAAACTTTGTCTTTTTAAGTGAATTTATAGTAGTCGTGTTTGCAGAGTGGTGGGGAAAGGGGTTGGGGCCTCAGACCAGCTCTCAGGAATCCCACTGTGTCAGACTTACTGGAGGTAATAGGAGGGCTTCTTTTACTCCCCAAGGACCACCAGCATCCAAGAGGACTTCATCTCCGAACTAGTAGTGTGCCAGGAGGTGTATTTGCAGAGTGGTGGAGAAAGGGGGCATGGCCTCCAACGACCTCTCAGCAATCCTGCTATGTCCCAGGAATGGGCACCCTGGGATATGGGGGGGTGGCAGTCCCCAGGGCCATGTATGGCTCCACGAGGGGGGCCATGTGGCCTGCCCCACAGAGGTGGTGGTCCCCAGTGCCAAGAATGGCCGAGGAGGAGGGCCACGCTGCCCCCTTCCATTAAAAAAAAAAAAAAAATTCATCCGGGGAGGTGGTGCTCCCCGGGGCCTGAGGATGTGCCTTAGGGCCCCCCATTACAAAATAAACAGCCCTGGGGAGGTGGTGGTCCCCAGCGCAAGGGGGATCCGCGGGACCTAACATAGCCCGGGGAGGTGGCCTACCCGGGGCTGCGGGGGAGGTCCTACCGCCCTCCCCCGCAATCATTTTATAAATAACCCCAGGAAGGTGGCGGTCCCCAGGGCTAGAAGGGTGCCATGCAGCCCCCACATAACTTATAAAAATTACCCCGGGGAGGTGGTGGTCCCCGGGGTATTAATAAACCATAGGAGCGTGGCCCCATGCGCCACCTTCCTTTTTTTTTTTTTTACATGCCCCCAGGATTTGGCCCACCCAGATCCAACCTTTGAATTTGCGGCAAAATTGAATCTTAAAAAATGCTTTTAGTCCCCTGCAGGGTCCCTGTGGGACCCCCCCCACCATATCTTGTGGGGAGGGGTCAGGGTATTCCTACCCTGCCCCCTTTTCTTTATTTTTTTACATTTTTTGTGGGACCCGGCTTCAAGCAAAGTCCCAAGATAGCTGCAACACTTTCTGGTTGAAGTGTTGGCAGCCAATTAAATTTCAGCACGGAAACTGGATCCGCGAGTTCACTGCAAGTATCCGCGTCCCCAGATATCTATATTTTTTAACCTTAAATATCTTGAAAACTACTGAATGGATTTACACCAAATCACTAAAAGCACGCCTTCTGGACCAACATCTAGCTTTCTGCCAAATTTGGTGTAATCCTGTTCAGGATTTGGGCTGTAGTCTTATTCAAAATCTCTATGGGAAAATGCATGGGGAAAACATGTTTTGGGATCCCCTTTTTTCTCAGCTCCCGCTTGATGGATCACTCCGAAACTTTCAACACACCAGCTGAACCAACTAAAGTAAAAGTTTTGAAAATTTCGTGAAGATTCGTAAAGAGGCGCAAAGTTATTGGCAAAACAAAAAGCACTCTTCCTATGGAAACTAGGTAATGCACACTTGAGCTCCAATCATTATGTCACACACCTATAAAGAGAAGTGTCTGTACATGCTAATGTGTCCAATAATACTCTTGCTAGCTTGTTGGATAACATGTGGTATCAACACGTCAGAAATAGGATTAGAAAGCAGCAACAAATCATGTTTTGTTTGCTCATTGATACCCCCTGCCATGGGATCAGATAGATTACATTCAACTACAGAAGCATTCCCAGGAACAGCTTTATGTCTCTTACACTTTTACATTTGTAGGATTAAAGCCCGAATGCAGCCGACACATGTTAGAGTAGCACAATTTTGAGTTAACACCACAAAGTATGATTCCTTAGTAGAAACACTACACATTCTTCCAGATAAGACAGGATATTAAGGGTGAAATAGCACAGATGCAGAGAATAGGGTATAACAAAACTACAGAATGGATAGGAAAAGTTCTAGATTTAGGCTTTTTTGGAGTGACATGCTCGTCCACTGGATGAAACAGTTACCTAGTAAACCTCTTACTCCTGGAATGTGTTCGTAGGCCAGGAATTAGAATTACTGGATCAGTTTATGCCCATGACCAATAGCATTCCTATATCGATTTTCCCTGTAGAGACATTTTTCTATGGAATGGCACTGATGTTAGTCAGGATACAATAGGAAAATATGTGCGTATATAGGATGATAATATTGCGTGATATACTTGGATAGATGGTACAGTAACCCCCGGACAATCATGAGACTAATATCTGTTTCTTTTTGTTTCAGAGGAAATAGCACCATCAATGTAGGGAGAAATATCAATTGCAATAACACAATGGATAACACCGACATGCAGGGGGTATCTCCAGCCTGATGGACTATTATTGGCAGTGTGGAGTACAGCTATATACCCAGTTGCCACCTAACTGAAATGTCCTCTGTTCTTTAGTCACCTTGCACACACCATTCTTGGTTATCCCAAGAGGCAACATTTCAACGATGTATGATCACCCCATAAGCCGTCCAATTACTTTGTTATATCATCACCGGAGAACAGCTGCAGAATATCATGGCACTGCTACCTGGAAAGATGTTCCTCAAGAGCACAGGTGGTTCAATGATGCCAAGCTGTTCTTTGGAAGTGTTCTACCATTTGTTCAGGCAAAAGCAACCACTCAATAGTTACAAATACCTAGATGGTAACTAATGAAAGTGATCAATGCAACAAAAGACAGATTCAATGCTGTAAAGGTAGAGCTGCGTGCCATGAGAATGATGATTATGCAGCATCGTTATGTACTTGATCTTATGATGGCTATGAAAGGAGAAGTTTGTACCAAGATAGGAACTTCTTGTTGTACTAACATACTAGCAAATGATGCGGACAATGGAGCATAGTCAGAGGCCATACAAACTTTGCATAATTTACAAAAGGAAATAGTGGTTGAGGATTTTGCCCCAGATGAGTGGCTTAAGGCTTAGTTCAATTGGCTACCATTCTGGATGTCGGGACTGTTTCAAGCTTTATTTCTGTGTTACTTTTGAGATGTTGTATTTCCAATTAATTACAGCTTGCTGTAAGAGGATGAACACAAAGGCTGGAGGGCTGTTTATGGTCAGGCCACCTACACAAGTAGTAGATGCTTAGGGTAATACATATTATTTGATACCAAGTGCAGATCCAGAATTAGAGAAAACAGTTAACATTTCAACTACAGGGGGAATATTAAGGAGAAAATAAAATGTGAAGAAATCGCGCTACCCTAGACATTAGTAGAGAGCAATGCAGAGTGATCCGTGGTTAAATGAGCAATATATGCCTTGATTTCATAAAGATGCAATGTAGGTTAAAGTTCACAAGAAAGCAGAAACACGAGTTCAGCAAGTTTCTGTTAGATGGAAAAATATGTTTACTGAGCCTTGAAGAGATTGCAATCACTGCACACAAGCACATTGCCAATAGACACGTAGCTTAGAAAATGCTGGTCAAAGGTGACTTTAGTCTCAACGCATACAGAGTCAGATAAGAAGTGTCGGGAGCTGTAGGAAGCTGGCTCTGTATATACTATACCAAAGTAAGGTATAGTGTGCACAGAGTCCACTGGATCCTCAGAGGCTTTACAGAGGCTAAAGTAGATAAAACTAATGCTCTCTTTTGTGGTAGTGTGGGCGAGCAGTTAGGCTTAACAGAGGGCTGTGTTAAGCATTTGTTGTCCACACTCAGGCAAGAAATGATTACACACACGCAATGACTAAATTCGAGAACAATTGTTTGTAAAAATATTACTTTTTGTATGTTTATTACTTAGAACCAAAGATACTTTGTTGCAGTAAAATACGTTTTGCAATATCACAGTTTTTCAGTATAAAAAGTAGACAGTGCATTTTTCAAGACGTTCAAAATTAACATATGGAAGGAAAAAAATTATGCAATTTCACAGGTAAGTACACAACTTACAATTCCAGTCTTTGGGTTTTAGTACCAACACTGGGAAAGGGTCAGGTAAGTGTAGAGACTGCACCACCAGCAGCACTGGGGTGGCCGGGTGCAGAGGTCAAATTAAGTCTCTGGGGCCCAATGTTAATCAATGGAGACTTGGGGCACTCAAAGAGGTGTTGGTTAAAAGTAAGTAAAATCGGAGTTGGGGGTCAATGTCCAGGGGTTTAGACCAGCACTGGGGTGGGGCGGGGGGGGCACGATGCAGCACCAAACACACACCCTCAGCGGCCGGGTGCAGAGTCCCAACACAGCCTCAGGCACCCAATGCAAATCAATGGAGAATGAAGATTTCAAACAAAGGCTGCAGGCGCGGACCAGGAAGCTGGACGAAGGAAACCGATGGCTCTGATGGTAAGTTGGGATGCTGAAGAACCCAGGAACACCATCAGAGGAGCTCTCCCAAGCCTGGGGGCTGCGGGCTGCGGGGGCTGGGGTGTCTTTCCACGTCGGAAAAGTCTTACCATAGCCAGTTACGGTTGGGGTATCCTTCGTGTGGAGGCTGCAGGCGTTGTCATGGAGTCCAGGAGAGGTCACTCTGGGGTGGAGTCGACCTCAGGACCTCTGGAGAACCTTCTTGGGACTGATGGGCCACTATAAATCGGGCCGGAGGCTTCGGGTGCAGAGGAGGGTCCGGAGGGCTGGTTGTGCGATTCAGCAGGGCACTGGGACTCTTGGTGTTGGTTTCTTTGTGGACACGGCCACTGTCCTCTGGAGTTCTTAGTCTTTGGGGAAGGCAGGAAGTCCTCCCAGGGTTTTGGCGGTTACTGGGCCCGCAGGATGAGCCACGTTTTGGAGCAGGTTTCTTCAAGGGCTGCAGACAGGCCAGTATTGCTGGAGCCAAGTCAGTTGTCATCTGGAGTCTTCACTGCTGGGACGGCTCTTTGGTCCTTCTTTTTCTTTAGGTCACCAGGAATCTCAGGATCAAGGTTCAGGATTGCCCCTAAATACTCAATTTAGGGGTGTTACACGTGCTGGCAGGTAGTAGTCAATGGGCACTTACCTTTAGGGTTACTACACCCTTTGTATGTCCACTCCCTCTGGGGAGAGGGCATACCCCTAATCCTATTGGCTGAAATCATCACAAACAATATGGAGGATTTTCAAAGGAGGGGGTCACTTCAGCTCAGGACACATTAGGGGTCGTCCTGGCTGAGTGGGGATACACCTCTCCTGCTTACTACTTTTTACTGCCAACTTTGCCACCACAAATGGGGCTTGGTCAGGGGGGCGAGCATCTCCACTAGCTGCATAGGTCCTGGCTAGCATAACAAGGGGTAGGAAGCCTTTGAGCTCACCACCCTTGAATGCTGTTCCTGCTTACGGGTAGGTGTGAAGCACCTCCACTCCGAGCAGGCTTTGTTCCTGACCCACGAGAACACAAGGCTCCCACCTCAGGGGGCCAGAAACATATCTGGAAGTGGCAGGCTGGTGCAGACCAGTCAGCCAAACACTAGTGGTTTAGTGGGTTTCCAGGGGGGCACCTCAGTGGTGCCCGTTGAGTGCATTTATTAATGAATCCAACACTGGCATCAGTGTGGGCTCCTTAATCTGAGATGTTTGGTACCAAACATCTTAGGATTTGGTGACGCCGTCATGGAGCTGTGGAACTCGTATTGACAAACTCCCAGCTCATGTACTCAGTATGGTTTTACTATGCACTTATAATGCCTAAGAATGGATTTAGACACTATAGGGGCATATCTGCTCATGCAGTTATGCCCTAATAAGAGGTGTAGTGCACCCTGCCTTAGGGCTATAAGGCTTGCTGTAGGGGTGACTTACCCACGCCTCTTGCAGTGCTGGCAGGCTTGGCACACAGGGATGTGTGTGAGGTTGACTCTTCACTTTTAGCTGCACCAAAACACACAGGCTGCAGTAGTAGTGTGCATCTGTTTGGTGAGGGGTCTCTTAGGTTGGCATAATACATGCTGCAGCCCTTAGAGACTCCCTCTGGTCACAATGCCCTTGATACCACTGGTACCTTTTACAAGAGGCTTATATGTAGGCCAGAGGTATGCCAATTGTGGAAACAAAGGTACAGTTTTGGGAAAGAATACATGTGACAGGTGCCTGATTAGCAGGAACCCAGTGCACAATCAGTCGAAGTTGCATTTAGAATCAGGCAGAAAGTGGGGGGTAACCATGCCTAAAGGAGTACTTTCCTACAGGAGCAGAGCAATAAAGATGCACACAGATGGAGAAAGAAGCTTCATGTTTTATTAAAGCTTTGTGGGACTATGATAAAAAGAATGTAGAGAAAGGTTACGAGTTTAAAGGACACAGGTGATGTGAAGTTTTTGTAAAAGTATATATTTTTTGATAATCAATTTTATTGATTTTTAACACACAATAAGAACAAAGCCTTGGTTTTACATAATGAGTAGCGATAAGGTACAGTTTGGAGCGACATGGGAAACCTAGAGCCACCAGGTGATAAGATTTCAGCTTCGGCCTATACAAGCAAGAAGCACATATTGTGTCAAACCCCCTCAACCTTGTAAAAGTATCTTATTAGCTTTTTAACCTTTCTTGACTTGTTATTGCCTATTGAGATAACTGTAATGTCAGCAGTTGTTCAGCTATATAAACAGCTGCCTGCGAGCGGCAATTTGAGATCAGTTTGTTCAGCTCCACAGAGGTGACTGATCTCCTGACCGTAATAAGTAAACCTACTTTTGCCTTGCAAAGAGAAGTCTTGTCTCTTTTTATTACAGTTTTCTCTAACACCAACGAAGTTTTTATATGTTTGTTTCTTTTGACTATCTGCAATAGGCATTACAAGTTTAAAAGTAAAAATGCCACCTTCTAAAGGTGGCGTGCACATGTTTGAAAAAATAAATAAATAAATAACACATCGCAAAAGGAAATTTAAATAAAAAACTTTAAAGGAATGTCAAAATCAAAACAGAGATTGGCCCACAAGCCCTGGCACTGAGTTGTCTACCTTTTGGGTAGATGTGCACCTATGTACAAGCAAAATGCCGGACACACATTGAAAAGTCCTAATAGCGCAAGTGGGCGGAGTCACTGAACCATGTTGTATTCTGTGGTGGTTGGAAGGAAAATGTGAAGCCATTTGGTGACGAAACTGGAATGAAACCCCGGTCTGTAAGCATATATGTATTATATTATGATTTTTTTTTTAAAACAGGAAGCTGGAGCAACAGCTAAAGCCTTCTCTAGGCCAGTCCTAAAGATCCTTCAACAGTAGAGGAGGAGGCATTTTCAAATGGAGTGTTTCAGGAGGTTTGGACACCTCGGGAATGCCAGTTGGAGAGTGGACAGTGCTCTCAAAAATAGTTTAGTTAAGTTTAGTGCATTTGTAAAGTACCTAAATCAAATGGTATCTAGGCGCCTGCTGAATTAATAAGTTTCAACATTTCCTTAAAGACATGGAAGTCCTGTGACTGCTTGATGTCAATGGGAAAGAGGTTCCAAAGATGCACGCCTGTCATTTGCAACTGTTTAGCTCTTTTAAGAGAGATAGCCAATAGTTTCATAGTTTTTGTCTGGAGATCCCTCAAAGGGTGGTGCCAATAAAATATGATGCCAGTGAAGCACTCTATCTTTATGAGGAGCCTTAAAGACCACTGCAAGAGCACTAGTCTCTATTTGAGAAGACACAGGTAGCCGATGTAGACTCCTCAAAATGGAAGTAATGTGACAATTCAATCTAAGGTGGTGCCTCTCTCACCCACCAATCAGTGCCTTAGGTCTTACATGGGATACCAGCCATGTATTTTTACATAACATTCACTATTTGTTTCAAAGATTCTTTAATGACTTCTCTTGATTTTTCTTTAAGGAAAATAATTAATGCACTAGTTTTCCCAATACTTTTTCTTAGTGTGAGAAAACACTTATAAAAATGGAATATAAGCATTGTCCAGCCAGTTATACTAGTAACTTGCTATTAGTTGAGAAACCGTATTTCCTGAGTCTACCAGCAGAAGTTTTGTTTTACTCCATACCACCCTATCGTTGCCATCCAACTTTCTTCAAGTTTGACACCTTCTTTCAGAGACACTTTAATGCTTAGGCAAAGTGGGCAAATGCCCAAGGCACGCAACTTCCAAGAGGCCCTTGGGAAAGTGAACTTTATCTCCATCTCACGTTTGTCTATTTCACTATCTCAACCTTCATCATAAAATTCTATTGTTTGTCAACATTAGGCTTGAATTAGCAGAAAATGGGTAATAAAATTCAAAGTTGTTCTGAACATGGGCCCCCAAAATCATTAAGATTACACTGTCTGCATTCAGATTGAGAGTACCTTGTTCAATATTATTAACCTGTGCATCTTCCGAAGTTGCATGTCAGACTATTTGTTAGACATGTCATCCTTTGGGTGGTTCCCCCAAACGTTTTGCCTGCTTACCTCCACTTTTTGCTGTATTTTTTGTTGGTCTAAGGACTCTGAGCACTTTACCACTGCTGACCAGGGCTAAAGTGTCCTGTGCTTCTCCACTAAACATAGTGACATTGGTGTATACCTGATTGGCATATTTAGTTTACTTATAAGTCCTTTGTAAAATGGTATACCATATGCCCAGGGCCTGTAATCTATATGCTACTAGTAGGCGTACAGCTCTGGTTGTGCCATCCACACTAGTAGCCTTTCAAACCTGTGTCAGGCCTGCAATTGCAAGGCATGTGTGTGCAGTTCACTGCCACTTCAATTGGCATTTAAAACAACTTGACAAGCTTTAAACTCCCCTTTTATTACACATAAGTCACCCCTAAAATGGGCCTTAGGTAGTCCCAAAAGCAGGGTGCTGTGTAAGAAAAAGGTAGGACATGTACTTTTAGGTTTTACATGTCCTGGTAGACAAACAGCTGAATTCTTTTTTTACTACTGTGAAGCCTACTCCTCTCATAGGCTAGCATTGGGAACTCCTTAAAACACTTTAAAGCTGTAATTCCCAATTAGAAAGGAGTAGCTACATCATGTTTCATATCTTTGTAATGGTAATGATAAGTCCTCTTTACTGGTAAAGTTGGATTAAATATTACTATTTTAGAAATGCCACTTTTAGAAAGTCGACATTTTTCTGCTCTTACTGCTCTGTGTGCCTTGCAGCCTGTCTCCAATTCACGTCTGGGTGGGTGACAGCTACACTTTGTGCATTCCCTCTAGACAGTCACAAACACAGGAAGGGTGGGTGTGACAGAGAACTCATCTGCATTCATCTACATTCTGATAGCTCTTCCTGGGCAGGAAGAGGGAGGGGAAGCTGACACATCTCAATTGGCAGTATCCTGTGTCCCACACAAGGGCTGATTACCCCCCACAGATAGCATGGCAGACAGGACTGGGATGAAAGGGAACCTGTGCACTTCAAGGGCCTGCTTTGAAGTTACCCCCACTTCAAAAGCACAACTGGGTATAAGTACTGCAGCTCTGACCCTACAAAGACAGTACACTAATGGACCTGTGAAGAACTCTGCCAGGAGTAAAGACTGATTTGCTATAAGGATTGCCACTCTACTTGACTGGCAATTCTGAAGGAACTGCTTCTCTGCTTTGCTGAGCTGCCCTGCTGATCGCTGCCCAGGACCCATCTCACTTGAACCCAGAGCGACTCCAAGGGCTTGCTGGCTTGCCCCCTGTTTCTGAAGTCTCAGGGTCATCAAAGACGTCCTATAACTCTGCCATCTGTGAGTCTTCCCTTGCCCAAGGTGCCAATCCAGTCCTTTGCCTCAGAAGCTGTCCGGCTTCAGAATCGACGCAGTAGTGACTTTGCGCTGATCGGAACTGACGCAGTGCCCTTCGACGCCGAAGCACGGCTGATCCAAGGACTTCCCTGCGCTGTTCGACGACGCAGGACCCGACTGCAAGGTTCAATGATGACGCATCGCCTGCATCGTAAGGGGTATGAGTTGTCTATTTCACAATCTCTACCTTCTTCATAAGCGTGAATCGGAACTGATGCATTGAGTCTTTGATGCTGACGCTTGCTCCATCCAAGGTACTCTTTCAGCAGACCCTGCAAGGGTCCTGTAGCTGGCCTGCCCTCCATCACAGTCGGCCTGAACTTTGGTTTTATCCCGGTCCAGCGCAACCTCAAGTAACCCTTAAGCTCTATTTAACTCCAAGGACTACTTTTTGATTTATTCTTTAAAAATTCCTAACTCTTGGATTTTTTGTCATTTTGGTCTTGTTTTATTCATAAAATGAATCTCTATTTTTCTAAACCTGTGTGGAGTATTTTTGTGGTGTTTTCTTGTGTTACTGTGTGTGTGTGTGTATTGCACAAATACTTTAACATTGCCTCTTGAGATAAGCCTGACTGCTCTGTGCCAAGCCACTAGAGGGTGAGCACAGGTTATCGTTTAGTGTGCATCTAGCTTACCCTGACTAGGATTGTGGTCTCTACTTGGATACCTTTGCTAATTAGAGACCACATTTCTAACACTACAGTTGACAACAATGTAAAGTCAAGTCAAAGTAAACTTAATTTGGCCAAAGGCCACATAAAATAATAAGTAATAAATAAAAAATAATAAAGCTCACACAAAGTGATAAAACATAATTTTAAAATGTTATCTTATACAAGGGTCATATACAATAGCCGTTTTTCATAACAATTATATCATTAAAATGTGCTTGAACGTCCAAAGCAGGTACACTACATCATATCCAAAACTTTGTTAGAGAATAACCATTAACATTCATATCTCCTCCTAATATGGGACACTGATTTTATAAAATTAAGAACTGCAAAACAAATTACAAGTGAACTTAGGGACTGCAAAAAAATTAGACCATCCTTGTACTGTCTCACATTGGCCTTGCACAGCAATGGCACCAAAAAGCGGTGTCTTGGCTCATGTTACAAAGGGCAAAACAGAAATAAATGACTAGTGCTTTGAGTCGAGGTATTGTCACACACTGACACAGCTGATGAACCGCACCAAATCGGGTTCCCCCGCAGACCCGTGCCCCCCAAGGATTTTCCCAATGGCCCTCCCCGGCCTGGAAAAGCAGCTCCTCACCCTACTGAATAACTCCTTGGAGACTGGCCACCTACCTTCCAACCTGAAGGAAGCCAGGGTCACCCCCCTCCTAAAGAAACCTGGAGCAGATGCTGCTAGCCTCAAGAACTATAGGCCCACTCCCAGATCCCTTTCTTGTCGAAGGTGATAGAACAACATGTTCTCAAAACACTTTCATCATTCCTGGAGGATAACCAACTGCTCCAGAAGTGACAAGCTGGGTTTAGAGCCCACCACAGCACGGAACTGGTGATGTTGTCGGTCCTTGATGATCTCAGAATCATGGCGGACAACAAAAAACCGAGCGCCCTGATTCTATTAGATCTATCAGCGGCGTTCGATACGGTCAACCACACCCGGCTGTTGGATCGAATAGCGGACCTGGGTATTCATGGGCCGGCACACCAGTGGCTAGCTTCCTTTCTGGCAGAGCGGTCCCAAAGGATCCAGTTAGGGAGCAGGTATCAGACAGAGGCACCCTCACCTGCGGCGTCCCTCAAGGCTCCGCACTGTCCCCGCTCCTCTTTAACATCTACCTCCAGTCTCTGGTGACAGCCCTAGCCCACATGGACTGCCGAGTTTTTAACTACGCGGACGACACCCAGCTCATTCTCCAGATTGACAATTCCAGCTATGCCCAGGTCGTGGCACAAAAAATCCTTAGATTCACGGTAAACTGGATGACTGCCAACTCACTGAAAATCAATCCCGATAAAACGGAAGTACTTGTCATCCCCACGAAAGACAACCCCTGGAGCGACCGTTTCTGGCCCCAAGAGCTGGGTGCCACCCCCACACCAGTACATGCCGTAAAAAGCCTTGGCATAAAAATTGATTCAAAGCTCTCCATGGCCAACCAAGTCACCACAGTGGTCGGAACCTGCATAGGGCTTATGAGACAGCTACGGAAACTTGTCCCCCTCCTTTCAACTGCCTCGCTGCAAATGATCTTATCAGCCACAATTGTCTGCAGATTGGATTACGGCAATGCCCTATATATAGGCCTCCCTCAGAAGTTGACTAATAAACTGCAGGTGGTGCTGAACGACGCAGCCAGATTGATCTTTAGGTTGCCAAGACGGTCCCATACCTCCCCTCTGCTGCGCAAATTGCACTGGCTTCCAATCAAACAGAGAGCTAAATTTAAGGGCCTTTGTATCGCCCATAAAGCAATCCACGGCAAAGCCCCGGCCTATATTAAAGAACGCCTGAAGAACTATGTTCCGGGCCGCACACTGCGGTCTTCCGAGACCTGCCGCCTGGCCATTCCAGGATACAATACTGCATCCAACGGGGGTCGAGCATTCTCCAACTGGCTCCCACAACTTTGGAACCAACTGCCCGATTACCTGCGCAAGGAACCGGCACTCCTCCCATTCAGGAAACAGCTTAAGACGCTTCTGTTCAAGGAGGCCTTAGACACGGCTTAACTGGCCCACTATGCGGCCATGCACCCGTTGACGACCTCTGGCAACTCTCTCTCAAGCGCTTAGAGACCTGCGGGTGATTAGCGCTATATAAAAATCAATTAACATTAACAGATGTGTCCTGATTCCAGGCCCCTGGAAAAGGAAAAACAAATTTAAAGTGCAAAGTCTAAACAAGATTAACCAGTGGCGATGTGTAGGAGATAACCTCAAATAAGGCTCTATGCCACGGGTTGTGGATACTTGGACGTAATTAACAATTGATTGCTTGGCCTGGGCCACATCTAGGCGTTTATTTATACAGTGCCCCAAGAACAATTCTTTAACGCGTGACTTATGGTTACAGCCAATTGTATGAGGGGATATGCAAAGATCAAGGAGAGCCAGGCTTTCAAAGGTGACTTCAGATACTTTAACCATTGTATTTGTTCCACCCCATCTAGTGACAGACAATCAGAAAGTTCTGATCAAACCAGCCTCTGGGGATAACCAGATTTTAACCCACAATAATAAAGGGGCTAATCCAATTTGATCTTCCAAATATGGCATCCCGAGCTCCTCGTGACATATTAAAGTAGCTGTGCTTCCTGGAACTCAAAGTAGTCTACGTAAAAACTGATTTTCTGTGCGTTGTAGGATTTCTACCTTATTGTACCCACAAAAGCCAGCACCATATACACCCGCTGAAATGCACTTCCTCTTATAGAGATTCAGCAATTCTAAAATTGGTTTGTTTTGGAGCTTGTGGGCAAATAGCCTCAATATTCCGATTAAAAGTCTGACATCTGAGTGTTAAGAGCAGGGTCCAACTTAATAGCTGATTAAACAAAATCCCTAGATAATACTTTTTTTTTTTACCTTTATTAAAACAGAATCCCCCCATATTATTGGTCTTAGACTTGGTACTGGGACGGCCAAATGTTACTATAGTAGACTTCGAGAAATGTACTTAAAGGTCCAGATCCTCTATAAAAACTAAAAGCAGTTCTAAAAGAGACTGATGGCTATCTTCACGGCGCACAATCAAAACTGCGTCATCTGCATATAATAGAATGGGAATGGGTTTTTGGCCCATGCGTGGTACGTATTTGCCATTTACTGCCAAATAGTTACTAATGCCATTTATATAAAGCAAAAAAAGAAAAGGAGCCAGGATGCACCCCTGCCTAATGCCCCTAGTCAACCTTATGTAGGGGGAGCATTCACCTAAAGGACCATAACGGACTCTAACAATAAGATTCGTGTGTAAGCGCATGATAAGTGTCAATAAGTCATGTTCCAAACCCATTTTGCCCATTAGATCCCACAACTTAGTGCGGTTCACAAGATCTAAGGTGCTGGATAAATCTATAAAAGCAAGATGCAAAGAGCCGTTCTTAGCCTTCACATACTTCCCCCAGATAAGATAGAGATTTAAAGATTGCTCAATTGTCCCTACACCGTGTCTAAAACCAAATTGAACGTCTGACAAGATGTTATTTGCAAGAACCCAGTCTTCGAGGCGGGACAGTAAAATTCGACCTAAAATCTTGGCACTGGATAGATCAAGGAGATCGGCCGATAGCAGGTCGTCTGGGACCGGTCCCATTTTTTTAAAATAGGGACTATAATGGCAGTATTCCAGGACTCAGAGATGAGCCCATGCGCTAAAGATCTAAACACATTTGTGAGTAGAGGGGCCCATAGAGGGGTTTGATTTTAAAAAGTCAGCTGGTTCCTGATCTGGTCCTGGGGCCTTACCTGCTATACACTTATTTATAGCATTAATAACCTCTTGGACTTCAAAGGGGGACAACAATATAGTTTGACATGAATATAGTGTCTTAAATATTGCCTACATGAACATCGTACTATAGGGTGCAAATTATCTTTTATTAACTCCAATTTGGCAAAATGCTTGTAAACAATATTTAGGACACAGAATTTTTGTGGATATTTAGTCCAAACTATTCGGGTACCCTGCCTCATCCACACGTGTGTGAAAAGTCACACACCGGCCTGATGGCAAGCACCACAATGCTGTAATAATGGCAGATTGTGCCCTATACAAGTAGTAATTAACGTTAACTTTAACAGCAACACTCGGAAGCAAATTGCAAAGGGATTTCGCATAAACATTAACAATGTTCTGGAAGCCCTTAAGATCTTTCAGATCTGTCCAAGAATTGTATAATCTGGACTTCACAGCTTAAAATTACAGAAATATATATCTTGTAAGTTAATGATGAAAGAGAGAGAGAGAGTGTGTTTGTGTTTTTTAAGTCAGTAGTTTGGTGAAAGCAGGCAGCCATAATGTGGTTCCAGATGGCCATTCATACCCCTCGCAATGGTGCCACTGCACAAGCTACGCTATTAGTAGCTACCCCCGATGCTACTTCAGGTTCATTTGTTACTTACTGCTGCCCCTGCTCGCCATAACTTTGCTCCAGGTCAGGTACGCTGTCACCTACCTTTTAAGAGTGGTATGACCACCTGACTTATTGTTTCAGCAAATGGAACCCTCTCCTTAGCCTCACTCTGGCATTCAGGAGTGTAGCTGTCAGGGGCGGCTCCTCCACAATGGCGAAGGAGCGTCGCCCCACTTGCTCAGAGCCAGCACCTGAAAAATAAAACAATATACTTTATCGTTTTATTTTTCAGTTGCTGGCTGAGCCAGCGTGCAGTAGGGAGGGGCGGCCATGGGAGGGGGGAGGAGGAGTGCTATGTGCACTTCTAAGTGCGCATGTGTGTTTAGCCAGCCGTCACAGGCCAGCCAAATACACATGCGCACTTAGGTTTCTCCAAACCGGCTGATTTGAACAGCTGGGCCGGAAAAACAGATTCCCTGTCCTGAGCAAAGTGTCTTTTCAGCCCGCTCAGGCCAATCCCTGCCCTGCTCTCATAATATGAGAGCAGCGCAGGGATTGCACAGGGAGTCTTTGATGAAGTCCCATGTTAGCTGGGACAAGGAAGAACACCGAGGCGCGATGCGGGAGGTGGGCGGCAGCCGCAAGTAAGTTTTCCTTTCTTTTTTTTAAAATTATTATTTTATTAAACTCCCCGCGCCCACCACTGTATGTTTGTGGCGGCTGCCACTGGTAGCTATCAATAGAGTACCAGATGCTCTATTGGTAACAGTGGCATGGGGTTCAACGGTGTGACGAGTTTTATGCACTCCAGCTGTAGCTGTATGCAACTACCCAGTTTATTGCAGGCCCATGCCCTTGCTTTGCTTGCATGAGGACTAGTCATGGCACCCATGCTACTTGCTGCTCTGTAGAAACTCCGCCATTGAACCGCTCACCAGTGCACTTGCAGAACTACTGATAACTACACTTCAACTACAGTGCAGCCGTTGGTCATGAACATAAGAGGTGATGCTAGCTCCCACCCTTACTGTCTCTCCAGGAGGAGACTGCAGAAGTACCTTGTGCATGTGATAAGCAGCTGACGACAACAACCCCTCCCCAGCCTGCTCAGTTACCACTGTGTGCAAGTCCAGTACTAGGTCAATCCCGGATATCGTGTTTTATTCTGGGCGGGAAAGCAAAATCTTCTGGTGTGCGTGCGGGTGTACATACACCTAAATGCAGGTGATGCCGCTGAATTGCAGGTGAGTTGAAAGGTCTGCTATTACACAGGCACTCCTACTGTTAAATATCACAATGCCACTCAGTCTGCTATATAGCAGATTTCAGCCTCAGAGAGGCAACATATGTTTCATATAGGGGCACTTTCATTCTCTCACCATAACTAACCCTGGGCATAATACTTCACTACGCACACGGAGCATGCAAAGTTTGTGCTACTATGTACTACGCAAATTGCACGTAGCAGAGTGAAAAACTGTGCTAATTGACGTAGCGTAGCAGCAGTATAATAAACACCTATAAATGCTTTGATAAAGCAATTTTCTATGCTAAAATGCATATAACCAATTCACAAAAGTGAACTTTGACAATAAAATATCAAGCAATGAGAGAGGTGAGGATTTTGGGGTCCCCCTAACCTAGGGGAGGACCAAGCAGATGCCTTCTTGAACACAAAAGCATATCATGTGAACGATTCAGTGGTGGTCCCTTCCTCCCAGGACTACCCCAAGCAGAGATATGGGCAAAAATACAATCCCAACCAAAGGCCCTGCAAAGCATTATGGGACGAGATTAGCAGTGGGCAGTGAATATTATAGTGTCCAATATCAAAATAATTCTACAAAGAGCTGCAGTTCAACTAGTCGTTACTAGATGTCCCTCACGAGTCAAATGCAAAAGCATTGAAATTATTAATACATCAAGCTCCAGTTCCACTAGTCGTTACTAGATGTCCCTCACGAGTCAAATGCAAAAGCATTGAAACCCTTTCATGAAGCTTTTGCATTTGACTCGTGAGGGACATCTAGTAACGACTTAGTGGAACTGCAGCTCTTTGTAGAATTATTTTGATATTGGATACTATAATATTCACTGCCCACTGCTAATCTCGTCCCATAATGCTTTGCAGGGCCTTTGGTTGGGATTGTATTTTTGCCAATAACTGTGCTTGGGGTGGTCCTAAGAGGATGGGACCACCACTGAATCGTTCAAAAGATGTGCTTTTGTTTTCAAGGAATCTGCTTGGTTCTCTCCCTAGGTTAGGAGGATCCCAAAATCATCACCTCTCTCACTGCTTGTTAATTTATTGTTTTCACTTTGTGAAATGACTATATGCATTTTTAGCATATAAAGACAGAGATATTTATTTTATCTTAACTTGCACTGTGCAAGATGCCTTTCGCAATTATTGTACAGTGCAGTCAAGCACACAGCTACGCACTACGCAATTTGCATAGCTACGTGTAGTTCAAAATGTACTTCACGTAGCTACGTGAAGTGCTACTACGCAAACTACGCCCCGGCTTAACCATAACTCTATAACTAATACAGTGCAAACTTGTCTCACTCAGCCCTAGCCTCATTGGGGCACACATTCTCTCAGTCACTCCATAAAAGGGTATGCTCATTCTCAAACTGCCGCTGTGTTTCTAGCATAGACACGCACTCTTTCTCAGGGAGTGACCCTGTAACTAACACTAGGGCTTTAACTGGAGTGGGTCCTGTCAGGTCTTTTACCCCATAGCAATTAAAAACGGACTTTGAAACTGGTCCCTTCCAGGCTCTATATTCATGTCCTTATGTTTACAGGCAGAAAAACATTGAGCACCTTTCCATCAGTGTAAAACCCTTAAGGCGTTCCATGTTAATGATGCAGTTCGTTTGAAACTTTCACCTTTTAGTTCAACTTACATTCCCTAAGAGTATTTTCTTTTCCAGACATGTTTCTGTGCTTATTTTCATGCCACCTCGGACTCCTGTATAGTGTATACTGTTAACTGTGTCTCCTCTCGGTGTTTGGGTGAGATCAGGTTATTGGAAGTTGTTTGTGACCGCCAGTGGCGTAGCTAGACCTACTGCCACCCCGGGCGGACCCTAAGTTTACCGCCCGGTGCAGGTAAGGGGGGTGGCGGCCGTTGGGCGACTTGTTCCCGGGGGGGGGGGATGGTCTGGCGGCTGACGGACAACTTGTTCTTGGGGGCACGGGGGTGGTGGCAGTCGACAGACACGACATGCTCACCTCCGCCACCCCCAAAAATAGTGACGCCCAGGCGGACCGCCCCCCTCCCCCCTAGCTGCACCACTGGTGACCGCATGCTTGAGAAGTCTGGAGCTGAGACTGAAGGAAGGCAGTGCAAGTGTCTTTCAGTGCCTGTCAATGAGTGATAAAGGTGTTCCAAACATGATCATCCAATCCTTGGCCTCTCTGCAGAGCGAGCGTCATATATTTTATGTGAAAGTGTGTGAAGGAGATGAACAAAGCGGCTAAAATATTGACAGTGCCAGAGGGAAAGAAAAGGCTATGTTTAGAGGTGAAGCGAAAGAGAGAATGTGGGTAGGCGTGTGAGAGAGAGACAGAGAGGGAACTTGGTGAAAGGTAGGTGATGTAAACAAAAAACACACAGAAGGACAGAGGAAAAAGACAGTCATGAAGATGAAGATGATTACATTTTAAAATGTGAGCTGTACAGACTTAGGATTTCAGAAAGATGTTGTAAGGAAATTGCCCATTTTGCCGGATCACGCCCACTTTTTGCCTTCACATTTTGCTAGATGTTGCTGTTTTTTTTTCAAAGTTCTTTTTATTAGTCATTTTAATCATACACAGGATGGCTGCATTTCACATTAATAAAGAAAGAGCGCCATATCCCCTGATTAGAGATCAATTTAACGAAGTTACAGTTTCTAGAAATGAAGGGATCAGCTCAACCTCTTCTGTACGTGCCCGCTCGCCCTGCCTTTACAAAATTTATTTATCAAACAATCTCAAAACATTATGTTCCCCACCCACCTCAGCCCTCCCTCGCTCCCCCAAACAAAAGAACATATAGAGCGCGAATAATAAAGATTGCGAATATTGGTCTCCAGGTCTAATATATGTGTCCACCGTCGTTCTGTGCATTACCGGTGATTGGCTGGCCCTGCCGGGTGTTCCCACGACTCATCTAAAACTGAAACAGATGCATATCATGCAGTGAAGGTGGGCAAACTGCTAAGGGGAGGCCCCTTGTCAGATAGGCGACAAGCGGGCCCCATTTATATTCGAAGTTTCTATATTCATCCCTAAAGATATCCGCCATCCTTTCCATGGTCAGAATCTTCCAGAGGCGTGAATGCCACTGTAAAAGCACCGGTGCTGTCTTTTTTAGGTCTCGCCTGAGCCAGCGCATGCGCTGCTCTGGCGAGACATTTAGTAAGTGGGTTTTCAAAGTGCTACCCCACGCTTTTGCTGGCCTCCAGCTTGCGTTCACGATCGCGTGCACGCACGCAGCCGCCAGCTTTCAGCTCCCGATCAGGCGCCATCTGGCTTTCCTCTCGCTTGCTGTCTGAACGCTCCTCCGCCCCTCCCCTGCCGCGTCGCGTTAATTGGAAACATATGCTGCTTTCACTTTCGCCGCGGCAGGCGCTCGCGCGCTCACCACTTTTGAAGCCGGGATTGTCTTGTTATAGTTAGTCGCGCGCACACCACTCGGTCTCTCCATTCACCCCTCCCCCCCTCACTTCTCTTCCCACTTTCGTCTCGCTCCCGATGTCTCCCTCCTTGTTTCTCCATTTCACCCAGTGCAAAGGTCAGTGTGTGCTTCAGACCTCACACCGCCAGCTTTGTCATGCAGATGTCAGAAGCTTCACCACCCTTCCCCCCACCTTCGCTGTGTATTAAGGGCTCCCTTCACAGCTCTCCGTTCCCGAAAGCGGCGAGGCTGTTTGACAAGACCACCAAAGACCAAGCCACCCACCCTCTCCGCAGTATATATGCTGATCACTCAATATGCCAGCTCCTGCGCATCCACAAGCAAAGAGTGCGTCACAGAATGCGTGGTCGGTTGTGCTTAAATCACCACACAGCAACGCGTGCACACACCGCATTGCAAAGATCATTTCGAAACAAATGATACCAAAACCAGTTTCCGTCGTCTTCTCTCTTGCTTCCCTCCCTCTTCCACCCTATCCCATTGCCAGGGCTCCCGCCCAGCGCCTGTTCCTAGCAGTCTTTCTTGTCTCCTCTCTCTCGCTGTATGTCCCCTCTCCCTCTTCTTGCCTCCTCTCTCTCTGTATGTTCCCTCTCCCTCTCAGTCTTTCTTCTTGCCTCCTCTCTCTGTATGTTCCCTCTCCCTCTTTCTTGCCTCCTCTCTCTCTCTCTGTATGTTCCCTCTCCCTCTTTTGTTGCCCCCTCTCTCTCTGTATGTTCCCTCTCTCTCTTTTTGCCTCCTCTCTCCGTCTTTCTCTGTATGTTCCCTCTCCCTCTCAGACTTTCTTGTTGCCTCCTCTCACTCTCTCTCTGTTTCCCTCTCCCTCTGTCTTTCTTCTTCCCTCCTCTCTCTCTCTCTCTCGGTTTGTCCCCTCTCCCTCTTCTTGCGTCCTCTCTCTCTCTCTCTCTATATGTTCCCTCTCAGTCTTTCTTCTTGCCTCCTCTCTCTCTCTCTCTCTTTCTTGCCCCCCTCTCTCTCTGTTTGTTCCCTCTCTCTCCTCTGCTGGCTCTGCGGTCGCCCCTTCTCGCCCTGCTCCCCCTCCCTGTTCCCACTCATCCCACGTTCTCTTGCTGTCTCAGCTCCTCCACCCCTCTCTCGTCGCTTGCCCACTCTTTCTCCCGCTCTCTTTTCCATCCCTCTCTTCCCTTTCTCTGTCTCTCTTCCTTCCATCTCCCTCGGCGTCCCTCCTTTCTCTCGCCAGGTGATGCATCTCTTGTGTTTAAATTGCCAGTGGCAGCTGGATGCTGCGCTCCGTTCAGCTGGCGCTGGGCTTGATTAATTCCCCCCCCCCACCACCCAACACAAACAGTAATACATAAATACCTGGCAAAGCCTCAGCCGGCTCATTACAATGGAGTCACATAACAGCATTAACACCGCTGTACATGCCTCCGTTAATAAAAGCCTGGCAAAGCCTTCATCATTGCAGTAATCAGTCAACTATAAAATAGCCTTTGCAGAGCTAAAAACAAAATGCATTCCTCTCATAACTGCACATATCGAATAGGTCTCGCCTTTGATTAAGTTAAAGCCATTTGCTTTGCTATAAATACCATTAGCAAAGCAAATGGCTTTAACTTAATCAAAGGCGAGACCTATTGCATTTTCAATGCCAATAGGTCTCGCTTTTGGGACCTTATAAGTATTTAGTTATGCAGCACAATATCCTTGGTGCAACAACATCCAACTGTTGCATCAACTGTTGCATGGCTAAACACTTATAAGGTCCCAAAAGCGAGACCTATTGGCTATGCCAATGCTTGTTTTCCAGGCTGCTGCAAATCGCTAAATTGGCTGCTCCCAAGCAGGCCCCCAAAATGGCCCTATCCACTTTGGTTTGGTATTCAAGCTCTGGTCCTCTCAAGCCTAACAGGGCATCCTCCATGGTTATCCAAGTATGTCCTTCATATGTGATAGAATTTCCTCCCAAAAGGGACGTATCGTAGGGCAATCCCACCAAATATGGCAGAAATCCCCTAAGAGACGTCATCCCCTCCAGCACATATCTGACGACTCTGGGAAGATCTTTTTAAGTTTGGTAGGATATAGGTACCAACCAAAGAGAATCTTATAGTGTGCTTCCCTCAAATCTAATGAATGGTTATCTTTGGCCATGTCCCTCCATAGTTGCTTCCACTCTTCGTATGAGATCTCTCTCCCTACCCAATGGTCCCATGTCCGCATGTATCGGGGTCTCGGTGCATGTGTGGTAGAGAGAAGAAGATTATATAGAAAGGAAATCTCTCCCCTCATTGAGCCCACCCTCTGTATGAATTTCTCTATTGGTGTCTTCTCTCGCGTTGCAGCTACCCGGACCTGTGGTTGTAGTGCCCAATGTTTAAGTTGAAGGTAATGAAAGTGTTCACTTGGCGCAATGTTAAAATCCCTCTGGCAACTGTCAAACGTTAGGATATCATGATTATGAAATAGGTCCGAGAGCATCAGGCACCCTCCCTCCCTCCAGACATCAAATGGTACCTCGTGGAGCGCCGGAGGGAATTCCGTATTAAAATTGATCGGGGTGTAGGGCAAGGGAAATGGGGAGCAATCCCGTCCCCTGGAAACTTCATCCCAGACTTTGAGTGTGGTGCGCGTGGGGGTGCTAAGGTATGCGTTTGGTGGTCTATCTTTCTTAGGCTTCCAAATCACATCCCAGATCGTTCTACCCACTATTGTCCTGTCCACGTGTAACCAATGCTTTTCGGATTCTCTCTTGGACTATTCTGTCAGAATCCTTAACTGAGCAGCTTTAAAATATAGCTCAAAGTCTGGTAGCGCCACCCCTCCCTCGCTTCTTGAACGTCGCAGTGTGTGAAAGGGAAGCTGCGCTCTGCCGTTTTGCCATATAAAACTTATAATGAGAGTGCATAATCTGGGCAGGAACCCCCTCTCCAAGTCTATTGGTAAGGCCTGGAACAGATATAACAGTTTGGGAAGAACAGTCATTTTTATGGCATGGATGCGCCCCAACCACAATATAAATAGAGGGTTCCAACGTTTGAGGTCCTGTTGGATTTGAAGCAAAAGTGGGGGATAGTTGGCTTTAAATAAGCCTTCCAGTCTGGGAGTTAAATGGACGCCCAGGTAGTTTAGTGAGTGCTTGGCCCATTGCAGTGAGGTGTGCTACCTCAGCCTAGCGGTTTCACCCTCCGGTAGTGTGAGGTTCAGGATGAATGACTTTGTCAAGTTTATTTTAAAGCCCGACACCGCCTCAAAGTTCCGGAGTTCCCCTTGTAGCGCTTGTAGTGATTCTGCAGGGGAAGTGAGGGATAACAACACATCAGCGAAAAGCGATATCTTATGTTCCACGCCCCCAAAGGGAATACCTCGGATATCTGCAGCCGCCCGGACTCGGAGCGCCAAAGGTTCTATGCTCAGAGCGAAAAGTAGCAGCGAGAGCGGGCAGCCCTGTCTTGTCCCCCCTCTCAAAGGAGAAGAGGGCTGAGCTCATCCCGTTGACCTGGACTCTGGAACGCGGGTGCGCGTAATTAGCCCTGACCATACTATGAATGGCCTGCCGAACACAAAGTATTCTAGCGTGAGAAAGAAAAACGCCCACTCCACCCTGTCAAATGCCTTCTCAGCATCCAGGCCCACCACAACTGCCGGTATCTTAAATTTGGATGCCGTCTTGATCAAATGAAGGGTCCTACGGATATTGTCGGGAGTCTGTCTGCCCTTTATGAAGCCGGATTGATCAGGGTGGATTAAGCTTGGTAGCATGTCCTCTAGCCTCACAGCCAAAATCAAGGAGTATAATTTAGCGTCTAGGTTCAGGAGCGCTATGGGCCTATACGAGGCGAAATTTGGAGGATTTTTCCCAGGCTTGTGAATGACCGAAATAACGGCTTCCGCCATGGATTGCGAGGCAACCTAGCCCTCCGCCATTGCATTAAATAATTTTGTAAGCTGTGCGGTGATGTCCGACGCAAATGTTTTGTAAAAATTGGCTGTCTGGCCCCAGGGATTTAATAGGTTTAAGTGCCGCAATCGCCTTTCCCACCTCCTCCTCTGTGATGGGGGCATTAGGACTCTCATTCCAGGTTTGAGAGACCTGTGGAAGCTTAAGCGACTGTAAGTAGCGGCGTTGTGCCCAAAGGCCCCAAAGGCTTTTGCCTTGTCCTCGTCTGCAGGCGTTAGGATTCCCCTGGAGTCCGCTATACCCCCAATGTACTCTTTTTCTCTCTTTTCCCGCAACTGTCGTGCGAGATGAGAACCTATCTTGTTGCCCTGTGCATAGGAAACATGACGCATCCGTAAAAGGGTATACTCTGCCCTATTAGCATAGATTGCTTTCACTTTCCCCCTTAAGGCACTCAGTTTGCGTTGCAGCGGGCGAGATGGGTTCTGTTTGTCTTCCTTCTCAGCAACCTCCAGCTCCGCCTCCAGAGCTTCCCTCTCCTTGGCTCTCTGTTTGTTTAGAGCGGAGTTAAACTCCATACATTTCCCCCTTATGACCACCTTGAAGGCGTCCCAATTATTCAGGGGAGAAGTATCCTGTGGTTGGTTTATATGAAAGAATTCCGTGATAGCCCCTCGCAGTTCATCCCATATTATTTTTTCTCTTGCCAGGGAGACCGAAAAGTACCATCTTGGAAGCGCCCCTTTCCCAATTTAAACTACTCGCGACTAAGCTATGATCAGATATAGAGATCGGCAGGACTTTTGCATCTTGGAGGGACCCCAATAGCCCTTGACTTATAAAAATATAATCCAATCTCGAATAGGTTTGATGAACATGAGAGAAAAATGAATAGTCTTTGGTGTTGGGGTGTATTTGCCGCCATGCATCTAATAAACCCATAGAGTGTATGGAGTGTTTAACAGATTTGGGGAAACTGCCTGTGGGAGCTCTATGTGTATGGGTGCTGTCCACGTCTGCGTGCCAAGTGAGATTGAAATCCCCCATCAATATTGTCCGACCCTCAGAAAATCCACCCAACATAGTGAGTAGGGAAGACAAGAACGCCTGCTGGCTCGTGTTAGGGGCGTATGCCAAGGTGAACGTACACAGCGTTCCCCTCAAAAATCCCTTCACCATGATAATCTTCCCCTCCTTGTCTGACTTTATGGCTTCAGGTTGAGATTTCGAACAATAGTGAAATAGTAAAGCTTTCCTCATGTGTTTCATAGTCGCTGAGGATCTGTAGATTAAAGGATAACTTTTATGGCGCAGCCTGAGCTCCTCCTCCCGCCTTAGGTGTGTTTCCTGTAGGGCCACCACCTCAAAGGAGTGATCCAAAAGATATTTCCATACTTATTGGCGTTTGAGGGGTGAATTCAAGCCCTTTACGTTCCAGGAAGCTATTGCAATCGGCATAATCCCAACTTAATCCCCACCCGCGCAAGCTGGATCTGAAGCCAGAAAATCACCATCCCTCCATACTTTACTACTAAGGGAATAAACATTGCTTCTTCAGATTTCAAATACGCTTTTTGAGCCAGTGACGATGCGTAACCAATGTACCTAAGAGACCAAATTTCGCCCCGGTATAACCACCCCTCCACACCCCCCACCCCCCAAACAGTTAACAAAACTAAGTAACCAAAACCTGCGCCGGGCAGCTCGTGCTCCCTCGGCCAAAGAGTCTTGGAAGATAGGGTTCATGATGTCGGGATTCCGGCCCAGGTCCGGTGGCCCGGCTGTTTCTCAAAAACAATTATTGATCGCCAAAACATCTTATAGAACTGCAGAGTTCGAGTAGAGGTGCTGGTAGAGACTTCAAAGCGATAACTGTCTTCTCACTGACCTCTGGGTGAAGTCTCCTCTCTGTAAAGATTGTGAATCATGATGGACTCCCTTCACCACTTCCTTTCCACCAGGAGTTCCAGAATTAATTATTCTAGTCCTTGAAATGACGACCTTTAGAACTCACGTTCCACTGCGAAGACTTGTTGCTCTCTTTCCCACTGGAAGGGCCTCCCGTGTGACCTTCTGGTCCCGTAGGGAGCCCCACAAGCTTCAGACCTTCCTCAAGCTCAGTAACGTGCTTCATTTTATTGTTTAATTTGAAGACCAGATTTAAAGGGTAAGTCCATCTATATTTAATTTTGTCCGCTCTTAGATTCGTGGTGAGGGTTCGAAATTGCTGCCGCCGAAGAAGAGTCGAGGGTGCCAGATCCTGATAGAGGGCGCAGCGAAAGCCCTGGAGTGAGATCTCGTCTTTTTTCCTGGCAGCCTGCAGGATGGACTCCTTTACTTTAAAGGAGTGAAGTTTCACAAGAATGTCGCAAGTGCGACGTCTCTCGCCACCTGGCTGGGGCCCCACTCGATGCGCCCGCTCAATCTTAATCCTTAACTGGTTCGCCCCCAGGATTTCTGCGAAGAGACCCTCAAGAAATGCCTCTAGGTCCAGCCCTTCCGCCCCCTCCTCAAGGTCCTAAATCCTGATGTTATCTCTTCGTGCTCTGTTTTCGATATCCTCGGTCTTTAGCAGCGCTGATTGTAACTGGGTGTGAAGCTCTTACATTCTATCATGGGAGGCCGACATTTTTTTATCTAGTTCTTGAGCTTGCGCCTCCACCTCTAGAACTCGCATGCCTACAGAGTCCAGGTCTTGTTGGATGCATTGTCATCTGTTCCGAGAGATCGTCTTTCAGTTGATCCATGGAGGATTTGATATCCACTTTAATCTCTGCGCGGAGCTCTGCCTTGAATTCCCTGAGGGATGCAATTAGATCCTCCTTGGTGAGAGCCATGGCCGTGGCGTCGTCGGCCCGATCCTGCGCCACTTTCTTCTTGGAAGTAGTGAAATAGCTGGAAACCTTAGCAGGGCCTTTTTTCGGTGGCATAGGTGCAGCCCCCTCACCTCTTCCCTCCGTGGATGGAGGAGCCTTCACCCCTTGATCGTGGAGTCTCCCAGATGCCGTTCCTTCCTGCGCGGCGCTCCAACAATTCCCTGGGGACGCTCTTTCCACTCCAAAAGGACTATGCGTGTGCCCCTCACCACCAGCACTGTAGCACAAGGTCAGCTCTTGTCAACTTCACCAGAGTTGCACCACTCTATTGTGTAGGGGTAAAGACATCAAGTCTCCTGCTTGCCGTCTGCAAGCACCCCTAGGCACACCCAGGGGCAATCTCCTAGTGGGGTAGTTAACTCCGCTCCTGCATGCACCTTTAATTCTTAGCTATGGGCGCCATGTTGAAGTCAGGCAAACCATGTCTGGATGCCCCCGCTGCACATCTCAGCCCCCCGGTCTCCTAATCCTGATTTATAAGGGTTTTACCCCCAGGCTGTCTTCTCCACATAAAGGAGTCGCTCGCGCTTGCAATTTTAGAACTCCTACCGGCAGAGTTCATGAGGCATCAGGTGGGCACGTACACTGGCGCACTCGTTCTGCCCCCCGCTACTCCGGTCTCCTCAGTCTCACCTTTGATCCGAAGTGGGGATACCAACTGGTGAGGTCTCGGCCGTGGAGAGCCGTCAGAGCCCTGACTGGAGCGGTCGGTGGGAGATGACCGGAGCGGAGATGGCCTGGGGGCTTGCTGCTGGTGGATGCCGGGCAGGTGGCGGGTCCCGATGGCCATCCAGAGCGGAGGTAAGGAGGGCCGCAGACCACCGTCGACTGCCTGACTCCAAGATGGCCGCTGTCGGGGACGGCGGTAACAATGGCGCATCCGGAAAGAGCTGAATGCGGACTGCCGAATGCAGGATGATGTCACTCCCTGACCACGGCCAGTAAATCTAACTTTTTGCAGCGACTCTGAACGGGGCATAACACAGCAGCAGCCGAGGGAGGTGTGCAGGGCCTGGAGGCCTTCAGGGACAGTTGGAGTCACATCGGGACGGTAAGTCTCCCCTACAGCGATCTGCCTGGAGTGGTGCTTGTACCGAGCGGTGCTTGCCGGAGGCACTGGGGGAGAGGTGAAGACGCAAGTGAGCCTTTAGTGCATCGGGAGGGGCCTAAAGACAGCAATCTTGCTAACAGGGACCGGACCTCGAGTGGTATCGGTGTGGGGTGATCCCCCTGGCCTATATGCCGCCAAAGAAGGCCCAGAGCAACAGGGTCTCCAACTACTTTGCCGCAGCTGATTCTGGGGGGCTGTCCTCTCGTGGCCCGGAGCCTGAGATCATGGCCCTCACAAAGGATGACTTCCTAGCCTCATTAAGGGACTTCAAAAAAGAGTTACGAGAGGAGTTCAAGACGGATCTGGCTGCCTCGCTGGAGATTTTAAGGTCTGACATCAACACCGGGCTGCTCTCTTTCCAACAAGATGTAGACGCAGTCGGCACAAGAGCAGTAGACCTGGAGACTAAAGTCAATGACCTGGAGGAAAGAGCGAACCGGCTAGACAATACAGTGGAGCTCCTACATGACCAACTCAAATCAGCAGTCTTAAAAAACGGGGACCTTGAAAATAGATCACATAGGGACAATGTACACATCCGGAACCTGCTAGAGGGAGTGGAGGGACCGGATTTGGAGGCCTTTGTCCAGGGCCTGTTTGCAGAACTGTTGGGGGAATCCAGCCAGAAGGCGAAAATCGAGAGAGTGCACAGGGTAGGACCCGCAACACAAGGTGAGAAACGTCGCCATAGAGACGTGCTGGTTAAACTACACTCCTACAAAGTGAAGGAAGCCATCCTCCAAGTGGCACGAAAGGCCAACGAGGTGTCTTTCCAAGGGGTGTCATGTGCCATCTTTCAGAATATTGCCCCGGCGACACCTGCGAGACGTGCTCAATTTAAGCCTATCACTGACAAGCTCAGGCAACAAAATATCCGGTACAGATGAACATATCCCTTTGGCGTGGCATTTGAGCTTCAGAACAAGTCAAGACATGTCACCGATCTTCAGGAAGCGAAGCGGATCCTAGGTCTGTCGGTGCAGTCGGGGCGGCCCGAAACAGAAAGGGATGACAGAGTGGCAGGCCCCCGGTCTGGCCCACCGGAGATTGGCCGGTGGCGGACACCACGTCGTCAGAAATCTTCCAAAACCCGCTGAAGAAGATGAATAACACATTGCTGGCCAGCAGTCCTGATGGGAGCTCCCCATGGAGGGGAAGGACAACCCTTTGCCGTAACAGACAGGTTTGCTAGTCTAGTCTGTCAATTTGCTGTGGGCAAGGGGTGGAATGGGATGCTGGATCCCACTGGTCTGGGCCCTCGCGGGCTCTCTGCCCGCCTCAGATATCTTCCCATACCTGGTCCTCCTCTCTTTTTCTTTCCAGCTAAGGGGATGTTCTATGGGGGAATGCCTTAACGGGTAAGGACCAGAACGCCTCTAGGCAGGTATCGAGACTATGTTACAATTGTTGATGTGTAAAATGGGTTTTTGTTTTCAGTTAGTTAGGGTTTTACCTTTTGATTTCTCACGTAGTACATGGGGGGAGGTTCTGGGAAATTAGACAATCTCAACATCAAAACAGTGGGAGCTACTTGAGAACAAGATGGATGAGGCGGAGGGGGGGATCCGACAGGATGGGAGATTCAAATGGTGCTCATCCACAGCGGAGGGTCACAGAACACGATAAGTAATGATTATTACAACCCTAACATGGAACGTAAGGGGACTTAATTCCCCCGCGAAGCGACAACGATTGTGGAAACACATCACAGACCAGAGGCATGACGTAGTGGCTTTTCAGGAAACCCACCTCAAGCACTCCGAAGAGCACCGCTTAAAACATACACAATATCCGCTAATGTACAAATCCTCAACATCTACTAAACACAATGGGGTGGCGCTCTTTTTTTACTCATCCTTACGGTTTGCACCAGAGGGTTGTAAGGCAGATAGGGAGGGGAGGTACATCATGGTCAAAGGCCGCATAATGGGACGACAATGTACGTTCACCACTTTATATAAACCCAACACAAATCAAGCTAGGTTTTTACATAGTTTTCTCACCACCCTGGGGAATTTTGCGGAAGGGGCAATTATACCTCTGGGGGACTTTAATCTTACGTGGGAAGCGGAGCTAAACAGCACACATCCGCAGCGCTCAATCACAGGTAGCTTCCCCAAATCTCTCAAGAGGGTGTTTGGAGATCTAGGCCACTTAGATGCATGGCGCACACTACACCCGGACGACCGGGATTATACTTTCTTCTCTCATTCACATAGAAATGATTCCCGATTATATTATGTATTTGTGAGCAACACTCTACGACAGGCCCTACAGTCAGCGACATTTTATGCCATAACTCTCTCTGACCATGCACCGTTGTTTATATGTATCGACTGGGAGACACCGCCTCCTAAGTATAGGAGATGGTTTTTCCCACAATCTCTGCTCCGAGATAGATTATTACGGGACTCCTTAAGGGCCACCATAAACGATTTTTTCCAACATAACAATCCGAGCAACATCTCCCGACTAAACAACTAGGATACCTTTAAGGCGGTTCTTTGGGGGCAATGTATAGCCCTAAATTCCACCCGTAACAAGTCACGGATTAAGGAGCGGCAGGCCTTAGAAACTGAACTCCAGACTGCAGAGAGAATTCACAAAGATAACTCCACGTTGTCACAGCAGAAAAAGGTTGCGGCACTGCGGGGGAAACTGAACGCGATTTATAATAATCGAGCAGAACTCACCCTGCTCGGCCGTTAACCGAAACATCCTATGACCAGGGTAACAAGATTGGTGCCCACCTAGCTAGGCAATTGAGAGTTAAAAACAAGAAAGAACATATAGGGGATATTTGTAATGAGCAATACGAAACTATCGTGCATGACGCAGGCAAAGCCCAGGACTTCGGAAGATTTTACCGATCTCTATGTACAAATGCAAAAACAACAGTTGATGGACAGAATGCAGAACAATATCATACATTCACCCCAGTACAGAGATCTGGGCCTAAATCCATCGTTTTTTTTCTCACCATGCCATTCCAGTTTGAACCCAGCCATATGCAAATCAGTCTTGACCCTGTGCCTCATGGGAACAGTTCAGCCCGAACTGCCAAGCCAGGTCCTCCCTGGACTGGAAACAAGCATCCTAGGACCGGTTTCGGGGTTTCACCCCTCTTCAGCCAGGATAGCTTGATTCCAGTGGCATGGAGAGCACGGGACCCACGGCTGGGCATACCCGTCCCACTCGGGGTGACAAATGCAAAAACAACAGTTGATGGACAAAATGCAGAACAATATCATACATTCACCCCAGTACAGAGATCTGGGCCTAAATCCATCGTTTTTTGCTCACCATGCCATTCCAGTTTGAACCCAGCCATATGCAAATCAGTCTTGACCCTGTGCCTCATGGGAACAGTCCAGCCCGAACTGCCAAGCCAGGTCCTCCCTGGACTGGAAACAAGCATCCTAGGACCGGTTTCGGGGTTTCACCCCTCTTCAGCCAAGATAGCTTGATTCCAGTGGCATGGAGAGCACGGGACCCACGTCTGGGCATACCCGTACCACTCGGGGTGACAAATGTAAAAACAACAGTTGATGGACAGAATGCAGAACAATATCATACATTCACCCCAGTACAGAGATCTGGGCCTAAATCCATCGTTTTTTTGCTCACCATGCCTTTCCAGTTTGAACCCAGCCATATGCAAATCAGTCTTGACCCTGTGCCTCATGGGAACAGTCCAGCCCGAACTGCCAAGCCAGGTCCTCCCTGGACTGGAAACAAGCATCCTAGGACCGGTTTCGGGGTTTCACCCTCTTCAGCCAGGATAGCTTGATTCCAGTGGCATGGAGAGCATGGGACCCACGTCTGGGCATACCCGTCCCACTCGGGGTGACAAATGCAAAAACAACAGTTGATGGACAGAATGCAGAACAATATCATACATTCACCCCAGTACAGAGATCTGGGCCTAAATCCATCGTTTTTTGCTCACCATGCCATTCCAGTTTGAACCCAGCCATATGCAAATCAGTCTTGACCTTGTGCCTCATGGGAACAGTCCAGCCCGAACTGCCAAGCCAGGTCCTCCCTGTTTCTGTCCTAGGATGCTTGTTTCCCGGTCCAGGGAGGACCTGGCTTGGCAGTTCGAGCTGGACTGTTCCCATGAGGCACAGGGTCAAGACTGATTTGCATATGGCCAGGTCCTAAACTGGGGTGGCATGGTGAGCAAAAGAATGATGGATTTAAACCAGATCTCTTGACTGGGGGTGAATGTTTTGATTTGTTCTGCATTCCGTCCATCAATTGTGTGTCTTTTGCTTTCTCGCCCTAAGTGCGCCAGGTATGCCCAGACGTGGGTCCTGGGCTCACTGAGCCACTGGAATCAAGCTATCCTGGCTGAAGAGGGTTGAAACCCGAAACCGGTCCTAGGATGCTTGTTTCCGGTCCAGGAGGACCTGGCTTGGCAGTTCGGGCTGGACTGTTCCCATGAGGCACAGGGTCAAGACTGATTTGCATATGGCCAAGTCTAACCTGGGGTGGCATGGTGAGCAAAAGAATGATGGATTTAACCCAGATCTCTTGACTGGGGGTGAATGTTTTGATTTGTTCTGCATTCCGTCCATCAATTGTGTGTCTTTTGCTTTCTCGCCCTAAGTGCGCCAGGTATGCCCAGACGTGGGTCCTGGGCTCACTGAGCCACTGGAATCAAGCTATCCTGGCTGAAGAGGGGTGAAACCCCAAACCGGTCCTAGGATGCTTGTTTCCGGTCCAGGGAGGACCTGGCTTGGCAGTTCGGGCTGGACTGTTCCCATGAGGCACAGGGTCAAGACTGATTTGCATATGGCCAGGTCTAAACTGGGGTGGCATGGTGAGCAAAAGAAGGATGGATTTAACCCAGATCTCTTGACTGGGGGTGAATGTTTTGATTTGTTCTGCATTTCGTCCATCAATTGTGTGTCTTTTGCTTTCTCGCCCTAAGTGCGCCAGGTATGCCCAGACGTGTGTCCTGGGCTCACTGAGCCACTGGAATCAAGCTATCCTGGCTGAAGAGGGGTGAAACCCCGAAACCGGTCTTAGGATGCTTGTTTCCGGTCCAGGGAGGACCTGGCTTTGCAGTTCGGGCTGGACTGTTCCCATGAGGCACAGGGTCAAGACTGATTTGCATATGGCCAGGTCTAAACTGGGGTGGCATGGTGAGCAAAAGAATGATGGATTTAACCCAGATCTCTTGACTGGGGGTGAATGTTTTGATTTGTTCTGCATTCCGTCCATCAATTGTGTGTCTTTTGATCTCTATGTACGGCAGACCTCCCTAACGAGGTGGTGCATTTAAAATACTTGCAGGCCGTGACATTGCCACAGGTCTCAGAAGCCCAAAATGATCTCTTAGGCAGCCCCATCACAGAGGAGGAAGTTTGTTGCATGATCACTAATCTCAAATGTCATAAATCTCCGGGGTCGGATGGGTCGACGGCTTAATTTTACAAAGCCTATATGGCAGAACTAGTCCCTCGGCTAGTCTCATTATTTAACTATATGGCCGACAAGGGTAAGGTCACAGAATCTATGAGCGAGGGCCTAATCTCCCTGATCCCCAAACTAGGTAAGGACCGGAGGAAATGCGGCTCTTATCGTCCGATTACTCTGTTGAATCTAGACGCCTGTGGAGCAGATTAATTAACAACCTGCTGGTGCAGGGATCACCACTTTGCCACGGGTTCTTTAACAAGGAAGGAGGAAACGACACTGGAGCGAAGTCAAACCATAGATTATTTATTAAGCATTCATGAATGGGTCTCCATCCGACAAGTATCATCAAGATACCCAAGGAGGGAACACACTGAACGATGGTTACATGAGTTTTTATACTGAACATAATAGACAAGGAACGCCTCAGAGGTAAATAGAGCTTTGGGAAGGACATACAAATGAGACAATCGGTAAGAATCAACAACCTTGGTGCCTTGTGTAACTGTCGCGTCCTGAAGCTGCACAACAAGATCGGCTATCTGAGTAAACTTTATCTAAGGCTTTACCATTGTTTAACAAACACACGAAACCCAGTGCAGACATCAGCTGTTCTTTTGTGCTGACTTTGCATGTTTACGCAGCCTACGATGTCTCAATCTAGATTCTTTACCAATGTTGATGCAGGTGCGATGTCAAGGATAGAGCCAGGCTGAAAACAGGACAGGGGTGAGAATGGATGAAGCACAGCTTTAATTAAAAAACGAGGGATTCAGATTTTACATTTTCACAGTCCTTCCTTTTCAGCTGTGCTGAATCTATTCTAAGGGGTACATGTATTAATCGTGCACATTAATATTCATTAATTTCAGTGTGCATAATAATTTCTCTATTTAATTCATGAACATTGATTGGGGTGGGTTTAATACTACTGCAAACATTTATACAAGTGGTGCATATCATAGGGGCACATTGAATACAACAGCAGCAAGTTACAAAGATGGCTCCTATGATTACTATTCCTATTAATAATTTCCAACCCCAAGTGGAGATAAGTCCCTGTAACCATTCAGACCAGGACCAGGTTCCTTGATCTTGATGTATTTCTGCAGCTATTTTATGTAATTTGGAAATGGTGTTATAGACAGAAGGGGCGTGGTCAGGTATGAACACGCAGCAGCTACTACCTATGATGCGGCATGCTCCACCACGATCAGCGAGTACTACATCAAGCACCATTCTATTTTGAAGAGTTACAATTCTTGTAATCTGGAGTTCTTCAGTAATGTTTCCTAGAGCCATTGCTGTCTGATTAGTTACTGCTTCTACTACTTGGGTTAGGCGTCTCATTTTTCTACTGTTTAGGGCTGCACCAATGAAGAAAGAGAGTCCCAAATTGAAATCTACATATTGCTGCAAGGCTGTATCGGTCTGATCTACTTCATCGTTATTTATGGTCCGTATGAATCTATTTAAAGAGATGTCATTAAATAATTTCAGGTTTTTGTGATAAGAGGCAGGTGCTAAAAACACAGGAGGAAGTAAGAAAGACACATAACAGATGCCAGACCAACTGACTGGTAGATGATAGTAACCTTTATTTCCACAGAAAAAGTACGTATTATGGGAAGATAGAAAGGTGCTATTGTTCATTCCAGTGATATTTAAAACAGTGGTACAGTCACTTTTTCCCACGGGAATACTTCCAATACTGCTCACACAAAGTTCTGCTCGGGCTCTGGTTACAGCGATAACAGGAGGCCCATTACCCTTGGCTGTTCGAGTGTTGGGGAAGACATATCTGGTGGAGGAATTCCCTCTGCGATACTCCTCCATTTCCCATACAGTTCCTTTGGCTTGGGGATCTCCTTCCTCATCGGGGTAACATACCCTATTTAACTGGGCATTGAGTCTTCCTACATCAGCAAAAACTTTGTGACTTATTTCAGAGGCCAACAATAATGCAAACTAGGCTCTACAGGAGCCATTATGTGAGAATGGCAAGGGGATAAAAGGCGTTCCTCCCTTTTTCTGATGAGCTGGCATCATTCCACACACCCAGCAGTTGGTAGTGTTCGTAGCATTGTGGGTATGATGTAGCATGTGTATGAAAGTGTTATTGAGGTAGGACATGCAGTGTTTTTGTTCATGGTAGGGAAGAGTATAGTACACATGTTCCGTGGGGACAGGAGTAGTAGCGAGCAATAGGGTTCCGGCCGGAATCACTTTCTCCATTGTCCAAAATACTGCTGCCAAGATTATCAAGAGTATAATCAAAATCACCATACACAGCGGCTTGTCTTTGTTTCGCATCTGCAACTTAGATCCCAATTTCTGCATTTCTCCTTCTCAGTATCAATACAACCACAGGTTGGAGAGAGATCCAGGTACCACTGAACACGTATCACAATCCCCTCTGAACCTAGTTCAGCCGACTCTGTGATCCTACCGTGTCACAGCCGAACCGTTCCACTAATTGAAATCGGTCCTCCGGTATCTCTATCTGCTCCTTCCCTTCCTTGGTCGTAAATCGTACCTTGTTGCTGAAGGCGTAGTTTGATCAGGAAACAAAGTATCTTCATTCAGAGGAGCAACACTTTTCTGAGTCTGTAAGATATCTTTCAGATCGCTTCTGCCTTCTGGCTGGAGAACAGTTGCTGGGATTCGCTTGCAGTGCCCTGCATTAATCCAGTGGTGTCTGTTGGTGACACGGACAGCAGTTCGAGTTGCAAGCAGGATCTGTTCCGGATTCTTCCAGCGAGGCTCAAAGCTTTTAGAACGCTGGAAATTTTTTATAAGGACATATTCTCCAGGTTGAAGACCATGGGCCGGACCCTCTGACTTGTCTGGAATAGTTTCATGCACCTGCTGATGAATCAGAGACAGTTTTTCAGTCAAGTTTTTAAGATAATCACTCAAAACAGGGTACTGTATTTCTTTTATCATATTTGGCCTTGGGGGTCCCCATACATTCATAGGCCTACCAAAGACTATCTCATAGGGATAAAGTCCAATCTTACTATGTGGGATGGAACGAACAGATAATAAGGCTAAAGGCAAGGTATCTGGCCAATTAAGGCCCGTTGTTGCCTGTATTTTCGCTAGTTTTAACTTTAACGTGGCATTGTACCTTTCTACCAAACCCGCTGCCTGAAGATAATTAGCAGCATGAAACTTCTGATTTACCCCTAAACCCTTCATTAGGTACTCTATTATCTGGCCAGTAAAGTGGGGGCCATTGTCGCTCCATAGGACTCTACAAACCCCAAAACGGGGGAAGAACTCCTTTAACAAGATTTTGGCTGTTGTCAAGGCTGTGTTGTCTTTGGTGGGATAGGCTTCTACCCACTTACTAAAGGAACAAACCACAACTAGTACATATTTTAAATTGTTGCAGCGTTCTAGTTGAATATAATCCATTTGGAGTGCTTCAAAGGGAACCTGAGGTGGAGAAAATCCACCAGTAGGGGTTGATACTCCCTTCCCAGGATTGTGCTGTAAGCAGATCATACAATTTTTGACCAAATGCTCAGCCGTTTTCTGAATGAGCGGACTATCCCAGACTGGATCTAATTGGGAAATGATGTTTTTAGCACAAACGTGAGCAGGTCCATGAGCCATAGTCACAAAAGGCAATACATAGGCATAGGGCAATTTCCATTTTAACATATCTTTTGACCTCCAACATCCCTCATCATCTAACTCTCCTTTCTTTTGCCATTCTGCCCTTTCCTGTTCAGTGGCTGACTGCTGTATGTCCTTAATCTCTGTATACATGTTCTCCCATCTTTCAGCTTGGGATCGTAACACATACATTTTACTTGCGAGTGCACTTGCGGTCTCTCGTGCAACTTCGTCAACAAAAGCATTTCCTTGTCCCACCTTGTCTGCAACTTTCTTGTGGGCACTACATTTGATAATGGCTAGACTCTTTGGCAATGTCAAGGCAGTAAGAAGACTATTTACCAATTCACCATGTTGTATTTTAGAACCATGGGAGGTTAGGAATCCCCGTTCCTTCCAAAGCTTGCCAAAATTGTGTGCCACACCGAATGCATACTGACTATCTGTGTAAATATTCACTCTTAATCCTTCACTAAGTTCACAAGCTCTCAAAAGCGCAACGAGTTCAGCTGCTTGGGCAGATTTTTGTGGGATACGGGCTGTTTCTACCACAGTCTGTAAGGTGGTAATGGCATAGGATGCTGAAGTGGTGCCACCAGGTAGTCTTAAACAAGAACCATCCCATAATTCTCCCTCAGGGTCTAACAAAGGTGTGTCTTTTAGATCAGTTCTTCCCTTAGTCTGTTCTTCTGTTAAGAAAATGCAATCATGCAAATCATGCGCTTGTTCAGCTGGCAAAGGTAGCAATGTAGCTGGGTTCAATGTTAAACATCTCTTGAGTGTGATGTGAGGAGCCAAAAGTGTAAGTTCATAGCCTGTGAGTCTAGCACTAGTCAAGTGTTGTGTCTTGGTCTGATTCAAGAGTGCATCTACAGAATGTGGTACCATAACCATAAGATTGTTGCTCAACACTATCCCCTCAGATTGGCGTATAGAAATCGCTGTGGCGGCAACCGCTCTGAGACAACCTGGGAGTCCTCTGGCTACTGGGTCTAATACAGCTGAGAAATAAGCACATGGACGATGCTTATTACCATATGGTTGTGTCAAAACTGACAATGCACGTCCTTCTCTCTCGTGTACATATAGTATGAAAGGCTTTGTATAGTCCGGAGTGCCTAACACTGGAGCAGAACAAAGGGATGCACGGAGCTGCTGATATGCTTCCTGACATTCAGATGTCCATGGTAGAGGAGAGGGAGTGTCTTTAGTAACAAGGGACAAAAGAGGTTTGATAATTAGTGAGAAGTTGGGGTTCCACTGTCTACAGTAGGAAGTAATACCAATAAGTACCCTGACTTCTTTTTGAGTACTTGGAATAGGAATTTCTAGGATAGTTTGAATCCTGTCTTTGGTCAGAGTGCGGCCTTCCTTAGACAAGAGGTGACCTAAATAAGTGACCTCAGACTTACAATATTGTAGCTTATTCTTAGAGACCTTATGTCCCTTAACAGCAAGATGATGCAATAGAGAGAGAGTGGCTTCTTTACAATGCTCAACTGTGTCTGCGGCTAGCAGTATGTAATCGACATATTGCACAAGTGTAACTCCTGGTGGCAAAAGAAGTTCATCCAACTGTCGTTTAAGTGCCTGACTATAAATGCTAGGACTTTCTGTATATCCTTGTGGAGCCCTCCAAAATCTGAATGAGCAGCCCCGTAATGAAAATCCAAAAAGATATGGGCTCTCTTCATGTATAGGAATAGAGAAAAAGGCATTTTTGAGGTCGATAACAGAAAACACAGTGGCTGTAGGTGGGATAAATGTCAACAAAGTCGTAATATCAGAGACAACAGGATATTGAGGAATCACGATTTTGTTGACTTCTCTTAAGTCAATCACAAATCGATAAATCTTATCTCCTGTTCCATCGTCCCGTTTTAAAATGGGGAGAATGGGACTATTGCATACATTAGAGGAAACTTCCTCAACAACTCCTGTACGTATCATGTCATCAATGATAGATATTAGTGCATCCTCACCTTCTTTTGATATTTTATATTGCGGGACCCTTGGTAAGGAAGCACCCTCCCGAACCTGTATGTATACTGGGGAAATGTCCATTCTTCCCACATCTGTGTCAGCAGTAGCCCAAACACATGAAGGGACAGAATCAAGGTCCGAACATAAAGAAAAATTGTATTGTTTAGGCAATGTCTTTTTCCCAAAAATAACACGTACTCCAGATGGGGAACAATGTCTAGTAGCATGTTGGTGTTCCATCAAACCCTATCGATCTAATTACTTAGCCAGACAACTGTGTCCCCGGGAACAATTTCTGAGATATCGCACTACGTGTCGCCCCTGTATCCACTAAAAATTTCTGATCCTGCCCAAGTATGGTGGCTGTTATATTGGGTCCTGAATAGTCTACAGGTATCTCAACTGGTCCTCCTTGTCCTACGCTGTCCTAGGCAAAATGTGTTCCCACAGTTTCCTCTGATTCCCAATCCTCCATCGAATATTGATTATTTCTTTGGTCAAAATAATTTCCTGACCTATTTCTCTCTGGAACTTGAACCTGCTGTGGCTGCTGTCGGGGAGCTAAAGTCCCTCGGCTACCATTCACTTGTCCTCTTCCTCTGCCACCAGCAGCTAAAACAGGACATTCTGAACGCCAATGTCCCTTCTCCTTGCAGTAAGCACATTGATCTAGCCCTAGTGAAGTTTGTCTACGCAGTGGCCCTACTGGAGGTGCTTGTCTATAATTCTGACCATAATTTTGGCCACGGCCTTGACCTTGGGGTCCATAGGCCTGAACCATCATTACTATAGTTTTCAATTCTTTTAATTTTCCTTCTTTTCGTTCTTGCTCAGTGGTCACCTGATTCTGATAATACTGAGCCATATCTAATATAGCTTTCGGGGTTACTGAAGCCCATGTGCTCTCTGAATTCTTTAAACGAACAGATATTTCTGGAAGTAAATTTCCCACAAATCGATCTAAGAATAAATGTGCACCCGTAGGTGTAGACGTATCTTGCCCACTAAAATCGTGGAACACTTCCTCAAAGCGAGTAAAGAAATCAGGGACGGCCTCGCCCTGCTTTTGTTTACAAGCAGTAAGGAGTGCCCAGTCTATTTTTCTAGCTGAAACCATCGTTTTTATATAAGTAAGTATGTTACCAGGAAGATCCAGTATAAGCTGACTAGGTTTCTGACCAGGTTTCCTATCCCTATCAGCTGCTATTATGGCAGCCCAATCTCCTCCCAAATCAACGGCATGATCCTGTTTCCGGGTAAGTCGCCACATGTCTGGGGGCAGGATCATACCAAAAAACATATCAATATCTGCTAAGGTCATGATACAAGAATCAATGCCTGCCTGTACATCATCATAAAATCCTCTAGGATTTTTCCGTATGTCTGGTAAGGAGGCTTTTAAAGTGAGTACATCCGTCCTGTTCCAGGGCCTATATATCCAATTATACAAAAAATGGGCTCTAGCATTAGCACTATTTGGGTCATCATTGTCTGCATTCCCTCTTCCAAGAATGAACTGTGGCGCAGCTTCCCTCATAGGTCTTATTCGGGGAGAGGAAGAGAGTTCATCACGATATCCAATTATTGTTACTATGGCAGTGTTAATTCTGCTTACAGGGAAGGCTCCTATCTGACACTGTCTATTAATAGCTCTAACATCATCTGGGCCATTTCGTCCTGTAATCATCTCCCATTGAACCATAAGTTGATGAGAAAGCTTGTTTATAAGACAAAGAAGCTCGCCCTCAGAAAAACCCTGTATCTGATCTATCATTTCTTCTACTTCCATTTCTAGATCACTTAACCAATTTAATACCATTAACCTTATCGCATCCTGACGAAACTCAGATACAGTAGAACGAAGAACTCGAGGGGTCAGGACAGATGCAGGAAGTACAGGATCATTAGTCATTTCAGGTGCAGTGGCCTGAGGTGGAGGCACAGAGGCCTGGGATGGGGGCGCAGTGGCCTGGGTTGGAGGGGGTAAGGAATGTACCAGTACTGGTTGGAAAATAGGGAGCTGGACAACCGCGGGCAAAGGAGGTGGAACCGGGGGTACAGGGGGAACAACATTCGGTGGTCCTGGGGGAAGAGGTGTTAAAGGTACATATGGGGGTGGGGGTCGTTCTATCAACAACCCATCAATATCTGAATCCACATCTTCTTGGTGAACCTGAACTGCTACAGTTGGTCTAACTATATATTCCTTAGATGTTAATAATCTATGCTCTCTATCTAAACATTCCTTTTTCTCTTGAACTTCCTTATCCTTCAATTCCTTATACTTCTGATACTCTGTCTTCCTTTCCTGTTTCCTTTGTACCTTCTCTGCCTTGAGCTGCCGCTCCTTCACTTCTTTCCTCCACATACGCAAACTGTCAAACATAGCTGGCCTAACTTTCTTTAAAAACAATCGTTTCTCTAGATACTCGAGTTTGTGAGGGTCCATAGTTCCCTCTAATGGCCATTATAACTGGGGATCCCCTTTTGTATATTTGTTCCACAATGCATTATACATGATGGGACAAATACCATATTTGATGTACATCTCAAAATTTGGCGTACCGTCTGGTGGCACCGGCTGACTTGCTTCCAAAATGCTCTGCTTATCGAGGCAGCAACAACAAAACTTCCAAAGCGTACTAAGTACAGGCATGTTATATAAGATATAAAAAAACTTACAAACAGAGAGAAATAAAAAATATTCTCACATTTACCTGTAAGAAAAAATGTTTAGTCAAAACAAAATAGCAAGTCTCAAAACAAAGCTTAGCTTTCAATATATCAAACAGATCCTAGGTTTCAAAATTCCAAGCAGATTCCGAACGGATTACCAAACAAATACCAAGTCAAGACAAATACCAAGTCAAGCAAATATCAAACAGATCCTAACCAAATGAACAAATGAACCGGTTCAATACAGATTTACCTCATGCGTAGTCTTCGACTCCCACCTGTCGATCCTCCCTGATCCAAAGAAAATCACCGACCGAAGACCCCAGTCAAGGCCAGCAGCCGCCAGGAAGATCAGAGTCGGAGAGCTGAAAAATCACCTTGGACCATGAGCAACACTAGTCTCTTCAGGTGGGGCGCCCCTCGGCAAAGTTCGTCTCACCGACACGATCTCCTCCCCCGGTCCGACTGCAAGCCTTTGATGGGGCCCCGCGTTCGGGCGCCAATTTGTGGAGCAGATTAATTATTAACCTGCTGGTGCAGGGATCACCACTTCGCCACGAGTTCTTTAACAAGGAAGGAGGAAACGACACTGGAGCGAAGTCAAACCATAGATTATTTATTAAGCATTCATGAATGGGTCTCCATCCAACAAGTACCATCAAGATACCCAAGGAGGGAACACACTGAACGATGGTAACATGAGTTTTTATACTGAACATCATAGACAAGGAACGCCCAGAGGTAAATAGAGCTTTGGGAAGAACATACAAATGAGACAATCGGTAAGAATCAACAACCTTGGTGCCTTGTGTAACTGTCGCATCCTGAAGCTGCACAACAAGATAGGCTATCTGAGCAAACTTTATCTAAGGCTTTACCATTGTTTAACAAACACACGAAACCCAGTGCAGACATCAGCTGTTCTTTTGTGCTGACTTTGCATGTTTACGCAGCCTACAATGTCTCAATCTAGATTCTTTACCAATGTTGATGCAGGTGCGATGTCAAGGATAGAGCCAGGCTGAAAACAGGACAGGGGTGAGAATGGATGAAGCACAGCTTTAATTAAAAAACGAGAGATTCAGATTTTACATTTTCACACGCCAAACTGTACTCAAAAATTTTTGCTACCCGATTGGACACCCTACTCCCAGACCTGATCAAGCCAGATCAGTCGGGGTTCATAAAAGGTAGACAGACACATGATAGCATTAGGCGAATAGTCCATCTGATTGAAAAAGTCTCCAAGAAATCTGTCCCGGCAGTTCTCCTGGCGTTGGACGCCGAGAAGGCGTTTGACGGGTGGATTGGCAATTTCTTTTCATACGTTAAGGAAATTCGGCTTCTGCTAAAGATTTTTGACCATGATTAAAGCAAATTACTCATCCCCCATGGCAAGGGTGTTAGTCAATGTGGTAAGCTCTGGAGTGTTTCCGCTTGGGAGGGGAGCGAGGCAGGGAACATAAGATCTCGCTGTTTGCGGATGACATTCTGCTCTCCCTGGCCCAACCCTCTACATCTCTTGCGGCTACCTTAGAGGACCTACAACAATTTGAGGAAGTGGCAGGGCTACGCATTAATTTGTCCAAATCACATCTGCTTAATCTGACGTTTTCTCAAGCAGAGGTGGACGGTCTCATCGGATCGACACCTTTTAAATGGGCCCCTCACGGGATTACATACCTAGGCATTAACATCTCCCCCAAACTGGCGGAGCTATTTCGAGCCAATTACCCACCGTTACTACGGCAATCAAAGACAGACTTAAAGAGACGGGCGCCCCTTTATCTATCCTGGTTGGGGAGGATACACGCCATTAAAATGTCAGTCCTTCCCAGAATGCTCTATCTGTTCCAAGGGCTCCCAATTGAAGTGGAGCGTAGCTTCTCGCAAGTTTACGTACCATGATAACAGTTCATATGGCAAGGAGGGAGGGCACGACTCTCTTATAAGGTGCTGCAATTGTCTAAAGCTAAGGGAGGCTTGGCATTACCAGATTTTAATTTATACTATAAAGCGGCACAGTTGAGGGTGATCCCTGAATGGTCAGCCCGAGAGTCAGACAAGCATTGGCTCCATATGGATAGGGCAGTTATGAGGAAGTATATTTGGGACGTATTGTGGAAGCCTAAAGCGGACCGTCCACTGAACGCTTTCTTGAGCACGCCCACGGGTACCACTCTTCGAGTGTGGGACACGGTCACTGGGGCTGAAGGGATAACTACCTTCCCTTCTCCACTTACCCCTATACATATCAACCCGGCATTCCCACCTGCGCTGCAACTTGGCCCCTTTGAGGCATGGAGGGTGGGGGGCTGCTTAACGGTCTCCGACCTATTTCACAGTTGGGATGTATAAACTTTTGACAACTGCACCATCCCCTCCACAGAACACTACCGGTACAATCAGTTAATACATTGGATATCTCACTCGAACATGCAGGAAGCGGCCACGAGAGAGCTCACACCTATTGAGAAGTTCACGAAGTGCAGTAGCGGTACAAAGGGCACTATCTCCTTTCTGTACAATCTATTGTTGGATACTCTGCACACACCCCGGCCCCGTTATAAAGACCACTAGGAGGGAGTTCTAGATGGCTCCATTATGGAAATTCAATGGACAGGGGTGGTGAGGGATATCACCAAGTTCAACCATTCCATGGGGCTTCGGGAGGCACATTATAAACTGTTATTTGATATCTCTATCCTGCTAAACTGAAGAAAATATTCACCCAGACGTCAGACCGTTGTTGGAGGGGCTGTGGGCTATTGCGTGATTTTCAACATATCTGGTGGGTTTACCCCTCGATCCAACCTTTCTGGTCAGAGATACTAGCACAACTTAAAGACTGCCAGAGGAGCCAGGGTTTGTTATCTTGGGCCTACGGCATGATTCTCTGCGATTCCAAACATGGAGACAAATCCATTATGTGGCTCTGCTTAGGAGCGGCCAAAATGTCAGTGGCATGCCAGGCTATGGAAGGCAATAACGATGGAACGCTTGGCGGATGTCCTGGCAGACTCCTACAAAACATTTGAGTATATCTGGGGCCCACTGGTGTCATATCTTTCAAGGGGCTTGCCTCTATGTGCCGGTCCCGCCAGAACGAGGGCGCTCCATTTGTTCCAATTTTGATTGTACCAGTCTGTGGGGGGTATGAGCGACTTCTGCCACTGCCAAAATAACACTGAGACGTCCTATTGGTATACAGCTCCATCCTTGGATACGACCTATTCCCTAATGTACTACAGTATTTTTATTTTTGTTATTATGGGGTTTCAACTTGGTTATCTCTACTTCTCTAAGGATGATCACTTGTAACACTGGAAATAGCAACTTCACTGGGCTGAGGAGTAATGAACCCTGTGTATTGTATTTGCTTGTTATTCACTTGTTATTTGAAAATAAAGAATTTTGACCACAAAAAAAAAGTCACTAGTGGACTGACTGCAACACTTAATTGTGCCACCACTACAGTTACAAGGGAAAACATGGCTCTAGGTTTGCCACTGCAGCCTAGTCGGCATCTTCTTTTAAACTGCCCATGTCGCATGGCAAAATAAACCCTTTTGTCAAGTTAAACCCTTCCTTTTACTATTTATAACTCAACCCTAAGGAAGGTCTTAGTAGCCCATAAGGCGGTGTGCTAAATATTAAAAAGAGTGTATGTTCCTTTTAAGTTTTACATGTCCTGAAAACATAAAACTGTAATTTTCACCGTAGCAAGGCCAGTAACCTCACTGGCTAATGTGGAGTTACAGTAGCCCATACGCTAAGTGCTAATGTTCATTTGAGATCACCAAACGTAATACTCCAAGGTATCAAATTACAACATTTTAGAAGTGTAGATAGGAAAATCAAATTTGGTGTCTCTGGACAATTTAAAAACCCAACTTATGGTGAAGTTGGTTTTTAAATTGCAGTTCTGAAAATGCCACTTTTAGAAAATTGTATACAAAACAAGTATCTAGGTGCATTAGTACACTGTAAAACTTTAGACAAAAAACGAGCCGAGGTCTCTAATACACAAGCTTGTGTGATTTATTTAACTTTTCTTTATCACTTTTAGAAAAATGTTTGATGCATTTTGATCATGTCATCATAAAGGGCAACACAAAATTATAACCAATTTTGGACATTCAACAAACTTTGAAGAAGCAACGGATGTGTCACAAAAATTAGAAGTATACAGATACATATAAAGTATATACATCTCTTAACATATACATTTAAAGACAAGAAAAAACAGTCCTTAACTAAAAATGACAAACACACGTAGGCGGAGAATGAACAAAATTTAAAGGAACTAAATGTCTGTTGTCTCCTGCCGGTGTGTGCAGCTCTGGGAACTATGGTTTCAAGTGTTGTCAGAAGGAGAACCCTATTTATATAAATTCTCTCCCTAGACACACTGCAAGTGTCTTATCCCAGACGCTGAGGTCAACGCGTTTCAAACCCTTTGACCGTTATGGGGTTTTCCTCAGGACCTGGACATGGTAGTGACTGTTTAAAGAAAAAAAACAATATGTGTATTATAATGACCTAACTGAAAATATTAGTCCACTGTTATGACCTTAATAATTCTGCAATGTACCTCAGTACAACTGTGCTCCTCATCAATGACATTAGCGAGAAGTCAGGGGCAGAGCTGTATTCCTGCCAGAGAGATATTAATATCATTTGCTTATTTACTGTGTAATATATCTGAGACAGACAGTTTAGCAGAGATGACTGAGAGACTTGCCTGTGTCTTTTATTGAATCTTGATGGTTATGGATTTATTGCCACTTAGAGTCCTCGTCGTAATGGAAACCTGTAAAATATTGAGGTATGTTTAAGTGGGGGGTGCGCGATTGCACCTACAGAATGGATTTTACAAACAAGGAATGAGGATGCCAAGCGGTGTAAATGATCTGAATGTGAATCGCGATAACAAAGAATAAATGGAAACAGTTCCGTTTTGAAGTGCGTGTGTTTCTATTAACGCGTGACAGCTTGTATTTCAGTAGGACGCACACTTGTTTGTCTTAAATGCGCTGGTGTGTGAACCGCGATAAAGAAGAGCCGGTTCCTTTTTGAACCGCGTGTGATTATCCTTACGCGCGTCAGCTTGTGTTGCAAAAAAACTCCTTATCTTTTGACGCGCTGATATCTTCACTTTAGAAAAAGCGGAGTCACTTGCCTGACGCATCGAGTCTTCGACACCAAAACTTGCTCCATCCTAGGTACTTATTCAGCGGGCCCCTCCTGTAGCCGGCCTGCCCACCATCGCGGTCAGCCTGAACTTTGGATTTACCTCCAGTCCAGCACGACCTCAAGTAACCCCTAAGCACTATTGGCTTTTAAGCACTATATTGCAGTTTATTATTTAAAAATTCTTATCTCAAGTTCTACTTATTGGATTTTTGTCGTTTTGGTCTTGTTTTACTCAGATAAATACTCTCTATTTTCCTAAACTGATGTGGATGCTTTTTGTGGTGATTTCACTGTGTTACTATAATAAAAGTGTTGCACAAATACTTTACCCATTGCCTCTTAAGTTAAGCCTGAATGCTCTGTGCCAAGCTACCAAAGGGTGAGCACAGGTTAATTTAGGTTGTGTATCTGACTTATCCTGACTAGGATTGTGGTCCCTACTTTAGCAGGGTGCATACCTCTGCCAACTAGAGAGACAATTTCTAACATCAGCATATTGGGCTAGAAATGTCTAATGGTAACAAGCTCAGTCTTTGCTGCTTTATCTACTATGCCTGTGCTGGCCAGGAACTGGGAGCCGCCCTCTAAGAAATATGACTGAAGCACTTAGAAGAGCAGCTTTGTCACGCACATTTCCGAAGACACCTTTCAACTATCCCACCACCCTTATTCCTCTGCATTTTCAGAAGCTTGAATGAATAATACAAATTTAATTTTGTTAAACATTTCATACAGAGTGGTAGATAGTGCATGATGCTTGACCCATTTTAAATTCCTCAACTTTGTCTGCACTGGAACCTGTGACTTGTCATGCATCAAAGTGTTGCTTGTTTAACTTATTGGCTATGCATCAATCAGTTTGTTATAGAGCTTAGCAGGTGGGAGAAGGGTGCCACCAGACCAACCCCATGTAAATAGATATCATGTTGTTACATTCCCAGTGGTGTTTATCCAGTTTGCTTAAAATACATGGAGATAAAATGCCTTACTGAGGTTAGAAATTGGAAGTCTCCTTCCAAGCTACTTGAAAATGTTGCAAGGCAGGTATTTCTCAAGAAGGCAATCTATGTGCCATAATAAGTGCCTCCAATTGCACCAAATGCTACTGTTACTCACACTTCTTGCAAGTCATAAAACCAGGGTACAGGTCCTAAAAAATGAGGTCGGGGGAACTAACCAAGTTAGGCAGTATGCAAGTGATCACAACGCAACATCATGGCACTCCATCACAGGACGTGGCATCACAACCCATGACCTTACTAGAAGTGACATCACAACAAATGACATTAGATCTTAACACCTCACACATATGTTTTGCAGGTCTACCAGGAGTACATTTGAGCACATTATGAGATTTAACAAATTACATTTTACTGCGAGGTTGTGCCAAAAAAGTGACGCAGCCCTGACGCAAAATGTGGGCCTCAGCTTATAAATTTCTTTTTTTAAACCTGTCATAAAGAAATTGGCAACAAGGATAAACGTGGCAGCAAATCTATTCTGCTTAATTGGTTGCAAAGTCTGCATTTTAAAATATCTTATGGGGTTAAGGCAACTGCTGCAGAGATCTATGTGTGCCCAGTAAAACGTAGGGAACAATAATAATAGTAAGATAACTTTGGAGGGTAACACATTTGCTCAAGAGATCTGTGTTTATTCTAGTCCAAATTTTGAATCAATGTAGAATGTAGAATAGAGGGTTAATGTGCCTCCTGCAAAGCACAACATGTGACACACAGTTGAAAGATGTTTGTTGTTATTTATGTAACTAGGTAAGTGGATTACTGCATTTAACACAGATCCTTTTGTTACTTGCAGTTCATAAATTGTAATCCTTCTACGATAGCACAGCAAGCTATGTAGGACATGTAACTCCTACACCTTGTAACCCTCACTGTCTTAAGTTACATATCCTGTACATTTATTTACACATTTATATGATTTATTGTCAACATGTGATGTGTGCATGTGATGTATTGGGATGCGTAGCGTTATAAAAGAAATAAAGCAAAAAAATGATATTTAAATTGTTATTTGAGTAAATACTGGGACAGACCAACACATCTGACACTCTTACAATGCATGCATATCTCATACATACAGGATTAACAAGGTAAAAAGTATGCCTCTCTTAAGTAGGGATGAAGTGCTAACAAGCTGTGTGCCTTTGTTTCTCCTTGCTTGCTTTTGCATCTAGGTGTGAGGCTCCAGATAGCTCCCAGCCAGGATATGCGAACAAAAAGAGGCCCGATGGCCACATTAACTCTCCCTTTTGTTATGGGCACAGCTGGAGTCTGAAATATGAAAGCCCTCTCAAGGCTGCAGTGTCTTGCGAGTTTTATGACGGAAGCCTTTTGGCTCCGAACGGACTCTGTAGAGCTGTGACATAGGTGTCAGAGCCTAACACAATTGAAAGCTTGCATCATAATAAAGCTGCTTGCAGCACACCCTTGTTATATATTATACAGTCCAACACAAATTTGGGTTGAATTCAAAGCTCAAATCAACTACAAATGTTAGATTCATTGATAGATCAGTATTGTACAAAGCCGACACACAGCCCAAAAACGAGTTCAATTCTTCAAATCCTTGTCTTTATTGATTCATGTTTTTTTTAAATTATTCCAGCACACGATCTAGCCGACACGTGTTTTGTCTGCACTCAGACTTTTATATCGAAAGCTTGTTTTAGAATGTTGAGTTCGCAGTTACACGCAGACGAATAAAGATGTGTAATACTAAGCTCAGTGTGTGGCGTAGTCAGGTACCGAAGCTGGGGAGGATGCTACAACTGGCGACAAGATAGGGGATAAGTAACCCAAAGAACGATGTACTCTCCCAGAGAGTTTGCTGTGGTCCAAGTTAACTGCTCGTGTGTGCCACGTGTGTAGCTGTCGAAGTACGGAATCGACGCTTCATGCATGTGGAATCAAAGTGCAACTCCAGCTGCTGGAAAGCAGTTGAAGACAATGAAAGCTTTGCAAAGAATCTACATGTCGTTGGCCGAGAACCTGCTGGTCAGACCATACATAAAGGTACTGCACTGCCACGCAAGATAAAGTTGTACATTATATGGAGTGTTACCGCTGAAGGCGGGTTCAACCAAATTTACGAAGAGCAGTTGCTGATAATCTTAACTTGCAAAATAACTCTGCGAACAGAAGCGCTGCCAGGCAAAGATCAAGTAGGTGTCAGAAAATGCAAATTGACACTTAGAAGACACGAAATAAATAACTTAACAAATCCATGAAAAGAAGTCATCATACCACAGCACTCGGTGAAGTGGCTCAGGGAGAAGTGCTCGGGTTGTGTTTACTGAGCCGTGTTTACTGAAGTGGCCAGCCATCAAAACTGCAGAGTGCGGCACAGAACAACTTCACAGGTCTTTGAAGAATAAAGTGCCGAGAACGCCTCTGGGAATATTGAAATTTTTCAGGTGGCTGCGAAAAAAGTCACGTTTCCAGCTATCATTAAAGATGATTCAGAGGCCAGCACATTGCAAGGTCTCACAGATGAGTTGCCTAAACCGAGTCACAGTGATCCACCAGCGGTGTCATTAAGTTCCACACTGGTCTACAACACTGCTGCATTCCTGAAACCACCACCACCTTTCGATACCTCCAAAAGGCAAAATATTGGCAATAGATGGACAGTGTGGATAGAGACATTTGAAGATTTCATTGATGCACTTGAAGAGACTCATGACAAAAAGATTATCAAGTATCTCAAAAATCTTGCTGGTGATGATGTGAAAGAAGTCAGAGAAAATGCCACGAACTGACAAAGAAATCACATACCGTCAGATTAAAGAAACGTTGAATCTCAAGTTGAATCCAGTGCCAAACGTTGACTACAAAAGATACATTTTCAGTCAAAAACGGCAAAAAGTTGGTGAAACCACTGATGAATTTTGTGGAGAGACTCGATATAGTCAAACACTGTAGGTTCAATGAATTTAATTATGAAAAAGCTATACGTCTTAGAGTTATTGATGGATGCTTGTCAGATTCATTCAGACAACGAATGCTGAGAGAAACTCTTAGTCTGGAGCGATTTTTAATGGCTGCCAGAATTCAGGAGCGTGCTGAAAGACAAGCTCCTGACATGGAGGCTGGGGGTGCCCAGAGTGAATCGGTCATGAGTAGAAAAAGTAAGCAGTCAATCAAAAGGGAGGGACCAGGAGCTATTGAAGGTCTAGCCACCCGTACTCCTAACTCTATTCATACAAATGTAGGGAGGCTGTTCCTGAAGTGGGAAAGATCAGGGAAAGTAAGGTTGGAAAATCAGTCGGTTCTGGGGAGTCTTCCTCTTTGGAAGATAAAGCCCTCACACACCCAAATGGGTGTCATGTTTCATCATTGGGCTTTTGCTCCTCAAGGGGCTGCAATGCCCCACAGGCCCCGCAAGAGTCGGAGATCTTCACTTTTTGCTGTTTTGATGAGTGCATGAATGTGAAAGTAGGGTAGTGTGTGAGATAGTGGGTTAAAACTACCCAAGGTGTGCCATATAATCTTTATTCAGGTACCACCCTTGCTAGGATGTGGTGGAAGTGGTAGATGTGGGAGGAGTGATTGAGGAAGATAAGAGAAGGAACAGGCCCAAAGCTGTTTTTGAAATAAGTGGGTGTTCCATCCTGCTCATGATGGATACAGGGTTGTGTATACTATAATTTCCAAAGCTATGTTTGAACGTGAGTGGGAAGGAGTGATATTCAATCCTAAAGATATTTATCCAGTTGGATACCAGGGAGAATCTATTGATATTTTAGGGTTCATGAAAGCTCATATTGTTCTTGCGAATAGATCCATACAGGAAAAAGTGTACGTGGCAGAGCAGGGACCCCCAGTTTTAGGGTGGTTGCACCAATACGACCTCCATGTAATAGTGAACCCTAGAGGTCCAACACAAGTTATGGTTTTGGAAGATGAATCCTTATCTGAAATTCTGGATAGTGTAAAACAAGTTTTTGAGGACAAATTGGGTTAACTCAAAGGGTATGTTCATAAAATTGTTCTGAAGAAGAATGCTGTACCTGTACAGCACAGACTAAAGAGAGTGCCCATTGTGGTTCGGGATGAGGTTAAAAATTGAATTCAAGAAATGTTAGACAAGAGTGTCATAGAACCCGCAGAGGCTTCCAAATTAGGAGTCGCCTGTCGTCATTACTAAAAAATCTGATGGCAGGCTTAGGTTTTGTGTTGACCTCGGGTTCCTCAACCAATGTGTTGCAGCTGACACTTTTCCCTTACCCCATATTAGAGAACTTGTTTTGATGTTAAAGGGTGGTAGGTACTTTTCAAAGTTAGACTTGGAGAGTGCATACCACCAAATAAAGCTTCAGCAAGATGCCAAGCCTTTGACAGCCTTTATTACCACTGAGGAGACCTTTCAGTTTACTCACATGCCCTTCGGCTTGTCATCGGCTACAACAGTATTTCAATGCATACTAACTGAGGTTTTCGAGGGTTTGAGAAGCGTGGTATATTTTCAAGATAATATCTGATTTTTGGTTAAACCATCGAAGAATAGAATGTAGTCTTGAAGCAGGTTTTACACAGGATTGCAGATGTAGGTTTGACAATCCACAAGGAGAAATGTTTGTTCTTGGTGGAGGAAATTGAATATTTGGGTTACACGATTTCTGCCCATGATATCAAACCAAAGAGGAATCTACTTAAAGCAATTGAATTAGCACCTGCCCCCACAGATAAAGCACAACTTAGGTCTTTTATGGGGCTGATTGAATATTATGCGAAATTTGTGGAGAAGTTTGCCAACAAGACTGAATGCTTGAGACTGTTACTCAGGAAAGACACAAATTTCGTCTGGGACTGGCAACAAGGGGATTGTTTTGATTCCATTAAAAACGAAATCTGTGAGGCAAGTATTTTAGCACCGTTTGACATCAAACTCAATTCCATAGTGACGGTGGATGCCAGCGCCACTGGTGTAGGCACTATTTTCTCTCAAAAACACAGTACAATTGAAAAGACAGTGGTGTTTGCTGCTAGGATTTTCAGTGCCTCAGAAAGGAACTATTCCATTATTGAGAGAGAGGTGCTAGCAGCAGCCTGGGGTGTGGAGTACTAGTGCATGTATGTGTGGGGTACTCAGTTTGTGCTCAAATCAGATCATAAACCCCTGGTCAAGGTGTTGCTTCCAGGTAGGGCTAGGAAGGGCTCGGCAAGACTAGCGAGTTTGGCAGCAAAATTGCAGGAATATCAATACTTGGTGGAACAATTTCAAGGGTGGAAACATTTTCAGGCTGTTTGTCCAGGATGTCTGTGGACTGGAAACTTGTAGATGGCCCCCCAGTTTCTAATAGTGAGTGTGATGGTGCGGTAGCTTCAGTGAAGAATGTGGTGATGGTGGGTGAGGGTGTGTTTACATTTGAGGAGGGGCATCGAGAGATGGGTGCCGGTTATGTTCTTGGAAAGGTTTCGCGTATGGTAAATCAAGGAAGAAGAAGGGAGAGTTGTGTGGCAGTGTCGGTGCGACTTTATGTCAAAGTTATTGATGAGTTGTTGTGTGTGACAACATATTGGTGAGAGGTGGCAGGTTCATACCTCCCTTAGGTTTGAGAAATAAACTTGTGCTACTAGCCCATGTGGTGTCATTTAGGGCAGAGTCTGACCCAGCATCGTCTTGAGTCTCAGTTTTGGTGGCCAGGTATGGACGTTCAGCTGGTGACATGGATTGAAAGGTGCCCCACTTGTAAGGAAGGAGAGAGGAGATTAAAAGTGGGCTACAAATCTAACAGGGGACATACTGCAGATCCTGGCGAAGCGTGGTATAGTGTTTGTTTATATTTTAATGGGCCCATGGATGAGTTACAAACACAGTTTTGCAGTTGCGGTCACATATGTCTTTACCGAGAGGTTGTGTGTGAAGTTCTTGAAAGAAATTACCTCAGAGGCCACTATCTGCAGTTTGAGCAAAATATTTGTAGAAGAAGGTGTCCCATCTGTGCTCATAAGGGACACTGCCACTTAGTTGGTCTCTTGTGAGATGAAGAAGTTCTTGTCAGGGTGTGGCATTACCCACCATCGTACCGCGCTGCATAACCCACAAGGAAATGGCTTAGTTGAAAGGGCCAATAGGCTTGTAAAAGAAGTCATACAATTGTGGAGCAGACAAGATGTGAGTAAAATAGTGTAGGGAATGACGTGGGTCTATCGCAACAGGATTAGCCAGAAATCACCTTTTGAGCTTATGAAGGGGAGAGCTCGGAGAACCAAATTGGTACCTTCGTGGATGAAGGAATGGGTGTCAAAGTAGGGAGAGATGTTCTGATTTGTGATGATGTCAAGAAAATTGGTGTTGGGTTAAGATCAAAGTAGGAAGAATAACGAGGGGTTTGTCCAAATGAGAACGTCTATACAGGGTCTAGCAGGTATTTCTGTTCCATGTTCTTTTAGAGAACGGTGTTAAGTGGAATCGTCACAGGGTAGCTTTATACCAGAAGGGAGGTGAGTGTCCTGTGGAAAATGCAGTGGCTATATATTTATGCAGGATTTTGACGTTGGAAGAGACAGGAATGCCTGTGATTCTCAGACAGTGAGTAGAGATGTTTCCTGTTATTCTCAGACAGTGAGTGAAGATGGTTCTCTGAGTGATTGTGCTAGCCTGGGAGTGAGCAGGAGTATGAGGTTTTGCAGACCCCCACAGTATTTGAAGGATTTTGTACAGTAGTAATGTCTTTGTTAGTATTGGGGTGTCATACTTCAACCTTCTACGTTTTGTTTATTATGTACCATTTTCGTTGTACTTTTTTAAGAAAAAAAAGATGTAGCAAACTTTCATTTTTGTAACTTCATGATAATTTTTCAACTTTATTCTTATTGTGTATTTTTTTTTTCCAGAACAAAATTTTATTGTCAATAGCCAAGATATGCCTGTCAAGGCCAGGTACCATGACAGTACAATATATATACTAACCATAATGATGTCGACATTTTGTAGCCAAGTAAACAAAGAAGGATCATATGCATAACAACATAGCATATTAAAAATCAACTGAAGTGTCATATCTAATATATAATACAATGCATGTCAAATTGTCCCTAGAGTGAAAAGTTAAATCACTAATCCCTCGTTCACCGCGCCGTGTGGTAGATGTGTCTAATGTTAATCTATCGAGCGATCTGTGATAGGTTCTAAGTAGATCCCCCGGAAGTCCGCCCATCTCTTCCAGAACTTGGGATGTTTCTGGGGGCAACCCCTTGCAGCAAATATAGGTATCTCCAGCCCCATACAAAAATCAAGGCCTTTCTTCCAAGCCTCAAGGGAGGGCGGGAGGAGTCCTTCCAGGCCTTCGCAATGTCTTGCTTCGCTAGTGTAAGGCCCAATAAAAGTAGGTGACGTTTATATATATTGCCCCCGATGCCATCAGTTATATGAAGAAGCGTTAATCTAGGTGAATATGGGATATCCCACCCCAAGACCTGCGACATACAAGCAATAATCCAGTGCCAGAACCATGTATTTTCTTTTAGCAATGTTATTTTATGCTGTATTTCTAATGTTGTTGTTTATGGCATATGTAAGGGAAGGAGATGTGTTGCCCATGTCTCGTGCTGCACTCGTGCATTCGCTAGACATGGAATCTGACGTATCTCAGATTCCATATGTGTGTTTGAAAGCGAACGTTCTATGCTATGTCAGTTGTCTTCTGGCCAGCTAGGGAGTGTTCGCAGTTTCCTGCTCTTCTTCTAATAAATCTTGAAGTTGAAATTTAACTGTTGGTGTGTGACCTATTCTTCCTTTACCCCACACAACGGTGCCCAAGCCGCTCGTTCCTTTAGTGGTAGCACTATTGGGCTATATTTGGGCTAGGTTTCGGTTGTCTTTGGGCTAGAAAGCGTTCTTAAAAATCTGGCAACACTAGAAAACGAAACTTAGTTTGTACTCTGCACTTCCGTGACCATGGCGGCGGCAGCAGCAGCTCCCATCGAGAATCTTCAGGATGAGGCCACGTGCTCGATCTGTTTGGAATATTTTGATAAGCCCGTGTTTATTGATTGCGGACACAACTTCTGCCGCGCCTGCATCACGAAATGTTGGGAGCGAAAAGAGAGGAACTTTCCCTGTCCTCAGTGCAGAGCAGTATCTGTTCGAAGAAACTTCCGGCCCAACAGGCAACTGGGAAACGTGGTGGAAATTGCAAAACAGCTTCAGCGATCCTCACTGAAGCCCCAGGGCAAGAATATATGCGAGAAACACGAAGAGAGACTGAAGCTGTTCTGTGAGAAGGATCTTAAAATGATATGCCTGGTTTGCCGAGAGTCGAATGATCATAAAACTCATTCAACGAGTCCCATAGATGAGGCTGCAGAGGAATACAAGGTATGTGTGTGTGGGTGCTAAAGGATTACATACTCTGAATCCCATACACGAGGGGAAGTCAGAAAACAAGGTAAGATCACCCTCATCCGAAACCAAATGGGTATTTTTTGCCGTTTTTTATTGCGCTAACAAGAATAGTTATTGTTGCACTTTACGTAAGCTTCAGTTACGTTACACGAGTTAAGATGTATTTATTTTTTCCAAAGGTAAATTATGTGATTTTGCCCAGAATCACCGTATGTTGAGACTTCGTCGGGACTGGAATTCCCCAGATCCATAATCTGCAACTCTGGTCCCAAGGTTATATCCTCCCCCCCTAGTATTGGGCGCGCACTCTCCCTCGAGAGCCGTGGTCCATGTATAGGCTGGAGATGTAATTCAGGGGCCTCAAAAGAGGGAGCTGCTACGTCGGCATCTCTGGAATTATTTAATGGTGGACATATCAGGCTCCATAAAGAATATTTTATAAAAGCCTTCGGGTACCAGGAACAGTAGTGAGTGCTCTACAATCTCGACGCGCACTCCCGGCTCGATAGAGGTGTATGCACAAGAGCACAAAGCATGTCTGTAAGTGGTGGGGGTTAGCATGTTGAAACTCAGTTTGATAACATGGTAAGTTCTTAAGTATTCATTGATCTCAGGTCGCATCTATATTACAAGGTATGTTTACGAGAGCTAAGGTCTTATGGCTTAAAGAGAAGCTGGTGCATGTGAGAGTAAAAGTTGTACCTAATGCATGTTGTGCTGGTGCTGTCTTGTGTGTTACGTTGGGTGCTTTAAATGGGAGGGGAAAAAGAAGTGCCAGGTAGTCACCAAATGGAGTCTGGAGCGTTGCTAATGCCCAACTATCAGGGAGGTATATTGGACTAGTGCAGACTACAGAGTGATCCTGGACCTGTGTTGTATGATGTTCCCTATTTGCGCTGTACAATATTACTCAAGCACCGCTCGATCTTGGTTGGCCACTTTACGGTGGACCCCTTACAAGAGAGTTATTATAGTTAATGTGTGTGTACCTTTCGTCTCCACTGGCACCCTGTGGCTACCAAATATTGGCATTGACCATATACTTTCAACAGTGAGTACTAAGTTTACATAGTTCGATAACAGAAGTAATTCTTGCAAAAGACACAGAGGCCTGTTTATTCTCAATAGGTTTTCATAATTATAACAAAAGATACATTGGCTTTGCTAGTGATTGTTATACGCCTCTAGACTACTGCTAGTAACTGAGAAATAATGACTAGGCACGTAGTTTAGATTATGCCACTTCATGTGTTATCTAAGTGAAGCCTTGGTACAAAGTTTAAAGCAAGTTATTAGGTCTTGTCTAGGCAGCGCTTTGCGCTGTCTCTTCGAGACATGCTGTTTTTAGGTATGGACTTAAAGCTCCGCACATCTTTTCAATTGGCTCTTGTTACTGTCCTTTCTAAATGGTTGCTTTTGATTCGTGAATGGGCTTAGTAGTCCCTCCTTAGTACCACCTTTTCTCCTTTTGTAACCTCCCATGAGGACTGGCCCTTTTACGTGGGTTGTTACACAGTATGTTTTATTTACAGTCTGTCAGCATTTTTTTCTTAAATGGCTTTCTCCTATTGCACGCACAACATGCTTCCCTGCAGGGGACCACTTTTCAACTCTGCTGGCTGCTCATCGCCCAGGCCCCGGTTTCATAAGGCACGCCGCTCCTAATGAACAACAATGCCGGTAGCTCACTTCCGTTCAAGGCAGAGGAGCACCGGCCGATTACAGTCTCCTTACTGTCATTCGTTATCTGTTTCTTTGGAGAACTCTTTTGTTTTTCGAATTTCACTGCAGGCATGGTTCAGCCATGTCCCACTGCTGCCTCATTCTTGCTTTTGTCGCTTTCAGCGTAGCTTTGTTCCATTGCTGGCCTGTGCCTGCTTTAACCAACTGTTTTAATTCCTGAAGCAACTGCTTAAGAGGCCACAGAGTGCACACAAAAGGCACACACGCTGGTCGTTAATGCTGACATTAATGGAATACCTGATTATTCAGTCATTTACGGCCCTGAAACTGGAGCGCGTGCTAGCTTTTTGATCAATTCCCAGCACACTTGCTTGGGAATTTAAGATTAGAATTAAACGAAGGGCAGCGCTTGCCCATCAGATAAAGAGTTTATAGAAGGATTCAACAATGTGGGATTATTTATGCTGCATGAATAATAAATAGCGTTTTGTTTCTGCTTCTCCTTTTTTCAAGGTAATGTGCCGTCCACAAGGGCTTTTTTTGACGTCTGTGCGAATAACTGAAGTGAATGTCATTTTCATATGGTGCCAAACAGGCTGAGACATTTTATTCGGGTCGTTTTAGGTCTTGCCTGAGCCAGCGCGCATGATGCTTCTCTGCAGGCTTTTAGTAAGGGCTTTAAACTCTGAACACACGCTCGTGCGCTTTTTTTTTTCATTACCCGTTTTGGCTTTTGCATGCGTCTTTCTAAGAAAGACAGCACGCAATTGGCCAAAGGCGGGTGCATGTCCCGCCTTCTCTCTCCCCTGCCTAGGGAGCTCGCTCCCGAGCAGCAGCGTCATCTGTTTCCAATTATCGCGCCCGCGTCTCGCGGTTGAGTTAATTGGAAACAGATGGCGCTCGCGTTGGCCCTGGTGCACTTTTGCTACAAATGCAGCGCTTTCACTTTCGCCGCCGACCTGGCACGCGGGGCCGCTCTTGTTTTTATTAGCAAGAGGCCACCTTCATCAGAGATTTCATACTTTGTTTATCCATATGTAAAAGGGCACTAACATGACGTCACTGCCCCCATCGCGCGCTCCGCTTGCCCGGCAGCATATCCGGATTAACTCCTAGCCACCGGAAGGCAGAGTTTCCTGCTCTCGCCCTCTTTCGGGTCTGCTGCGGACAGATCGGTCATGACGTGTTCAGGAGCCACAACGGAAAACTTTCTGCATATTTATACAAATATCTTGGTGTCACTGTTCATTTTGCCCCTGTTGAGCCGTTCCCGACATGCCAGTGGTTAATAATTCGATCATGTGTTCGCTGCGGTTAGATGGACTGACACATGCATTGCCAGTGGCGACAGACAGTGCCGGGGAGAGCACATCTGTTACAGACCATCCGTCACGGGTAAATCCCGCCTTTTCTTCCTTTTGTACCCGCACCTACCTTGTCCTCTCTGATTCTCTCTTCCTCTCTTTTTCTCGGATTCCCCATCTCTCTCCCGCCGGCCTTTTCTCCCTTTTTAACACCCAGCCTCATTCCATTTCTTTAACACTGTCTTGTCGTCTCTGTAGTTCTCTCCTCTCTCTCTGTTTCTCTTTCTTCTCTCGTTGTTACGTTTTCTCCCCTTTCTCGTTCTCCTTTCTTTTCTCTTTCCTTCTCCTCCTTTCCCTCGCTTCCTCTTCTCTTCTGCAATAACTATTGTACTCAGTTGCTCATATTCTTTCCTCTCCCGCCTTCACTCTCTTTTCTTCATCTCTCTTTGCTCTGTTTTCTCCTTTTATACCACCTCTCTCGCTATTATTTCTCTTTAGTCTGCTCTCTTCTATCTCTCTCTCTATTACCTCTCTCGTCCACTCTCTTTCTGTTGACTTCTTCCTCTTTTTACAGGTGAGAATTAGTTTTTTTGTATGATTTATGGGCTTTCCTTTTAGATGAAGGCCGTTGTCTGTCCTCGCACACTGCACACCCCCCTGGGCGCAGCGCCCTGGGGGTAAGGGCACGAGATGGCACGAGACAGCTCTGTCCGCTGTTCTATCTCTCCCAGCAATCGTATGACGATAGAATGCCATCCGGTCTGCAGGCATGGCAGATGTTTCTGCAGCGTGCAGGCCTGGCTACTGATCGAAGGCAGATAACGGGCATTCCTTTCCTACCACCATACTTCTGAGTTCAAAACACATCTTGCAGGCGCACGTTCTTACATATGTCACCGGATGGTTCAGCTCTCAAGGCCTCGGAAATCATAACGGTTCACATCCGTCCACCCTTGCATGGATGCTGCCATCTGTCCACCCTTGCATGGATGCTGCCATCTGTCCACCCTTGCATGGATGCTGCCATCCGTCCACCCAGACATGGGTGCGGTCATCCGTCCACCCGTCTCATCCGTCCACCCGTGCATGGATGCGGTCATCCGTCCACCGACCGCTCTGCACAGACAAGCCCTTTCCGTCTCTCTCTTACTCTCTCTCTCTTACTGTCTCTCACTGTGATTATACTTTTAAGAAAAAGAAAAATTTGGTACTCACAGGAACATGTGGCCACTAGGCCGAGGACCGCAGAGGTGAAGTTGAGCACTGATGCACATTTTCTGCAGGAAGGCATTGTATCTCCGGTCTGGTCCGCAGGGAGACTTTCCAGAGTGAGGACTTAAACATCCTGTCTAGCTCCACCCCTGGGCCCGGTGACAGCTCCCTGCACATCCTCTGAAAGCTGCCCGAGCAAGTTACTTGTCATTTTCGCTCCCATTTCAACCGAAAAAGCTTCTTTGATTTCAAATAAACAAGTATGCACGGATGAAGCAGGCCTCCTCTCTGCCCACAATGCCGCATGTCACACACGAAAGGAGTAGGTGTCTCCATTCCCTTTCGACGTGGATTATTCTACAATAACGCACAGGCCCGTTGCCCGGGCGGCAGGCCTGGAATCCAGCAGCCTCTCCGGGACAGTCAATGATTAAACAGCCTCATGCACCGGGAAACTCAGTGCTGGGGTGCTTACTGAGGCTAACTGAAGCATCCAACAATGAAAGCTGTGCATGTGGTAAACACACACACACAACATGTGCAAGCGCACACAGATATGCATACATACACGTGCACGCGCACACACAGATATATACATACACGTGCACACAGATATGCAGACACAGACACACAAGCACACACATACATACCTATGTGCACGCGCACACACAGATATGCAGACACACACACATACATACACATATGAAAGCGCACACACAGATATGCCGACACACATATATTCCTTATTGACACTACAGGTAGATCTTCGGCAGGCATGATCAGTGCTTGAAATGGAAAAATATAAGTGCAGGTACTCTTTACCAGAGCACCTGCTTGTTTCTGAGACGTGCCGGTGCTCTCCATTCAAAAGTATTACGCCTGTCTTGATAAGTGCTGGACTCTCCCTCTCAAAGTAAACAAGTATTGGCATAGCCAATGGGTCTCGCCTTTGGGACCTTATAAGTGTTTAGTTATCCAGCACAATATCCTTGGTGCAACAACATCAACTGTTGCATGGCTAAACTCTTATGATGTCCCAAAGGCGAGACCTATTGGCTATGCCAATGCTTGTTTTGTAGGTGATTTCAGCTTGGGTTTTGAAAAGTATTGTGGCATGGTTCACAGAATGGCCCTTTAGTAATTCAATAAAAAAATTGGCATTATGCATTGGATAAATAATGCCATTGTTTGTTTTTAAATAAAAGGCGTTTGTATTTACGTCCTCTTTTTGTAAAATATGGTGCTAGCACTCCGGCTTCTGCGATAGAATTACAAGTGAGAGTGGCATTTCTGGATGGTACAGTAGGATTGAAAAATATCTTTGCTCCGTGGAATCAGCCCTTCAAAATCACCTGAGAATTTAACTACATCTTATTTAACCTCCCTTTTTATTGCAATTTGTCTTAAATGTTTGAAAAACAAATAATTGAAGATTAATGCAGTCATCTGAGCCTACAGATTTTGGAGAAATTTACGAAGCCTTTGCACTTCCTCTCGGGGCATCATACAGTTTATAAGGGAGAAGGCGATTGTCTTGCTTTTTTAGGTCTCGCCTGAGCCAGCGCGTGGCGCTGTTTCTGCAGGCATTTAGTAAGTGGGTTTTCAAAGTGCTACCCCACGCTTTGCTGGCCTCCAGCTTGCGTTCACGGTCGCAGGTACGCTGCGCAGCCGCCAGCCTCAGCGCCCGATCAGGCGCCATCTGGCTCCTCTCGCTTGCTGTCTGAACGCTCCTCCGCCCCTCCCCTGCCGCGCCGCGTTAATTGTAAACATATGCCGCTTTCACTTTCGCCGCGGTGGGCGCTCGCGCGCGCACCACTTTTGAAGCCGGGCTTGTCTTGTTTATTTAGGTTCCTTTATGCACAGTATTTGTTTTGTTTGCCTCAGCTCGTCTGTCAGCACAGTTCACGACATTTGCATTTTCAAACTGAGTTTGCTTTGTTCAGTTCAGCCGGTAAGAGCAGTCCCCATAAGCACTTGTGTTCTCACTAGCTCCTAGGCTCCGAGCACCGTTTCAGTAAATGGTCCTATAAATCATGTTCTTAGAGATCAGCTGTTTTCAGAGGCGCTCTGATTTATTCAAAGTTGCTTTCTTTCGATGAGCACTGCAGCAGATTAGCATGTAGCAAAGGGTGCAGTTGCCATCGAATGACACTAGTGGATAAATTAAATGCTCATGTAGTAAGCTGTACCACACACACGCGGCAGGCTGGTAAGTACATGGGAGCCTGGTTAGATGCACGCTGTGAGCTCACAGGAAGCCGTTCTGACTCGTCTTTTCCATTAACCTCCACTCCTTTGAAGCACAAGTGAGCTGTAAACATTACTGAACTACGCCGATTTTGCGTTGTTTTCTGTTGCCGAGTAGCTACGCTTTGGTATGCAGAGCAAAGAACGCCCAGTCATATTAATACGTTTCACAAACAGATTTGTCTGAAGTCTAGGTGCATGCGTGTCCAGTGTTTATAATACAGCTCTTCACTAGCCTCGGTCTCCTGTAGCCTCTTTCCCACTCCCTCCCACCCGCTCCATCCCAATCCAGCCAGATGGCCCTCACATCTGAACGCTCCATTGCTCTGTTTCTGTAAACTGGGAACCAATTACACTGCTTTGGTACTGCCAATACTGTTTAAACACATTTTCACATTTCTGGTATTTCCCCTTCTGCAGTTGAAGTACAATTCTTTAAAGTAATTCAGAATCTGATATTGCCTTTCAAGGCAATTGTTTCCACCTAATGCTCCTGGATTAGCTTTAAGGCTTTTTAAAGTATAGCTATTTCGACCCATCTCCTCCTCTTACCAAATACGCAGACCTGTACACCTCAGCATCAACCATGCCCCTCTCTCACAGTTACACTACTTATGCGTTCTACTCCACCCAGTCCACTGAGAGGTGTTCTATACCTCATTAACATGAAGCCTAGGCCCTATTAAGTGAGGTTGCCAACTCGTGATTGAGAGTGAGCTGTGCAGTGTTCTTTGGGCATCGCTATAGACCTGGACGGAGGCAGAGAGGAGTGCAACAAGTCACTTCTGGTGACAACCGGACTGAGACTGTAGACAACAACCTACAGAATAACATACTATGCTGTGGTTTCTCGGGCATTTTGTCTTTACGTCATGCTCAAGTAGGACTGAAATCACATTAAAAAGTGAATGCTGCAGGGAAGTTCTGGTTAAGATCAATGACTTCACGCAACTGCAATAAACACATTACACTCCAAATAATGCCACTTAATACCATATTCACCGCCACTTACACTATTTAATACCACACAAATACACCCCACATAAATTCCCTCTACCACATAATGAAAATAAAAAACTCCATACCATGCCACATAATTCCACTCACCACACTATTTCATGCACACTATTCAACTCCACACAAATCAATTCCACACCTCATAATTCAACACCAAACCACATTGCACTTCACATCATTCCACTACACACCACATACCCAATTTACAACAATTCAACGTCATACTGTAAAATTCAACAGCACACGACAATTAAACTCCACTACATACCACTTCACAAAATATAAGTTACACTCCATCACACTCCACATAATTCCAAACCACTCAAAAACACATAAGTACTATCCACATAATACAACTACACACCATGCCACATAATTCCACTATACAAACCCACTCAACACAATTACACGCCAGACAATGGCACCTAACAATTTCAATCCAACCCACATAATTCCACTACATACCACATACATCCACTCCAATTCCTAACATAGTAAGAGATATTTACAACGCCAATAGCTCTAACTTTTTTTAACACTAACACGCAGATCTGGAACTTAGCGCGTACCTTTTTGTTGTTTTTGTCATCAAAAGGAAAAGCTATCCACTCAATTCCACGCCACACAATTTAACTCCACATATTTCCAATCCTCACCACAAACACCAAACCACAATACAACTCAACACAATTAAACACCACACACATCCAATTCACACCACACAATTCCACATGGTGCCACAAAATTCGACCGCACACCATATAAATTAAACTCCACTACATACCACTCTACAACACAAAAATAGTATTCCATATAATTACACTCCATAAACAATCACACTCCACATAATTACAGCCAACTTAATATCACATAATTACTATCCACACAGATCCACTCCACACAATTACACAACTAATCCAATTCACATAATTCAACTACACACCACATGCATACACTCCATACTACACGAGTCTAAGACATTGCCATCTACAATACCAATGGCTCCAACTCAAACGTGAGAACGATTGCATTTCCCATGCTTGTTGAAGCAAGGTGTTAAGGCTTCTCAAATGCTTTCGACTAGAAGGGTAGCCTACAAGCAACGTTGTCCTTCCAGCCAACTACAATTAGTGTGTACTGTCTCTCCCCTGCCTATGTCACCTTCGCCCTGACTTCTTAACCCTCGCCTCAAAAAAAACGTTGTCCTTTTTGCACGATTCCTAAAATCTATGCCCTTACTCCCAAATGCCACAATGCAACATTGACGTTTGGCTATGTAGCAAGCATGACTTTTACAGTCATTAGTGCGGAAAGGTCCATCTGCAAATCCCATTTATCGCCTCTGTCTCGGGTCCTGTCACGGCGTCAGCTCACATTGTCCTTCCTCACAACCACAATAAGCGTGGACGTGCGCGCTTCATTACATTTCGGTACTGTCTCTCCCTGCCTACCTCACCCTCGCTCTGCCTTCTCGACCGTCTCCTCTTACACAACTTTCTCCATTTTGCACTCCAGTTTCTTCCTATCCAACTTTGGCCATTTTTTCACTATTTCTTTCTTCAATGGCCCTACTCCCAAATGCTACAATGCTACATTGACGTGTTATCTTTCTAGCAAATATAACATTTGCAGTCAGCCCTGCTTCAATTTAAAACTGTAGCTGCTGCATGCGCACACATTGGTGCATAAAGCTCCATGTGCAAACTTCATTGATCACCCTGTCTCGCCTTTTGTCACGGCGTAGGCTCATATTGTCATTCTAGCCAAGTACAATACGCGTGGCCGTACACGCTTGATTATATTTTTGTTATGTTTCTCCCCAGCCTCGGTCAACCTCTCCTGCTTCTCAACCGTTTCCTACCATCCCAGTCAAATTTTTGAAAACTTTAATAAATAATAAAAAAAAAAACGATGCTCCTCACTGTGTCCCCACACCCCCGCCTTCCACACGAACACTAGATGCACTGCATCACTGTGGCGCACTGCACACAACATTAGGGCCACAGAAGCCCTCTTTGCAACAAAATCGTACCAAAAAAAGAGTCTAGGCACACAACAATAATGTAGGCAATATCCTATTTTAACGTGACTGGCTGAGGAACTGGGGTTCAATGTTGCCATGGATGTTTAATCAGTGGGTCTACAAAGAAAACAGTGTTAGGTTACCATGTACTGTCTCTCCCCTGCCTAATGTCACCTTTTTGACTTCTTAAACCTCGCCTCAAAAAAACTTTGTCCATTTTGCACTATTCCTAAAATGTATGCTCTTACTCCCAAATGCCACAATGCAACATTGACGTTTTAGCTATGTAGCAAGCATGACTTTTACAGTCATTAGTGCGGAAAAGTCCATCTGCAAATCCCATTTATCGTCCTGTCTCGGGTCCTGTCACGGCGTCAGCTCACATTGTCCTTCCTCACAACCACAATAAGCGTGGACGTGCGCGCTTCATTACATTTCGGTACTGTCTCTCCCCTGCCTACCTCACCCTCGCTCTGCCTTCTCGACCGTCTCCTCTTACACAACTTTCTCCATTTTGCACTCCCGTTTCTACCTATCCAACTTTGTCAATTTTTTCACTATTTCTTTCTTCAATGGCCCTACTCCCAAATGCTACATTGACGTGTTATCTTTCTAGCAAATATAACATTTGCAGTCAGCCCTGCTTCAATTTAAAACTGTAGCTGCTGCATACGCACACATTTGTGCGTAAAGCTCCATGCGCAAACTCCATTGATCACCCTGGCTCGCCTCCTGTCACTAACTAATTGTCTCACTCACTAACTAACTCACTAACACTAACTCTCTCACTAACTCTATAACTAACTCTCTCACTAAATAACTAACTCTCTCACTAACTGTTATACAGGTACTATTTCACAACCTTCACCCTCCCGTTATTTTTGCCCCACCATAACCAAAAAAAACATAACCAGCAACCATTCGGACAGGCATATAAAAGTTGCACGCACTAAAAGGCCCAAAAAAAAACCAACACATTATTTATTAGGAATAGTTTTTTAATATGGACATTCAGTTGTTCATAATGCTTTCTTCATCATATATATGGTAACAAAAATGCTTCTAACACTTTATTATAACTTTTTAGCATGCTGCACACTTCTATACAACACAAAATAAACACATAGGCAAAGTCAATATCTCTAGCTAAACACTTATAAGGTCCCAAAGGCGAGACCTATTGGCTATGCCAATGCTTGTTTTTATTTAGTTTTCCTAGACCCCTTCTTTTTAGGTCTCGCAGACCTAGCGCTGGAACGTGCATGCGCTCCTCGCTCTGCGAGGCTTCTTGTAATCGGGGCATTTCAGAAGTGGAGTTTAAGCCCCGCCCATCTTTTTGATTGGCTGGCGTCCTCCTCCATGCTAAACGCTGGCTTCCGATTGAAAAGGAGGCTTCTTAGTCCCTCCTTGTTATCGCCCTGTCTCCTTTTGGGACGGCCCATCCGGACTGGATCTTTTACTTGCGGCGTTACACGGTTTCCTTCATTAGTCGGTAAGCACGCACTATTTGGGAAATGGGCACCACGGCGGCTGTAGCGCTATGCGCTCTAAAGTGTATATTTTTTATTACCCATCGCCACCCCGCAAGTGTTCGTCCCTCACTACAATCACCCGGACAAGCAATATTCACTACTGCGAGACTTCAAGCCAGCGCGGACTCCCAGAGTTCCTCTTGTAGCTGCCCGGTGACTGATTATCACGACAGCAGTCAAAACAGACGAGGCACTTCCTCCTTTCCCTTTGTGTCGTTTATTCTTCAGCAAGCAACCTCAGAGAGGGCTACACACGAACAGCTTCTGCGAGGTCTAAGCCCCTCTATCAAGTGCTGCTTGGCTGACGGGAGTCGGTGCGCTATGCAGGCTGTCACGAGGAATGCATGCGTCTCTCTTTTCCTACTTTTCTTTTCTCCTAGAAAGCTGTTCGCACACTCCGTTTTGTTTTTAGGGAATATATCTCCCCTTGCGGCATTTTAGAGGTTCCCATGTAGAGATTAAAACCCAAGAGCTCCGAGGTAACCATAGACAAACGGGACAAAGAGTCCCATGTTTCGATTCCTGCGCTAGCGATGCCTTTCGGACCACAAGCTTCAGCTCTCCGGTTAGCAGCACTCCCTTCCGCTGTCTTGTGCCCAGTGTGACACACTAGAAAAGCTGAACGCCAACCCCTTCTTTGTGACTCCGCCCTCAGCACCGTTCACAAGCTTTCCTCTGCTATCTGACTAAATATATTGTCCGCTTAACCTTATACCCACCGGAGAAGTTCACGAAAACGCAAGTTTCTCATGAGAGCAGAGTCGCACCCAGGGACGGAGGGGCGTAACAAAGGCCCCGGCGGTACGGGGAGGGGGGACCAAGGCTTACCCATACTTAGTGGGCCCCTTCAGCATATCATGCAGGGGAGCCAGGGCACAAGTCCTAACAATCATTTGCAATGCAATAGGTCTCGCATTTACGCAAGTTTAAGCTATTGGCATTGTAAATGACAATGCCTTTTATGTATGTTTTCAAAACAAAAACTTAAAAAAAGGCATTGTCATTTACAATGCCAATAGCTCAAACTCGCGTAAATGCGAGACCTATTGCATTGCAAATGCTTGTTTGTAAAGGTGCCTCGATAATCAGGTACGTTGCGCTTCAGCAGAACAAATTCAAACAGGCCCTTCGTACAACTGTTGTATTTACAGATTATAGCTTTATTGTCAAGCTGAAATCCGCGGGAAGAAGTTTACAATGCTCCTTGCAAGCAGGAACGCTAATGTCTATTATATTGTCAGTGCAGCGAAACCACTTTTTCAGTTTTTTAGTTTGGCCAGAGACCACTGCTCTAGCATTGGGCCATAGAATGTCAATAGGACATATGGTGTGTGGGGTAAGGCCGTGTTAAAGGAGTTCATTGTCAATTAGAAAGGAAGAGAACACAATTCGAAGTGACCTATGGAGATGCTGGACTTAGATACCATCTTTTGGGTTGTGAGGATTTCTATACGTTTTTTCCACCTAGGGTGTTAGTTGACAGTGAGTTCACATTTAGACTTTAGTTGAAGTGACCTGCGGCGGCAGAGCCTGCTTCCCTGGGGCTGTGTGCAAAAGTGTGTCAGCCAGAGGACATCTTTCAGGTTTGCCCGCCCTCCTCCTCTCCACCCCACAGGAGCCTTCCTGCCTCAGCTCCCATCTTTGAACGGAGCAAAAAGTCGAGTTATCAGTGGCCTGTGAATTCCTGACCCTCCCCGCCGTCTGCCCGAGCCCTCCCTATATGAGCAGTGCACACACAGAGCAAAAGACCCTCTCTGTGTACATATCCCAAACTCACACCTTTGCTAACCCTTCGCACTACCTTGTTCTCCATGTTTTCATCTCAGTCTGCTTACAACTTGCAAGCTGCTTGCTGTACATTGAGCAGGCCATGATTAGCGTGTGTCTGGGCGGTGTTCGCATGAACGCTACCCTGATAACATGCCATTAGAGGCTTTGGAAATGGCGGTGCGTGTTTATTTTTGCATCGCGCTTTCACTTAAAGTGAAAGCGCGATGCAAATATAAACAAGCGGCTGCCTTTGCGCAATGGCGACAGCTCGTCCGTGTTGTACTTGTTATTCGTTTGTTGATACTTCAGTCCGCTATATGAAAACGCATAAATAAATGGGTCTGTGTTTTACTCATCAGCTGTGTTGGTGGTGCGCAAAGAGGGTCAGGACAAATAGAGAGGGGGCGCAGGCCCTATCTCACCCGAGACGTCCCTATCTGACCATCTCCAGTCTGTTGTTCTGGTCTCGGTGCCTCGGTGTTTCTCTGTGGGTCGATGCCCTCTCACTGTCTCTCCCACAGACAAGCGTACACTCTCTCTGCTTCTTGTTCCCTTTGTTGTCCTTCTCTTTCTTCTACCTGACCCGGTGTCTTTCTCTCCACATTACACCCCCCATGTCCTTGTCCCCTCTTGTAATTGTGAGCCACTTATTACAAGGGGCATCTCTCAGTCGCAGTCAGTCCCAAACCCCACCCTCCTTCATTTCGCTGAGTGGATTCTCTGAGAAGACAACCGTCACCCCAATATCCAACCCCACACTTAACTTGAACCCTCCCCCCTACTCTTCCCCAGAGGCAGGACCGGGGCTGACCTCACAAATGGGACATACATTGCACACAAAAACAAGCATTGGCATTAGCCAATAGGTCTCGCCTTTGGGACCTTATAAGTATTTAATTATGCAGCACAATATCCTTGGTGCAACATCAACTGTTGCATGGCTAAACACTTATAATGTCCCAAAGGCGAGACCTATTGGCTATGCCAATGCTTGTTCAGTTTGAAATGCAACACCTGCTTTCACTATTTATATTAGAGTTTTACACAGGTCGTCAGTGCAGTCGTTACAATCTCGCGCCTCGCTTTTCAGTGCTTGCTCACGTACCTGCTCCCTGTGTGAGCGAATATTCGTCTGCGTCACATAACACAGGCATTGCTGTTGGATTAGTCATCAGAGCGAAGTGAGAGACAACAGTTCGAGGATATAAGAAAACGGGTCCTCCGAGTTCTGCTTAACAAAATAGAAGGAATTAATAACACTGTCAATGCTCTTTGTGGGTTTATGCGGGCATATTCTTCTCACCTGGCTTTTTATGGTGTAATTGAAACTGTCACCTTCACGACCTGACCAGAAACGTGGGTATGAAGCCGCGGATTGTGTGTTTGTTACCATTACAAATTGTGGTGTCTTTCAGCAAAGGGTCTGACACGCTTGACTGGTAGGTAAAGAATTTAACGCTAATTATCTTAAGAATCCCAGTGAGAATGGGACAGTAACGTACTCGGCACATCAGTGAGTGGTTACTGGGAATGGCGTCTTATGCTCCAGTAACAAGCATGAATGGCGCTCCCCCCAGCAGAGGTGTAAGGAGAATGGCCCCACGCATGGCTGTCCGCACAAAGGCGCAGCGCGCGGCTTTCTCACCGGCTGTTTACCCAGAGGATCGCTCGAATGACAGGAGCTTCATGGATGCCCCCTTTGACGGATTAAAATGTTTTGTTCCTTTGGAAATTGTTATTTCTCGGCATGATCTGTCTCGTCTAAGTTTTAATGCATGTGTGTGTTGTGTTTGTATGTGTGTGAGTCTGTGTGTACGTGCGCATCTTTTAACAAAACCAGAACGACCAGTCTTAAGTACTAAAGGAGTTTCTTTCTCTGTTCTGTGATGTGATTCCACACCTGGTTTGGTAAAAGGAAGTACATCTTGAGGGTGCTTGTAGCATTTCACTGTCATTCTTTACATTGATAGGGCCGTTGCGACGCTTTGACCCTTAAACGTTGGATTTATCGCTAGTTTTGACGGCACCATTAGGAACAAGCGCGCGCGCGCCTCACGCTGAAAGAGTAGGAGGCAGCAGGGAGGGGAGAGAGGAGGGGCCTGGGCCTGTTTCCCTTGCGGGAGCAAGCAGGAACCATATGTTAATTAAAACCAGATGGTTTTAAAGCTCGCTCCCGCAAGTGAATCGCCAAACGTGCACGCGTTGCCATTGAAAGCAATGCAACGCGTGCACGTTTTTGGGACACAAACTGAATCGATTGCTAAAGGTGTTCCTATGCAGCGCATGCGCTCTGCGTAGGCGAGACCTAAACACATGATGGGTGATTCGTACACACACACACCGTGGCACTGCTGCATTAAAGCAGAGACAAAACCCCTCCCCCCGCCACTCAAATGCAAGCCCTCAAGATGTGATTAAACTGGGGAGCCATGTAAAGGAACGGCGCTAGGCGTTGTCAGTACGCGAGGGGGGAGTACCGTCCTTGGAATGATGATGGGTGGAGCCAGCCCTCCTTGGATCCAAACGCGTGACTCGTGCTTTAAACACACACATATTTAAATAAAGGCACAGCCCGTCCTGCAATCTTTCAAGAAGCACTGGAGAATAAACCCCAATGCTGACACTGGGGCGACCAAGAAGCGCCGCTATGTTGTGTTATTGCCTCACGTCAATCTGACATTATAAAATGTGAACAGCAACGCATCTGAAATCTGGAGGCCTCTTTTGACCAATCAACAGCTTTTTGGTCAACAAGGCGACTGTTTTTGCTCTACAGCATATCTTTCTTTGAATTTATTTTGACAACATCTGCTGTGTTTTCGCTTAAAACCCCAAGTGGGTTATTTGGAAGCAGACACAGGAAACGCTGGCGGTTGGGGTTAACCATGGCGGCGGCGCTGGACTTCCGCGTGAGACTGCGGCATGCAGAAACCAAACAAACAGAAAAAAAGATAAAATCTGGAGCCGGTATGTTTTAGATGCAATGGAATGATGGCTCTGGTGTTTAATGGGCCAGTGGAAAGTCTCACGTCCCCCGAAGGTGGCAAGTGAGACCATTTAAATGTAGGTTTTTTTACAAAAAAATTCGGTAAAAGATCCTGGCGTCATCGTTTATGCTAAGCGCTGGCTCGTAATTGGAAATCATTCTTCTTCGTTACCGCCCTGTCGCCTTTTTCGCCGGCCCATCCGGACTGGATCGGGTACTGGCGGCATTATACTGTCTCCTTTGTTTAGTCGTGTAAGCGCTTTTTTTTTCCATTAGGGGCTTTGGAAATGGCGGCGCGTGTTTATTTTTGCATTGCGCTTTCACTTAAAGTGAAAGCGCGATGCAAATATAAACAAGCAGCTGCCTTTGCGCAATGGCAACAGCTCGTCCGCTATATGAAAACGCATAAATAAACAAGCATTTGCAATGCAATAGGTCTCGCATTTACACGAGTATGAGCTATTGGCACTGTTAATGGCAATGCCTTTTATTTATGTTTTGGTTTTCAAACCATAAATAAAAGGCATTGTCATTTACAATGCCAGTAGCTTAAACTCGCGTAAATGCGAGACCTATTGCATTGCAAATGCTTGTTAGTGTGTGTGGTTTAGTTATCTGTCAGGGTCTTCTTCAGGACAAACTAATGGAGACATCCTGCCCAAAAGAGGACAAAAAAAATCTGCCCCTGTGCTTTTCTGAAAAAGTACACATACTCCCCTGCTAAGGAGTGATGACATGCCCAATCTTCTTGAGCTCTATTTAGCTTTTAAAATCTCCGGGACCCCACTGTGGCCTCTTTATGATCTCATCTTCCTAAAATGGCATAGTCACATCAACCGGTCAGGTGCTGACATACACGTACTCATATGAATATGCGGTAAAGTTTGCAGAGTTGTATGCACCCACTTTAAGTCCAAAAAGCCACGAACATAACTCAATAATGCTCCTAATTTGCTAGCTGCCGCTTGTAAAATAAAAGCAAGGGACAAACACTCACCTCGATCATCCTGAATGATTTTCTGGAAAAGTTCTTGAAAAATTTCCTGATGTCCCCAAAGCGTGCCAATATTTCCACGCAGACAATCCGCTCACACCCGTATGCTGAGTTGTAAAGAGCCTCTAAAAAGCAGAAGCAAAAAATTATTAGCATTCTCATTTATCAATGTGCAAGACTTAAAGTTCCAAGTCACGACTCATACTAACATGGAAAAAAAACAGTAAAAAGAGTGCTTTGGATCCATAATTGCCCTTGACTTTTCAAGCAGTGTCCTGGAGTCATCAAAAGCACTGCTAATTGTGCACTGATAAAAGAAAAGGTGCTGGGCATGCCTAACTGGATACATTGTATCTTTCCCAATATGGCTGATTCATTTACACCTTCTAGTTCTCAATCAACTATCGTGTCCGTACCATAGTGACTCACAGAAATACACACTTTCCTAGAGATCTGTGCAATACAAACAGATTAAATTTTAATTGAAAACAACCCCATAGTACAGTCCTTGTATGTATTGCGCAAACTAGCGAACAATGTAACTGACGGGAATATTCATTGTGGACATGTCCCGTGCTCAAATAGAACATGAATTAAAAAGAATTTCATGGAAAAATCCGTATAACCATTCAATCAGATGGGGGCGTGGCCTGACATCATGGCCGAGTAGTCGAGCTTCTGTGTAGCTCCTGGCCCACCGAACGAAATCCTGCGGCGATCCTGGCGGAATCGTGATCCCATCCCCAATTTCCGACACCGGGCGCCCCCTGCCCCTGCGACTCCTGGTTGGGCTGTGAGGAGGCGGCCTGCAGCCAGAGGAGCCGACTTTGCACCCCCGGAGACATCAAGGTCGCCGTCTCCCCAAGAGGGCGACCCCGGTAGGCCCGGTGGACTAGACGACCGCGGGGAGCTGCACCGGACCGCCGAGGCGGCGGGGAACTGTGCCCGGGACCCCTTGGGAGTGAGCGGCTGGTGCCCGGAGAGACCGAGTTGCTACCGGAGGTGAGAGGGCCGGTGTGCATAATCTGACTGTGAGGAAGCCTGTGGCCCAGCTGCGTAGTCTACGCGAGCCCGGGGCTGAGCGAGCGCCGTGCCCGGCCCTCCCGGGCTCCTAATAGGCACGCATCCGACCGCGGCCCTGAGGACGACGTGGTGTCGGCGGTGCCCGGCGGCCGTCGGCGGGCTGGAGAGACGATCAAAGTGGGGTGGCCTCAGTCCCGTTGCGGGGCTAATTATCTGAATAGCGGCCTTGGCCCAGATGGTGGCGGAGTCGCCGGTGGCGTCCCCAGATTGTGGGTTCTTGAGACCCCCAGCTCCTAATCGGCGCAGGCGGAGATAGACGGCGAAGGAACAGGTAGACTGCCTGGCAACACTGAAAGGCTAGGACTGGGCCGTCTGCTCTGGAGGTGAGTCCGCCCATCCATCCTTTGAGAGGCCACTCAGCCACGGGTGTGGGGACACGGGCCCTGACGGCTGGGCCAATTGCTTTGAGGGGGCCGACCGTGGACCTGACATACCGGCCTGAAGATCTGGTGTGGGGCCCGGGACGGGAGAGTAGCTGGCGTCCCCTTGTGACGGAGCGTCCTGATCCAGAGAAGACGCAAGACGAAGGTGCGACTATCCCGGGGGTGAACATCGTGCCGCCTTGGGCATCCCTGGCCAGTAAGGGAGGAGACCCTAGTGATAACCCTGCATACCGGCCATGGGGAGAGACAGACCTCTTAGGGGCGCCCAGTCCAACAAAATCGTACAGTACACCATACCGGGCCCGACCTCCGCTGACCGTATTAGGCCTGACCAGGAGCAGACGGCCCGTGACACGTCTGACATTCTGGAGGCCATAAGGGAATCACGGACGGCGCTGGAGTCCAAAATGGACGGAATGGCCATGGACATAAACCATCTGCGCCTGGATTTACGGAAAGTGGCAGACAGAGTCACCACGACAGAGGGGGACTTGAGCACGCTGCAGACCGAGGTCCAACAATTGCGTGCGACTGTTTCTGCGCTCCAGGAACACACATCACGGCTAGAAGACAGAGCAGATGACGCGGAGGGGCGATCAAGGAGGAACAACCTCCGCTTTCTGGGCTTTCCAGAAAAATCAGAGGGGCCGGCGGCGGACCTGTTTCTGGAGGACTGGATTGGTTCTGCGCTCCCGGCCCTCAGGCTCTCTAAGATGTTCGCGGTGGAGCGGGCCCACCGCACCCTCGGACCTCCACCTAAACCAGGAGCCCCGCCTCGGGCGCTGATCGCGCGCTTGTTCAATTTCAGAGACCGGGACATGATCCTCCAATTTGTCCGCACTAATGGCCCACCCAAGTTTGAAAATCAGGCCATCCACATCTACCCTGACTATACCAAAAGGTGCAGGACCTTCGAAATGACTTCCTAGGCGTCAAGCGACGATTGCGGGACCTCAATATCAAATACAGCCTAATGTTCCCGGCCCGACTCCGCGTACAATATGAGGACAGGGTCCACTTCTTTGGTACTCCGCAAGAGGTGGCTGACTGGATGGACTCGCTGGGCCTGGCGGGGCAGGGCCCCAATCACGGCTGGCAGGAACAGAGACGGAGGAGTGGACGGCAACGGAACCGGCAGCGTTCTACCGGAGAACAGCGACCCAGGCGCCGGGACCTACAGGACGGAGGTCGCATCATGGTAGGGCCGGACGGCACCCTCCAAACGGAGAGGGAGGCGATCCCGACACAGAATCAGTTCTCGCCACTGTGTCTGGTGCAGGAGACGCAGTCGGAGCAGGGGGTGCCGTCAGCCCAGCAGACATGGAGCCCTGAAACCTTTGCAGGCCAGCCCACAAACTGAATTTTGGGGGTAACTGGGCACCGGAACTGTAAGTACGAGATTGGGCCCGGATGGGTCTTAACTTGGCCATGGTTCTCCTACTGGAGAGGCCCCGGGGACAGTGGACTGAGGCGGAAGAGTTTTGGGAGAGATGGACACCATTCCGCCACTCTACAGTTTTAGACGTTCCGACTGTGGTGCGCTGAGGCGGCCTCGCTAGACCATTGGTCGGGTGGGGACGCACAGTGCCAGACAGTTTGGCTCTATATCTATGAGTGGGAGGGTTACTTTTCTCGAGCAAGTTTCTTTCCTTTCTTGAAAAGTGATAGTTGATCTGGGTTGGGGGGTGAGATAAGGGGAGGGTGGCAACGATGGGGCGGAGTCCTGAGTCCTCAGACCACAGTTGGGTTGTGAGAATGCAGTGCTACTGCCTGAGGGAGGGGGTGGAGGGGTTGGGAGTGTATATTGTTTCGTTTTACAGTTTTATGCCGGTACTATGCTCTGTCATATCAATGTTTGGTTTATGGGGTTCCAGCGCACCGGGTTACACGATATAGCAGACGGGATCCTCCCTAAAAAGACGTGGGCCGTCATGCCACCGGATACTACACTCATGGCGGGTGATAATCAAAAATATAAATTCATAACCTGGAATGTCAGGGGGCTTAATAACATGGTCAAACGGGTGAGGGTGGCGACCTATCTACGAAGATATGGGATAAGTATAGCCTTTCTTCAGGAGACGCACCTCTGGGGAGACTGCCTTAAATATGTTCAACGTAGATGGAGGGGCCAATTTTTTGCAACTTCATATTCAGGGTTTGCTAGAGGAGCACTTATATGGATAGCGCCTGGAGTCCCTTTCAAGGCAGGGAACACTAGAATAGATCCTGATGGCAGATTCGTGGTGCTGACGGGGACATTAGATGGACGACATATAAGTTTGGTAAACATATATGCCCCAAATAGTGATGATGGGGAGTTTCTGGGACGGGTCCTGGGTCAGGTGGATCTAGACCCCGAGGTAGAGCTAATTATCGCAGGAGACTTTAACTGTGCCCTAGACGGAGAGCTGGACAGACACCCCCCAGACTAGATACTAAACCAAAAACGAGGGAGGCCATGCGTCAGATGCTTCATAGTTACCACTTATTAGATGTTTGGCGCCACCGCAACCCACAGGGGCGAGTGTATTCGTGCCACACGCCTGCTGCCAACACGTACAGTAGACTTGATTACTTTTTTCTCCAGGCCCAATCGGTTCCCCGGGTGGAGGAGACACGATATCTGGCCCGTTATTTGTCCGACCACTCCCCCCTGATGATATCGTACACTATAGGCCGGCCGCGATCTAAAGTACCGCTGTGGAGACTGAACACCGACGCCCTGACAGACCCAACATACAAAGCTGCGATAACGAAAGGTCTGGACGACTACTTCGATCTGAATTGGGGTACGACTGCCACCAGGGCGCTTGAGTGGGATGCGATGAAGGTGGTGATGCGGGGGGGTGTGTATATCTACAGAGGTGGGGGTCAGGAGAGTGCTGGAACGAGATCTGCGCCAACAAGAGGAGAGCCTGGCGGTTCTAGAAAGAGAGCTTCCCACTGCTGAAGGGGGACCGGCCGAGTGGGCGGCTCTGCGCCGGAGGGTTGGGGACATCTGGGACTCGCTGGGCAAATACAATAGAACCACGAGTAGACGTCGCTGGTACACGGAGGGGGATAAAGCAGGACGCCTGTTGGCACGCTTGATTAGAATGGAGACGCAGCTTCTCCCGATTTTATCGATTAAAACGGAACAGGGCCACTTAGTCTACACACAGCACGAGATCAATAAAGCGTTTGCCACCCATCTACAAAAGATATACTCGGAGCCCAGGCCCCCTGTGGCGCCCCAGATGGTGGAGACCTACCTTGGCGAGCTAGAGCTACCATGTTTGGACCCAGAGAGTCAGGAATCTCTAGGGGCCCCCTTTAGAGACGAGGAGATTAGAACGGCAATCGCCCACTTGAAGACCGCGAAGTCCCCGGGAATGGACGGCCTGGCGGCTGAGCTTTATAAGGAATACGGAGGGGTCTTTGTCCCTAAACTCCTGGAAATCATGGTGGAAGCAGGCGAGACGGGCTTGCTCCCAGATTCCAAGCGCGAAGCACTGATCGTTATGATTCCCAAGCCAGGGAAGGACCCCATGCTCCCCGGTTCATATCGGCCAATCTCAATGCTGAACGTGGATCTTAAAATTCTTAGCCACGTACTGGCGGGCAGGCTCCTCCCGTATCTTAGGCAGCTGGTTCATGACGACCAGTCCGGTTTTATACCTGGCAGGAATGCGTTGAGGAATATCCGTCGCCTCGCTCACGTTATGCAATCAGTGGGGGGCGGCCCATCAGGCTACCCTGGTATTCCTTGATATCGAACAAGCGTTCGACTCACTTTGTTGGGAATACTTATGGCAGGTGCTTCTAAAAATGGGGTTGGGGGAGGGCTTCGTGAATTGGGTAAAATTACTATATGCCCATCCGCTGGCAAGGGTCCGTACGGGTAGATACGTGTCTGATATAATCACAATAGAAAGGGGGACACGACAGGGATGCCCGCTCTCCCCCTTGTTGTTTGCTCTGGCAATGGAGCCACTGGCTTGTCGTCTCCGTGGGGTGCTTTGGGGGCAGGGCATCCGAGTGGGGGAGCGGAGCATATTGTGTCATTGTATGCTGATGATGCTCTGGTATACCTGCGCCGACCGACCCAGTCTATGTCAATGCTATTTGCGGTTCTGGAACAATTTGCGGGAGTCTCCGGACTCCACATTAATAAATTGAAATCACAACTGTACGCGATCGGGCCGCCAGACGACGGGGGAGACGCCCAGCCCCCTATGATGGGGCTTCCTGGGTACCGGCTACACTCCGGTACCTCGGGATATGGATAGCCAGGGACAAAGATGTCTTCTATCACCATAACATGGGGCGGATTATTAGGGGTCTTCGGGGAAGTATTACCTTCTGGAACACGCTCAAGCTTTCACTGATGGGGAAGATTGCCTTGATAAAAATGGTGGTTCTGCCTAGATGCCTCTTTACAATGCAGGGATCCTTCTTTGAACTCCCCATCGGGTATTCAGGGACATAGACGCACTGCTTATTCGGCTGCTATGGAACGGGAAACGGTGCCGGGTCAGTCTGGAGGTCATGAAACGCCAATGGGGCAAGGGAGGTCTAGAAATTCCAGACTTAGAACTTTACTACTTTGCATCGCAATTGCAGCACGCTGTGGCATGGCTGGACGCTGATCCTTCCTGGGAGAGGACCCTGCTGGCGGACACGTATGGAGGACGTCAGCTGGGGACACTCCTTTGGCGGACGGGTGGATCCCGGGAGCTGTGCTCACCATTGATTCGACTATTAACGACTATCTGGAATCGTGTGATTAGGAGACTTGTCCATGTGTGGCCGTTCGCCCCAGAGGCCGATCTCTGGCTTCTGCCGCCCTTTGCTCAAATGGAACGGGTTATGTCGACTGACAGATGGAAGGACGGGGGATGCCTTATGTTATCCGACCTATACCCGGAAAACAGGTTCATTACCTATCAGGAAGCGGTGGCTACCTTTGACTTGGGACCCGGGCAATTCCTGCAATTCGCCAAGATCGCGGCCACGGCACGGCAGCTATGGCCCTCATTCCCCAGGGCCCCGGAACCCACCCATGTCTTGGTTACGATGATAGCAATGGCGGGAGGACGGAGATTCGTCACCCATCTATATAGGGCGTTGAGGGAGTATAAAAGGCTTAAACCCTTAAAAGTAGAAGAAAAATGGCAGCAGGTGTGTCCGCAGGAACTCACGCCCGGGACTGGGAGAAAATCCATGAGAGCGTACGCAAGGTATCGGTCTCTAACAGATTCAAACAAATACAGTATAATATAATACACATGGCCTACCTTTCACCTAGGCGACTCCATGTCATTGACAGCTCTAGGGATCAGGCGTGCCCCAGGTGTCGTCATGTTCGGGCAGACTTTCCGCATATGGTATGGTCCTGCCCCTAATTCAGATGTATTGGACGGAGGTCCTAGAGGACCTATGTAGAATAACTGGTTGGGAGATTGCCATGGAGGCGAGCTCATGTCTCCTCGGCTTAATTCCCCAAGACCCTAAACGAAAGACAAGTAGACGGTTCCTGATGCTGGGACTCGTAGTAGCTAGGCGGCGGATAGCAATACACTGGCTGGCGCAACAGCGGCCACAGATAGCAAGCTGGCGAACAGATCTCCGAGAATGGGCACTGGCGGAGGAGGGGCATATACGCGCCACCAGACGAGATGACAAACTGCCGGAGGTACTGCTGGCCTGGGGGGTGATGGTACAGGAGATAGAGGGGCAGGCCCTGCAATCCACACAGGTATCGCATGAGGGGACACATCCCACGGGGGCGGAGGCCCACAGTCAGGAGGGGGAGCTAGATGGAGACCCCAGACGGAGCTTAAGTTAAAGAGACCTAAGGTGCATAGTACCGGCAAGAGGGCGGGGAGGGGGGGTTGAGGGTGTTAGGGGGAGGAGGGAGTTTGGGGGGGTTTCTTAGTTAAAATAGGTTTATCGCGCAACACATCCTAGTTTAGAGTGGTATACAACTCTCGAGGAGCGTACATGGATATAACCCTGCGTTCACACCTGGTGGGCTCTTGGTGTCAGCTGTTATGTGGACAAAATGTATTGCATATGAACATGACCTGTACATTCCGAAGAATACAATCAATAAAGAAATTTAAAAAAAAAAAAAACATTCAATCAGATATTAGGATCAAACATTTACGGTTAACCATTTAATTCACGGGATTTCAGATATCAACTGTGTTCATCTCATTAGAGACCCAATCCCCGATAGGTAAGTCAGTCATTAGGCAGGTACAGTACCTGTATTAAAACATACACCAAGAGTATACAATTACAGAATTACAGTATATCTATAAAGAACATGCACACAAATATTGGTTTGGTATTGCGAAAGTGAGATTTGTTTTTAAAACATTATTATTGACATTTTCAAAATGCAGCATTGTAGAAAGAGCGGGTGACAGTCATATAGTTACATAAAACAAGTTTGCGGCAATTTTTATCTGGATAGGACGTTGGGTCAAGGGGGACCCGGGGCTGCAGGCTAGGATGACTGTTTGCTTGCATTTGAATGCCATTTTATTGCAAATAACCTGTTGTCAGTCCCTAAAACATTGGGAGAAAAAGAAAAGGAAACTAAAGTCCACCCCGACCGACATCCTGGGAGACTCACCACAATAGGGTCTTCTAGTAGAGCAGCTTATAGTGTTGAGATCCACTACCAAAGTCTTGGTGTCAAGGGTGAGGTGGTATAATGAAACGGCAGGTGATGGGGTTGAGGTCAATTAGGGAGGAGGGGGGGCGCGGATGTGTAGGGGAGAAGGCGCATATTCATGCTGAGGAAGCTAGGGTGGCCAGGTGTCGTTCCTGGTGAGCGACACAAAGTCCTGAAGGGTCGTATATAAGTAGGCCTCCAGCAGGTGCTTCTGTAGACCTCTCCTTTCCTCACTACGGAGGGCCATGCTCTCAGCTTGTGCCCATCTACTGACTTCTGTTCACCAATGCGGGATCGAGTGAGGCATGGCAGGTTTCCATTTCCTTGCCACCACCCGTTTGGCCAGGAGTAGAGAAAGTTCTGTAAAGCGATTTATGGCCTTTCCTGTTTTTGGATGGGAAAACTGACTGAGCAGACATTGGTGCACCATGTGAAGTTGCTCCCAGCCGGTGGCCCGGGAAATGTCCGATAGTATTGCGTCCCCAATAAGCCTGCAGGCCCAGAACATATGCATCATATCTGCTGAGTCTGACCTGCAAAGGGGGCACTCATCTATGACCGAAAAGTATGTAAGTTGCAGGCGTCAAGGGGTTAGGTAGGCCCTGTGTAAGATGCAGAATTGTATGTATTTGAAACTGGCTTCTCAGGGAACCTTGCAAGGGTACTCCAGGGCCTTTAGCCACTCCAAGTCATAGAACGGTTGCGCCAGGGAGTCCTCCCATCTAGACCGCAGCTGTGCCAGTGCCGTAAGGGGTGCTGTACGAAAGCCTGATCTAGCCAGGTCACTAGGCATCTACTCTGTCCTATGAAGTGTAATGTGTATAGTAACAGGTCCTGAGTTGTTTCCGGGCCTCAAACCTCCCGTCATTGTAGTGTTGCCCTGAGTGCACTGTAGGGTAGGAAGGCTCCCCTGTGCAAGCCATGGAGGTCCTGGAGCTCCTGGAAAGTCATTAGCATTCAGTCTGTGAAGAGGTCGCTGAATGTTGTGATGCAGGCTTCCTCCCATATCTCCAGCCAATGTCAGATTAAAAGCATGGCTTCCCAAAGGGAGACCTAGGAGCATTAGTAGTGGGGAGTAGGGATGGATGATTTTGGCCTCTGGGAATCCCTGCTGTAAGCACTCCCGGGAAGTGTGTAGAAGAAGTGGATGTGGGCCCAAAAATAGCAAGGTCGGAATGTGGCCTTTGCGAATGCCAGCCTGGGGGAGCCCCATCTTGTTTGTGTGGTGACCCGCCAACCAGAAGACCACCCACTGAAGTTTGGCAGCTGGGTAGTAATGTGTGAAATTTGAAGCCTCCATGCAGCCACTGGTGGTTTCGAAGTTCTGTGTGAAATGCAACTCTCGGTCTACCTGTGCCCCAGATCAGGTCTAGTAATTAAGAATCTAAGTTGCTGAGGGTGCGTTCAGGGATCGCAACCGGGAGATTTTTGAAGTAGTATAGGAGTCGGGGTAACCTCACCATTTTCGACAGGAGGTCAAACGCTTTGTGATATATTTGAATCCCTAAATATTTTAATGTATGTGGCCCCAGGTTAAGTTCTCAGTGGCCAAATGAATCAGCTGTGCTGCGAGGCGTTTACTGAATAGAAAGGCAAGGGATTTGGCATAGTTTACTTTGAGGTCTGAGATCTTGCCAAAAATGTTTAGAACTGAAGTAAGCTGGGTCAGATCTCTGTAAACGTTGTGCAAAAAGAGGATCATGTCGTCTGTGTATAGGGAGATAATTTGCGTCCGGGTTCCTAGTGGTATGCTCTAGTCCCGACCCCTAAATCGAAGTTACATCGCCAGTGGTTCTAGCACCAGTACAAATAATAATAATGACAGGTGGCATCCTTGTCGGGTGCCCCTAAATATTGAATAGGCATCTGATATGTGTCTGCACGTCCTGGCTCTGGGAGTGGTGTGAGGGAGACGGATCCAAACAAGGATTTAGGGACCAAACCAGAGGGCTCAAAACATGTAATCCCAGTCAAATGCCTGTTCCAGGTGAAAGGAAAGACAGGCTGCATTAGACCAGGATCGGGGTGCCTGTAGCATAACCACATATAGATGTAGGTTTAATGAGGTTTTAGAGCGGGGGATGAATCCATTGTGATCGGAATGGATTAACTAGGGCAAGATAGTAGGCGATCCATGATTATTTTGCGAATTTTATAGTCTGCTGAGAGGAGGGAGATTGGTCTGGAGGAAGAGGGAAATTAATGGATCGCAGCCCGATTTTGTAATTGGCAATACCAGGGCTTACTGCAGCGTGGGCGGGAGGTAACCAAGTTCCCTAGCCATCTGGGAAAGTTGTTGGAGGCGCGGTGCGGTTCAAGGTAAATCTCGTACATCGCATAGAATTCAAGGGGCACCCGTCGGGCCCGTGCAAGCGGCCTCTCAGAAGGGTATTGATTGCCTCCTTGATATCTTGTTTCGTGATTGGACCCTCCAGTGTGGACTGGTGGTCACTCAGTACCTGCAGTAGGTGTATGTCTTCCGGTGGCAGTGTCCCGTGTGTCTTGCGGGGGCCCTCCTCCCATTAAAGTTTGAAGTAGTATGAGCGGATGGTTTTGTTGATGCCTCTTTGTGTGTTGTGTGTCACTCCCCTATGGTCCTTTATAGTGTGCATGGGTGTCCCTTGGGTGCGAAGTGTATCTAGCCTGGCCAGGAGCCGGCCTGGCCTCGACATGGGTTATGGGCCATGGCTTCTGTCCAATCTAAGCAGCAGGGGTGCTCCATCAGTACAGCGTGAGTCTGTCCCTCTCTAGATCTTCTCTCGGAGTGCAGTCCACCATTGCCCTTACCTTCTGTCTCTTGAGAGATCTCTAAATTTCTCTGTGTTGGTTGTCAATGATTCGTGCAGATACAGTCCCCTCGCAATATTGCTTTGAATGCCTCCCACGCCACCGGGGGGTTGGGGGGAGGAAGCAGAGTTTTCTTTGTCTACAAAGTAGGAAGTGATCATGCCTTGGATAGTGGATTTGAATGCAGTGTCTTCTAACCATATGGATTGCCATTTCCACATCGGAACTGGTTTAGGCACTCTTCCCCAGTACACATCTGCGTATATGGGATCATGGTCAGAGAAAGTTTTTATCTAGGTAGGATGTGTATGTGGTGTGCGCTATAACGTTCACTGAGTGCACTATGCAGTCCAAACAGGCATGAAGCCTGTGGGATGGAGAGAAGAAGTATTCCCTATTGTGGGGGTGCTGAACTCGCCTCATGACAGAGACCAATATTGTAGCTACTCAGCCAGGGCTGTGGCGTTGCAGGCCCCTGGGGTGACGGATGTGGAACCTATCTAGGGAAGGCACAAACATGAAGCATGTAGTTGTAGTTGCCCCCCCCAGGAGCCACTGGACATCAACAGCTCATTGGGCTAGTTGTGTGGAGGGGGAACAAAGGAACTGCGGCTGGTCAAAGTTGGGGGTGTATAGACTACCCAGTACTATAAGCGGACCATTTAGCCATCCTCGTAGCAGAATGTATTGCTCATCCTTGTCTAATAAGAAGTCTTTGGCATAGAAAGGGACTCCAGGGTGGATCCAAATTGCTGCTGCCCTAGGGACCCGGCACTGCTCCCATCCTCAAACAAGTCCTCTCTTACCAAGGCTCGGCGAGGGGGGTGAGGTATTCTAGGGAGTGGTGGGGCACATAGAGCGAGGCTTGAGTGTCTGCGCGGTGGATGGCGCAGATGTTCTCACAACTGGGGCACGGTGGTTCACAGGTGGTGGGACCCAGCACTTCTTCCCAAACACCCTGAGACCCGGTCCATGCGACCGAGTCACCTAAAAGCAGCAGAGCAGCCCGTGTCAGTTCTCGGACCCGGAAGGCACATACACGACCCCTTGTAATTGGTATGGGGGTGAGGGCTTGTTTCCTTGGGAGTCGGGTGGGGCACCCTCGCTGGCAGTCTTTCAGGCAATGGCATGTCTTTATGTAGGCCCAGGCTGGCTCCTCCTCACGCTCTGGGCTGTGCTCAAGTCGTTCCCTCATCGGGGTGGCCAGGAGGTGCGGCTTTTTTGCGGGGATTCCCGCTGCTGCAGAGTGGTTCCCCGGGGCTTGCAACCCGGTTCAGGCAGTGGAGAAGAACCCAAGATAAGTGGTCTTGGGACATAAAAAAATTGTCATTACAATCTCAAGTAGACGCATAGCAAACTCGGTGGGTATCTGCACAGGTCTTTACGTGTTTTTAGATCGAGCCTCGGCAGCGCATGCTCTGCAAGCCATGCTGTATTGGAGTATGTACTTGAAGCCCCGCCCACTCTCAACCCATATTTGTCATTGTCCTTCGTAAATGCTGGCTTCTGATTCGTTATTAGGCTTGTTAGTCCCTCCTTAATACCACCTTGTCTTCATTTGTAACCTTCCATGAGGACTGGCCCTTTTACTTAGGTTGTTACACGGCACGTCTTCTTCAGTCTGTAAGCACTATTTACTTTAATGAGTTTCTCTTACTGCAGGAGGGTCTCTCGTGCGCAGTTGTGACCACCGGCTTGTTTAACTCGTAGCAAACGGGGAGCTCTTCAAGGGCCATGGGAGACAGAAGGGGGCAACTCAGCAATGCTTTTAGGGTGGTCAAAGGTGCGTCGTGTAAATTCCACTAGATCAGGCGTGTTTATTTTCTGAACGAACATCTATGTTAAACATGAATATGCTTTAGGTTTGCGTCTCCGCTCACTTGCTAAAAACCATGACTTCAACAAAGTGTTCTTACCCTCTTTTCTTAATTTTTTTCTCTGTGAAATGGATGCACAAAAGAAAAACTCTTTGGCTGCAAATGTCTCTTCGGACACTGACACTCTTCCGCAGCTGCAAGCGCAAACCCAACCGGAAGGTATTAGAGCACTTTGCGGAGCAGTTCTCCAGTTCCAAAGTGGCAGCTTGCTGTGCTTTGCTCCTCGGCTCAGATTATCTGTAAGCGGGGTATGCTTTCACCCCCAGCTTAACGTTGCTCTCGCTCATTTGCTTTTCTCCCCCTGCCCACCACATTGCTCTGTCTATCGTTTTCTTCCCTATGCCCTCCGTGCCCCTTCCTCCACTGCGCCATCATTTTTGGTTCCCCATACCTGCACCCTCAGTTTTGCTTCCCCACACCCTCCCAGTCTATGTTCCTTCTGCTACCTTCTGTTTGCAACACCCCCCCCCCCCACGCACAATTTTAAACAAGCATTTGGAATACAATAGGTCTCGCATTAGTGAGAGTTTAAGCTATTGGCATTGTAAACGACAGTGCCTCTTATTTATGTTTTAAAAAACAAAACATAAATAAAAGGCATTGTCATTTACAATGCCAATAGCTCAAACTCGCGTAAAAGCGAGACGTATTGCATTGCAGATGCTTGTTCGGTTTCCTCTTATTCGCATCCAGTGCTACCCGTTTGGAGATGCTAGTGTACAATGATACTATATCCATATGTCACTAACAGTTGTTTTTCAGGTGTAAATGGATAATCTTATCAATTTAATCTCATCCATAGTGCCCCTCACCTAATCCCTAGTGTCACTGACAAATGCCTTAATGAAAAGTTCTATATGTTTACACAATTGTTCTAGTGCCAATCCACATCCAGACACAATCAGCCAGCCAACTTGGATTATCCAAGTGTTTGTGTATCTTGGGCAGTATATAAACAGTGGGCATCATTGGGTATTTCTTATTCAAAAACTATTAATCCAGTTCACCTATGTATCCATGATATTCCTTTATCTGCGATTGGACACAATCAGGTTGCTCACTTAATTTGTGTGGGATCATTTCATAGATGAGTATATTGCTCTCATAAACTTTGCTGCGATATCGCTTTCCTGTACTGCTCAACATCTTGCACCACTATTGCTTCCCCCTTGTCTGCGGTTTAATCACCATTGCAGTATCAGTATCCCTATCTCAGTGTTCTTAAGTGAGTTAAGACCCGACATCTCAACTTGGGTGGTATTATTCCTTTTTGGTCAACTGTTGTCACATCCCTTAGTACAACCTCTTCAATTGCCAGCACTTTGTGTGCCAATGGTGTAAAGGTAGAGGGAGTTCTTAAACTAGTTGCATCCCATTTGACCTGCTGAGGAATTTTGGTGATATAATGCCGTAGTCTCAAATTCCTTAAAATAATTGATGTAGTTCCATTTTTAACATTGAATGTATTCCGGACAAAGCAAAGGCCTTTACAAAGTATTTCAACTTCACTTGATGAGAGATTGACCCTTATCTATGACTAAACCGTACACACTCAAACGGGAAACGTTGAGGGAACATACATTTGGCCTGCTCTGTAAAAATGAATGGGGAAATAAGAGAGGATTTGTTAAACCACCCATCTTCAGATCGGTTTTCAGAGACTTCACAGCTGGCCCTGTTAAACGATTGTGAAAAGAAAGAAATGCTTTTTTTTTACCTTCTTAAATATTGTCATGCACACTTTCACATGGTCCAAGTACATTTCTTGTCTCACTAGCACACGGACCACCTTGCTGAAGCTGTATTGTTGATAACATATTATGAAATTTCCTCAAAATTAATATACAGGTAGGTTTTTCCATAATTCTGTGTGTCTTTTGCAATGTTATGCATTCATTGTATTTGGGGATGGATTGGCTAACCTCCTAGCAATTGAGAAAATTCTGATGAAGAAATTCCGACAGAACCACTTATGTGTTGTAATCTCCCATCCTTTCAGCACTTTCTGTGGCTGCCCCCATGTCACAGTCCCAAGTCTCAAACTCGTAGCTCCTATGGACACACTCCTTGCTTACTGGAAAGCATAGGTCAGAAGGGCGAAAGCAACCACCTATCCTCCCTTGACTCCCCTCACCTACAACCCAAAGTTCCTGGACTAGAACTAAAACCTTGAATAGAGCACAAGAAACTATTAAGTTCAATTTCGAGACACCTAAAAACTTCTGTAGTCCTTACACTGGGTGGACACCGATGAATGGGAGGGAGTTAACTCATGTTGAAACTGTTTTTTCACATGCCTCGTTAAGTCAAATATCACACCTGTGGACAGTATCGGGTGTAGGCCCTACACCCATCCAGCATAATTACATACAGAGGTGAGAGGAAGAGATAGAATGCGCCTTATTAGAGGAAGAGTTGGAGACCATATGGAAGAGAGCGGAGAAAATCACAGTCTGCACTCAATACTGAGAGAATGCGTATAAAGTCGTAACTCCCTGGTAGTTGACTTAAATACAGTTGAAAGAAATCGTTGGGAGCTCGGAATTGTTCTTGGGGGGTGGGGGGGGTGCTATGTACTGGTTACTTTGCTTTACATCTGGTGGGTGCAAGTGACAGTTTATTGAGCTTAACTGGTAACTTTAATAAAGGAAATGACAGGGTAGCCCTGCTATTAGACACAACAGTTATACTTCAAGGCCACCCGTGGAGGGCAGGAAATACCAGCCCTCCAGAGGGCTATGCTGTCTCATAGGCACAGTTAACTCAAACCTGCTATTGGGGAGACCGGCACTTGCCTATTTCGAGAATCAGGAGTCCTTTCCTCCCCTGGGGCTCTGGTGGTCAAAAATATGGCATTTACTGTGGAGAAGCTATTGGGCATACAGATGAACAAAATGCTTTTTTTTTTTTTTAAACCTAGAAACCTTTTAAACTTTACATGAACGGCTTGCTAAAGGGGTGGAGTGCGGCACAAAATGTGCCTAACCTAATAAGGAAAGGGAGACTGCTCAGGATCTCGGGCTCATAGGTGGGGGGAGGGGGCGTAGTGTACTTTTGCTTTTCTGGCCCCACCAGACCCGAGCCCATGAACAAGCAACCACTGGTTAAAATGGATCAACCAGGGCAACTGATGAGAGAAGGGTACACCATTTTTAGGTCGAGCCTAGAGCAGCGCATGCGCTGCTTGTGAGACTTTTAGTAAGGGGGTTTGGAAAGCTGACCAGACGCTCGTGCGTCATGGCCTTTTTCCTGCGGTTACGCGCGCAGGGCCGACATCTGTTTTGCATTATCGTGCCCGATAATGCAAAACAGATGTCTCGCTGTGGCGCGCGCAGATCGCTCGCTGTGGCGCGCGCACCACTCGCGTCGCCCCCACCTCTTCCCCGCTCGTTTATTTTTAGAATCGAGCCCTTTAGTATTCTGGGTCCAGCGTCCCTTTAATTGGCAGCCTCTAGGTGCTATACAGCGCGAGCTTTGTACAGGCTGCTCTGTTCTGATTAAGCGTGCTCACACTAAGAGACGTCACTGCAGAATTAGCATGTGCCTTACTAACAGACACCTCGGTGACGTGTGTGCATACATGCTCTGTTCTCATCACTTAAATGGCGGTTACTAATAGACACCTCGGTGACGTGTGTGCATACATGCTCTGTTCTCATCACATCAATGGCGGTTACTTACAGACACCTCGGTGACGATGTGTTCATACATGCTCTGTTCTCATCACTTCAATGGCGGTTACTAACAGACACCTCGGTGACGTGTGTGCATACATGCTCTGTTCTCATCACTTAAATGGCGGTTACTTACAGACACCTTAGTGACGTGTGTGCATACATGCTCTGTTCTCATCACTTCAATGGCGGTTACTAACAGACACCTCGGTGACGTGTGTGCACGGCCAGTACCGCTGCTGCTCTCTTGTTTCAACCTCCGGGTACTGACCTCCACTCACCTCTGTCCATTGCAAAGATGCTGATTCACAAGCAAACCAGCTCCTTTTATTATATTTCATCATGAAATGAATGTCTACCCCGCCGTTGGGTGCAGAACACCACGTGGTTCTTTAATAACTGTGTGTGCAAGAAACAAAACAGCATGTTATAGCAGTTCTGCCGATGGCCCCATTCTGGGAAACACCAACAAGGCCTCACTCACCCCGCCCCAGACATCTGCATTTCTAAAACCTTTGTTATTGCCAACCAAATACCCAGCCGCTGGCACGTGCCACTTAACAAATTACTGTCCTTTATCGGCACCCTTCAGAAGTGTGCCTCGCGCCTGCCAACATGCCGCGGAAATAGAACGAGGCATGTAAACGTACTACAAAGACACTCCCTGTCAGCGGTGTGTTACCACGTATGTCTATACAGTGCCCATAGCCACAGGTGATGCTGGTTATAGTTGCTGCAAGTAACTAATGTTACAACGAGTATCCATTTTAAATGTACCGTGTCTATCGACACTGGGAGACTGAGAGACTGAGCAGGTCCTGCCAGGATTTGTAAATGTGACAACTGCGGCCATCTTGATTACCCCCTCTCAAGCTTGGACCTCAGATGTCTCATGGTGGTGGTTTGTAATTGTGACAACAAGATCTTGGAAAAAAGCGCACTGGTGCATGTCTGTGTTAGGGTGGGAAAGAGGAGGACACACCTCCAAAACTGATGCGGTTGTAGAGGAATAGGTCTTGTCCCAGTGGAGAAGAACAAAAATAACAAGCATTGGCATAGCCAATAGGTCTCGCCTTTGGGACCTTAAAAGTATTTAGTTATGCAGCACAATATCCTTGGTGCAACAACATCAATTGTTGCATGGCTAAACAATTATAAGGTCCCCAAAGGCGAGACCTATTGGCTATGCCAATGCTTGTTATCATTTGTAAAAGGGCATAGATAAATTGAGTATGTTTCCTAGGCCCCCACATACACCCCTTGGTATACAGAACACAAGCGCTATAAGTTGAAATATGTTTTATTTGTTTCTAAGGCTTGACAGACGTATCTCTACCCCCCCCCCCTATTTTGCACATTAGGTTTTATTTTTTTCCTTCTGTTTTACCCTTTCAATTCCATTTGCATTTGTTGGTTTTTATTACCGTCTATTGAGCCGGTATATTGTATAGCAATAGGAAAAAATCAGTAAGAGATATTGTTAAAATATAAGAATATGGATACATGTGGCTGAAAATTACAACCTGGATATGTGTGTTCTTGCTCTTAGAATGTGAATATGCACGCCTGGCTCTGTAGTGGTTGATTACTATTGCCTTTATTGCTTGAAATACCTTACTCTACAGTAAGCTCTTGTGTGCTTTGCCTCCGCAGGGAAAGCTTCAGGACTGGCTATGTCCTCTAAAGAAGGAGACAGAATATATTTTGCAGTCTAAACTTAAGGAAGAGGAACAATATAAAACAATGAAGGTGAGTGGTAGCCTTAATTTCTGTGTGTCTGTGCTTCTATGTATGTATGTATGTATGTATGCCTACATGAGCCTGTATATACCTACCAAGTTTTGAAAAGTGCAACGCTAATGGGTCACCTACCTTCTGGGCCGTGATCTCTGCAAGTAAATATGGTTTCAGAGTCACTGTCCTGGGATGTTGGTTCCAAGATACTCCCAGGTCTTTCCCAGAAAGTAGCAATAAACAGAATTTCTCTATGACATTTTATAATCACAATAGGCAAAAAGGAGGGTAGACTTAGAAATTAACCGGAATCCACCTTGAAGCTTGGGGAAACTAAGGAAGAGAGAAGATAGAGAAGAAAATTGTTTTTATTATATGTAGGATTTTTGTTGGTTGTCTTACATCTTAGGGAGTGGGAGTAAGTGGATAAACTGAAAGTAAACCCAGTTTTGTTGAACTACCCGTTTGTCATTCAATTTCAAAGTCAGTCCCACTAAAAAAAATCACAATGAGGTCAAATACTTACATTAGAAGTCCAAAGCCTGTGTGTGAAACACTGGCTGATCTTAGACCAGTTATTAGGCATTATTCTTAGTGTACCCACTTTGTCTGGTGATAAGAGATGTGTAAAGGTGCAGTATTAAGTTGCACCCGGCTCACACTATCGATGTTCATTCTGAATCTTGGCTGGGCAACGCCTGATGTTCTTTCATCGATTTCCTCCTGTGACGGTTGCAGGACCATCACGTGACACAGCTAAGCCATGACTGGTGGAGTTTTGCTTTAAGTTTACATACATGATGACCATCACTAGCCTCAATGCCCTATTATACCCCTCATTTGGAGCTCTTATCTGCTTGTCCCATATCCTCCCAATTCAAGTTACTGCTCACAACAAGGGAAAATGCATTGTGCATGGACTACATGATCTTCTCCTCATCCTTTCAAATTTATCCAAGCAATAATTTTTGCTGGTGGATTACTTGCTAACGGATATGCTTCTCCTCTATCAAAAATCATTATTCTACATGCAGCAAAGATCCTGGCTTTAGAAGGGCACCTTACCCAAAACAGTAGGGAGAGCTTTGGCGGAAGATAGGAAGAAGATACTTCACAGGCTACGTGCCTTTCCACAGCAATACTACAAGCCAAATGTGGCTATCTAACCCTCGAACAGGAGCCTAGTAAATCTGTCTTAATATGCTACAAAGAATAACTCGCCTAAAACAAAGTGTGGAAAGGAGCTCCACAGATGTATAAAGATATCTATTAAAAGGGGAGCAGTTAAACTAGGAATCCCTTAAATGACTTTTATGTCCCATTAGAAAGACAGTCCACCAAAGAAATCTAAACATATGCTACAGAATGTTTGAGACAGCACAACAAGGCGATCAGATATCGCAAAAGGAAATGCTAAAGCTGTAAACAGTGCCCTAGTGGGAAATTTTCATAGGTTCAGCCCGCCTTTACTAGTGTGGAGAATCCAAACATGAGGACCCAATTCTCCCATTCAAGGGTCACGCCAGTATCCATATTTTTTTTTATAAGAGATGGGGATATCTTCTAAGGAATGAATATCCTGGTAGCGGTGGTCAGTGGAGACAGACCTGCAGTTACTGATGGTCCTAAATGTCAGTACCTTCCTCATCACTCTCAATTATTCTGAAGTGTTTGATGCAGTTCAAGACCTGTTTTCAGTGGCAGTGGTCTCCATCAGACTCGGCAATATTGTCACTCATTCCTTAAAAAAGGCCCAATTCACAAACGTATATTTACTGAGATTTCCCTGCGCATATATCTTATTGGTTTACACCTATACCAAGGTGTAAATCTTAGCCCTGACATAAATCAGCAACTCTGGGCAGAGATGTATGCATAGTAATAGGAGCACAACACTCCACCCCCTTTTGTGAGGTGGTGAATATGACTCAGAATAGGACTGAATAGTTATTTTAGGCATCAGTCTGCCACATGTAGTTCTAAATAGCATAGACCGAGATCACTGCGTACGCTGTGTGTAACTATTAACTTTTAATTGTATACCTGAACTCATCACAAGCTGAAGAACATAAATGCAGCTCCCATCCTGTACTCTATCTTCTTCCCCTACTGGTATGCAATTTCCTGTAGCCAGACATCAGCTACCTCTGCGTGTTTGGGACATGCAATATGTTATTGGTCTTTGAGTGTGTCTAGAGTAGTGTCAGAGATTAAATTAGTCATGTGTTTTATTGCAATTCATTAGCAATTTTCAATTTTATAAGTATGTGCCTCTGGTATGTTTTCATATTTATAATGTTATTCGTATGGGTGCCTCCAGTGTCTAAAGATAAATGACCATTTTAAATTAATCATACGTCTTTTATTTTTTATTTATATTTCTGCAGTGTGATTTATATGGGATTCTGCAATGTCGAACGTTATCGTTTTTTTTAAATAGCCTAAAAATCTTTTTTGTGGTCTCGGTACAGAAAGCATCAACTGCCTGTCACTACAGCATTTTAACCAATATTTTAACATTGCTTAGATTGGACTTTTGGTCTGTATCTTGCTTATGACTGGATGGTTTTCTTCTCAATTTAAATTCTCTGCTCCTGATTTGATGCTTGCACACTATTGTTTGTCCTGTGACTGTTGCACTGAGGTTGTACCCTTCTTTTTCATTGGTTGAGCCTGGTCTTTCACTACTAACATCAAGAATATTTTTTCCTTTGGATTTTTTGTGTGCCCTTTGAGACTTCCTACTTCTTTCTCTCTCACATCTATTTTTTCTCTCTCGTGCTTTATTATTTCATTACCCCCCCAAGCCCACCCCAACCATTTCTCTCTCTCTCTCTCTCCATTCCCATCCTCCTCAACTGTTCCCTAAATTAATCCGAGCCTCTTCCTGGTCCCTGCTTCCCCGACACTAAACATTTTGCAGTTTGCTGTGTCTCTCGCTCCTCTCCACTGCTTTGCTCTCCCTGTCTCTCCTCTCTCCGCTTCACTATTGGCTTCACAAATGCTTGTATTTTTGTACCAGCATTAGGAAAGCCAACAGCAGTGACCAGCTGCCCTGGAAAGTAATTTCCTATACTTTGAAAATGGCCATCAAAGCTGTTCAGTGTCTACATGTGTTGTCTGGGAGATTTTTGAGACTAAGGAGTTGGGGTCCACATTTACCCCAAAGAAGCACATCATGACATTGGCCTCCCTGGAAATAATACAAAGTAATTTGTGTGTTGTGTCCATTTACTTCACTTCATAATGGGATAAATATAAAAATGCTCAGCCTAAATGTTGTTCTAACGGTTGCACACTCAGTACTCACATCTTCAGTCATAGTAATCCCTCATCAAAGAAAGCAAATAACCTCAGCATTATTCAGAAAGCTCACTTCTTTCAAGGTTCACTTCAAAGCAGTAATAAATAGCCTGTGGACATTTCATGTTCAAATATCTTCACAATCTGAAATAGCTCATCTTTACCCCAGAGCTTCTGACTGAAACACAATCTGACTAATCCTGAAGGCCCTCCATTGGCTTCATTGAGAGATTATTAAAATGTCTTACACAGCTCCATAAAGTGCAGCACAACGAGGCTCTCCCAATACATCTCAATTCTATTCCCCTACCACAAGACCCTGAAGCACCTTCACTCTTCAAACATGAAACTAACCACCTCTCCTCCTTACAAATAGTGAAATCTCTGGGATGAAGATGATCTGCAGATCGAGCACCACTCCTTTGACATTCCTTATTTCAACATCTCATTTATTGAGGAATTCTGTAATGCTCTTCCGTTTTGCCCCTTAAGAGTGAGGCATCTACTTCATCACTCCCCAGCCTTGGAGTACCTTATTTATTTTGATTCAACCTTCTGCCTGAGCCAATTCATTCACAGCTCAAACCAAACAACCACATCACTAGATTCTCCTTGACATATGCCTGGCCAGGTCCACAAACTGACAGAGAACACAGATTCTCCCTCCTAAGCGTCCACTTGACAACCAGTGGGGGGGGGGGGGGAGCGTGAGATGGTAGAAGGAGTAATAGGAGTCTGAAATTCAGAACTGAAGAAAAGCTTCTTTTCCTACATTTTTGCCCTCTGATGGAACCTTCGCCCCTCTGGACCTGCACCCTAAGGAAGACAGTGAATGTATGAAGCAATATCTTACCATTTTTTCTTTGCTGCTTACAGAACATTTTAAGAGACGAGAAGAAAAAATTGCATCTGAGATTGGACAGCTGCGCCAGCTTCTCAAAGAAAAGGAAAAGACAATACAGGGGAGACTTGAAGAGATGGAGAAGAACATAACCAAAGTAGAAAATGCAAATATCACCAAACTATCCAATCTAATCAACTCTCTCAATGTCCTGATAACCGAGATAGAGAAGAAGTGCAAGGAGTCCGTTTGGGACCTATTGAAGGCAAGACACCGCTTACTTAATACATAAGGAAGCAATGTGCTGGAAGCAGCTTTACATGCATGAGGAAAACTTGTTTGATTTCCAGAGTTGGCTAATTTGCAGTGACCCCTTGGATGCTGACAGCCCAACACACCCGCCAGACAAGCACTGTGCATACTGATTACTTATTCACATTATCTGGGCACATTTTGCATAGAGAGCCTTGCACATGTTAGCACACAGGGAAGGCAGAAAAGTGGCATGTGAGGTGGTAAATGGAGTCAAGAGAAGAGTATATGGAAGTTAATCAGAGACTGTGATTGCCTTGTGACGCTGTTCAGATTTATACAGTCCGTTTTGTGGCCTATAACCTCCTTTAAAAATATCACAGGCTGTGCGTGTCATGTATTCCCATTCACAATATCACAGGCACTGTATGCGGAGGAGGCATGAGCCCCCTAAAATATCCTCAGGCTAGACTGCCACACATTTAATGAAGCTCAGATTTCACATTCTTTTACAGTTAGACTGCTTCTAGAATTGAACATCCTCTGTGGAAACTGACCTCCTGTTTTTGTTCCCTTTGTTTTGCAGGACATCAAAAGCACCCTGACCAGGTATGGCTGATTATTTTCCTAATGTTAGTGTTTAACAAGCAGGCCTGGGTGCACTATGGACAGATCCCTGCAGAGCTCGTACAAATCCACTGTGCAGCAAATTAAATATCCTGAGTGGGCCTTCTAGTATAACTGTATGTGACTTATCTCAGGTCTTCAGAAACTTGACTCCAAACAATACTGAGTCCCTCCTCTGAAACTCCAAACATCCTCACACACTAAGCAACATTCTTTGAGCCTTCTGGAACTCCAGTGAGTCCTCACAAAAGTCCCTTGAGTTCAAATAACGCTCTGTAGAATCCACGGAAAATTCTCTTGCGTAATCAGAAAATCACTAGAGTCCTCTGAAAAATTGGTTGAATCATTGTAAAAACTACAGAAGTGGTAGGAAAATTCCCACTAATCCAACAGAAAACTCCTTGAGTTACTCAAAAAACACAGAGTACTCTGAAAATTCCTTTAAGACTTCCTGGACCCTCTGCTGGCCAATGCGCATCCACATAGTGCTTAGAAATGTCATGAAAGTTCTCAAAAACCATGTCTACTACAGACAACTGTTCACAATCTTTAGTGAGCTCCCACCTTTGGAGAGAAGTCGCCACAAGACGTCAGGAATCTCACATACACCTCAGATTCGCAACTGTTCTTAAAAAAAACCCTCTCCAGTCCTCAGTGATGTTTTCTCAATCCTTAGCATCTATTCTCTAACAATCTAATCCTCTGTCACCTGATTCCTTCTCATTAATGAGTGGCATAACACACTTCTTTTATCATAACTATTCTCAAGCGATCTGATCACAGGAGAGAGGAACAGCACTAGAGTGCATATCTAAGGTGCTGGATGGTGGAAATTCCAAGGTGCAGTCTCAGATGTAGGATTTCAAAGTTTGGGAATCTGGCCTTCAGAGCCTCTTAGGAACTGGGCAGCAGAGATCCATGGTGCAGGACTAGAAGGATTCAAAGTTTCAAAGATGCCATGGTGCAGAGCCAAAGGGTGCAGGGTAGCAGAGATTCTAAAATGCAGGGCTCAGAGGTTTCAATGTGCAGGGCTCAAAAGGTTCCATGGTGTTGGCCTTTAGAGATTCCAATGTGTGGCACCCCAGACTATTAATGATGCTGGCCATCTGAGGTTCCAAGGTGCAGGGCTCCAGAGGTTCCAAGGTGCAGGGCTCCAGAGGTTCCAGGGTACAGAACTCCAGAGCTCCCGGGATTCCTACGGACAGGGCTTTCTTGGTGCAGGATCCAGAGATTCTAAAGTGCAGGACGCTAAAGGTTACAAAATTCTGGTGTTCCGAGACAACAGGGTGCTGGGTTTTGGAGGTTCGAAGCTCCACAGATTCCTAGGTACCGGGCTCCAGAGAATCCAAGATGAAGCTCTCCAGAGATTCCACAGTGCAAATCTAGGATTCCAAGGTGCTGGGTTACAGCGATTCCAGTGTGCAACATTTTAAGATGCAGGGCCCAGAGATTCCAAGGGGGTGAGCTTTCAAGGTTCCATGGTGCTGGTCTCCAGAAATTACAAGATACAGTGCTCCAGAAATTCCGAGGTGCTGATTTTCAGAAATTCCGAGGTTCTGGGCTCCAGAGATTCTAATTTTCTTGACTTCAGAAATTCCAAGGTGTAAGACTCCAGTGAGTCTAGGTAAAATATTCCAGCAATTAAAAGGTGCAGACCTTCAAAGATGCCAAGGTACAGAACTCCTGAAGCCCTTGCTGGGCTCCTAGGGGTCCTTGGTGTCGGGCTCCAGAGATTTCAAGGTACTGGGTTCCAGAGAATTGAAGATGAAAAGCCTCCGAGATTCCATGGTACAAGATTCTAGTGATTCCAAGGCACTGGCCTACGGAGATTTCAAGGTGCTGAGCTCCAGAGTTACCAAGGTGCAATGCATCTTGCTTTCCAAGATGTAGAGCCCAGAGATTCTAAGGAGTCTAGTTTCAAAGGTTCCATGGTGATGGCCTTCAGAGATTCCAAAATACAGTGCTCTAAAACCTCCAAGCTGCTGATCTTCAGAGATTCCTAGGAGCAGGGCTCCTGAGATTCAAAGATGCATAATTACAAAGATCCCTATGTGTTGAGTACTAGAGATTCCAAGCGGTAGGGCTTCACGGATTCCTTGGTGCAGGACAACAGAGCTTACAAAATGCTGGCCTGCAGAAATTCCATGTTATCAAGCTCCAGTGATTTAAGGATGCAGACTTCCAGAGATACTAAGGTGCAGGGTATCAGAGATACCAAGATGTAGCACTGCAAAGATTATAAGGTACTGGTCTCCATAGATTTCAGTATAGCAGGAGTGTTTAAGACACTGTAAGGAACTGCACTGCCCAGGGGGTTCATTCCTCTCTAAATCACTACTTGTTATAAGTACTGGCAGAATAAAGGTGTCTGAAATTTTATCTCTGCACATTGCTCCTTGGCACAGTGACCGAAGTTCTTTCCTCAGATAATAAGCATGGTATAATTGAGAGTGTAAAGGTAGATGCTGACAAAAATGAAACACACAAGTCTGTTAACAACATATTTATTAAAATGTAGCTAGTATAAAAATATTAGTTTTTACCCGTTTGTTAGGTATAAATGTAATCAAACTCTATGCCAGATTCACACTTCTTCTAAGCCTTCATTCTTTGTCATTATCTTTAAGAGAACCTTGCCATTTCTGAGGCCATGGGTCGCCCTACAGGACTGTACAAGCAGAGACTTCACTTCATGGACCAGTACCAGGTGGCTTCTCTGTTCGAGCGGATGAGCATCGCCCCACCTGCTGCGAGCGCAGCAGGCACACACAAATAAGTAATAAAATGTCATGACCATGCCATTTTACTTAAACGCTGCAGTGCGAGGGCAGGGGCGGAATCCTGGAATTGAAGGATTACGGCTGCCCGATATGCGCAGTGTGCATCCAGCAATCCCCTGGCTGTGAAACAGCCAGGGGATTGCTGGCACAGTCTCCCAGCCTCAAAATGAGCGCTGGGATAGCCTGCTCCCACCAATCTTAGAGCTGCTGTCAGCATGAGAGCAGCTCCAGGATTGGTTTTACTGGTGTCCACTGAGCAGCAAAGAAGTCCTTCCCTTTCCTGCTCGTGGACGCCGATCGGGAGAGAGGTGTGCACCTGGAGAGCAGTATATGGTGAGGTTGGCGCTGTAGCGCCCCACCATATTTTTATAGTTGTAGCCGCCAAGAGCCTGCAACAGAGACTTGACTCAATGCGCTTTAACTATCCTGGGTGCTAGGAATCTCACTAACAGAGCTCACAGACTGAGTCTACCTTTCATACCCATATGACATCTCTACAGTCATTGCTGGGCTAGGATACAAATCCTTACTTAGAGAGACCTCTTTCAATGCACTATTAAAGAAGCATTAGAAATGCAATAGGTCTCGCATTTGCTTGTGTTAGAGCTATTGACGTTGTAATTGGCAATAGTTTTTACCTATTAAATACACTTGTAATAACGTTTGTTTGAATTTCTACAGACGTACATAGAAAAGAAAAATAAAGTTACGCTGTTTCCTAAATGGGAGTAAAGCATTTTGTAACCCGAGAAAAAAGTTCGAAGGATGGCTAGCAAGCAGAATGAATAGCATTCACACCTGTTTTATTTGTAAAAGACGAGCGAAGGGTGTGCTAAGGGGAGGGGTAGAGTAGATAATGGATACGCTCTGATCCCGAGAAGGTGCTGGTGGACGTTTGGGGGCCCCTGCCAGTGTCGGCTACATTGCATCACGAAGTGCGCTGCTCTGGAGCGGTCCATGGTTTGGGTCCATGTCGGCCGGAGGGAGCCAGCCTTGTGGTCAAATCATTACGCTCTGTGTTCTGGTACATGTCGCCCGGAGGTGGCCAGCCTTGTGGTCAAATCAATAGGCACGGTGTTCGTTCCACTTCAATGTCTTCTTTGCTTTGGCCTGGGTGCGGCATTATCCCTGAGCTCCTTCTAGACAGAGAGCCGGGCTCCTGCAGCCTCCACCCGGCTGCAGCAGCCCTGACGGCCCCACCTCGGCCAAGCCACCGCCAGTTCTTACCTGGTGCCTCCAACGTTGATCTGGATGATCTCCCTGATGACGATGCCTGAGGCCAGGCAGCCTCCTCCTCCTCCTTCCGCTCTGGCGCTGCTGTTATCAGCCATGGTTTCCCTGGAGTCTACTTGCTGCTGCTGCAGCAGCAGCCGCGGGAGCAGCCCTGGCCAGCTGCGGCCATCTGTGCTCCTGAAGCCGAGGAATGGAGAGAGGCAGGGAGGGAGGAGGCACTGGGTGGGATCGGGCGGCTACCAGGCAGGCCTGGGATAACAGCATGGGAAGGAGGGCGCACCCTGAATCACATTGCAGCGGGACGTGGCTGCTAAGGGAAGCGTGCACCATGTTAGGAAGTAAGCAGTCGGCGTACATGCAGATGAAAGGTATTAGGTGGCTGTTAAGTAAAGCGGGCGCCATGTTAGGAAGTAAGCAGTCGGCTCACATGCAGATTAAAGGTATTAGGTGGCTGCTAAGTCAAATTACCTGACGCTCGGCGCCCCACGTAGCCTTCAGCCAACATCGCACTGCTCCTGTCCGCACCACACCCAAGGACGTCGCCATCTTCCTAGTGACGCTAGCACCTCAGGCCCGCCCACCGCGGTCAGCCATGCCCATAGAGGCGAAAGTGGCTAGAGCGGCAGTGTTTCCATGGTGTTCGTGTCACCCGGAGGTTCAACGCACCTGCGCGTTAGTGATCTTCAGTCGAGTTGCAATAGATGTACGTAATGGTGTTTAGCTACAGCTGAAACAAGCGTGGGCGGCGTGCAGTTCCTGAGATTAAAGAAGCACAAAGGAAATCAGAAGCTACGGGCGTATGTGCATGGCGTCCCGTGAAGCGGGCGCCATGGTGAAAAAAAATGACGAGGCCATGCTACGTGCCATGATGAACAAGTAGTCCCTAAACATGACATATGTACAGTTGCAGCGCAATAAAACTGTAGTTGGTCGGTGCTGCTTCCGATAAAAACGGAAGTGATGAATCGGAGCAGCAACCAATAGGGAGCCCGGAAATCAGAGTGACGCATAAATGACCCAATTGCAAGCAGCAGGCGGGATTACTCTCGCTATACTGTTTACATCAGGTCTTGCAGACAGCGCATGCGCGCTGCCTAGGCTCAACCTAAAAACAGATTCACAGAGGTTTTAGTCCTACCTGCATCCGTAGGACTTTCCCTTAGATTGCTAAAATGGTCTCTTGGTGATGCATTCCATTTCCTATGAACCTCAACATCGAAAAATTGCATTGACATCAAGAAAATTCTTTTGTGTGAAATTCGTATCTCTGCAGAGGTTTTTGACACCTGGAAGATGCTCTTAATTTTGAGAGAGTACTCGATTAAGGAGGACCTTTGATTTCTAGGCCCTCGTTTCATTGTGAGTGGCCTCTTAATTATGTCAGCATTCCGTCCATCATTTGTTTGCTGTAACACTCTTAATTATGATGGCACTGGTAACAAGATTTATCAGTCCCATCTGAATTATAAGATCCGCAGGAACACCGCAGACCTCTTTACTTTCACCCAGAAATGTTTTCTGCTGAAATCTCCCTGTGAAGAAATACCAAGGAATCGGACTCTGGTTTCTTAGTGCACCCTCTGGATCCTCCTTTTACTGTGCCGAATTTTCTCCACTCCCTAAGTTATCAGTACCCCTGCTATCAGTAACTGGGGGGGCGCTATTACATTTACCAGATCACTCATAATATGGGCACAGGAAGTATCCTTGAAGTCAAACATCTATGTCAAGGAGGTTCTTGACATCATAGGTGACTCCATGACATCAAAGTAGAGGTCCTCGATGTTGAGAGAAAAGAGGAGTTAGACAGGATATATGTTTGTACTCTTTGATTTTGAGAGAGCCATTGTTGGACAGATAGCCTTGGTGAAGGGGGGTCAGGTTGTTTAGCAAGGGGCAGGAAGGAGCTTCTGGGCCACAGCCATGGGGGCTGGGGTCCTTTGCCTCTGTTGTCCTGGGGCCTGTCCTCCTTTGGCTCTGCAAACGGGGCCAAGTACAGCCTTTTTCACACTATTCTCAGCAGTAGCGACGGTGAGCAGCCACAGGCTTCTCAGGGAGGTTAACGTGGGGTTATACACAGACTCAGTACTCAACCATGCACTCAGCAGCACAAGAACATGATTGTCCAGACCAGTGCTTCCCTTTGAAAAAAGACAAGTACTTTATTTTACAGTTGGGCAAAATACTACACACTAAATAATAAGTTGATAGATACCTGATATACAAATGCATGTACAGGGTGCTTAAAGGTGGTGCCCTTCGTAGGAAATCATGCCTCCCAGTGTACTCTAATAGACTGGAACTCAGTGGCATAATCGCTAGGCAGCTGTAGTGCTCTACCCTTGTCTTAGCACACAGTCTCTCCAGGTTTGGTAGCCCAAGTTGTCTCTCACCCAGCTCTTCTGGCCGCGAAGGGCCGCAGTAGGCCTTCCGCTTGCAGGCAGGTTCACTGGAGTTTTGTTGGACAGTGGTCATGGCTTGCAGCAAAACTGCTCAAGCAAAGCGGGTGCAGGGCATTGTGCTACATGTATGACCTTGTGACAGGGACGGTAATCCTTCTGTCAGTACTGGAGGAATTGATATGTGTACCCCTCTAGGTTCAGGATATGTCTGGGACCAGTCGCAAATCAAGGGTAGGCCTAGGCCTTTGTGCACATGCTAGATTAGTGTTAAATGGGGACATAAAAATCTAGAAATGGAGATACTAGATATTCATAGTTGGGGTTGGGCACACAGGGCAGGGGACACAAATTTACACCTTTACAACCTTTCGGATCCAACACTGGGGGCACACACTGCTGTTGGGATCACGTTGTCATACAGTTGGCAGGAAAACGTGTTTGCTTTACCAATGAGGTATGAAATTGCATTCTTCTTAATGTGTTGGACACCATGTGGTCGTGTAAAATTCCAGGTCTAATAGTCTTCTGATCATGACTTTGTAAGGTTATGGATTGTCAACTTGGTCCAGGTGTCGGAGGTGTGACATTTAGGGAGACCATGGAGTCAAAAGGAGAGAGCATACAGTACCAAAGGACAACGTCCTGAAATAATGTCATAATTCAATCATAGAAAGGACAGTATCACACATTTTAAAATGACTAATCCGGGGGTCTCCAACCTTTTTTGAACTGAGAGCTACTTATTTTCAATCAAACGCATTGACAGCTACTATTATTATTAGTGCTGTACAATTTCAATTTTTTAATATGCATAATAATTCAACCAAGCAAAACCTTTCTAATTAAATAAGCCGGGCTGCACACAGGTGAGCTACTCAGAGGTATCTGGAGAGCGACAGTAGCTCACAGGCTACTGGTTGGAGACTTTAATCAAACACACAGATAATCCTAGAATCAAGATACGGAACCCCAAGTCTTGACAAAGGCACCATATGCAAACCAGCACTGAGCGGGTTGAACGTATCAATACCAAAAAGAGAGTATTGACCCATCAAGCAACCATATTTACAAAACATAGCTGCACAAAACTTTCCAAGTAAGCAATCTTCATAACGTCCTTTTTCCAAAAGACTTCACTTTACTGTTTGTTCAAAATATATATCTGTAATTTTTTGCTGCAATTATAAATTTCCGTACAAAAAAGTTCATCAGTGGTCAGACAATGCATTTCGTCCCTTTCATATCAGGACTTTCGTTAAGATAATATCAGGTTAGATGAGCAGCCGTCTCTCATCAAGTAAGTATCAACATCTTGAATTTGGTCTGTCAGTCTCAAAAGCATTACCATATATGGTTGTAAGTGAATTGTTAGAGAAAATGCAGGCCATAACTACACATGTGCTTGTGTTTCATAAACTCCCATGGCCTACCAGAGCCATGTTGTATGCATTTGTGAGAGTGTATAAAATTATTTGTGTTTCAGAGTCTTTGAGCTCTGTGTTTTGTATGTGAATAGTAATATCACTGTACTGGACCCACGGAGACCCTTTAAGTACTGTATTTTATTTCTACTAAAAGAACATTTGAGACATCATGCAAATTGTGATTATTCATTTATACCAAGAAACCTGTGTACTCTTTCAGGTGTAATGCTGTAAAATTTCAAGGTCCAGAGCCAGAAATAAAAAAAATGATGGCAAAAGTAAACAATAATAAACGTGCAAAAATTGAGAAACCCGAAGAGAATATGAAGAGTTATAAAGGTAAATACAACTGTGTTGACATGAATTGTATTGCAGTGTTCATGAAAATTGAATAATATGGTATGGAATAGCACACGCATGCCCTTATAATGGTTCCTTGGGGACACAGAGACAGTTGCCAGGGTCAGCTATCCTTGACTGGCGAGGACAGGGCTGGACACGGCAAAGGGGTGAATAGGCCATCTGTCTCAGTTGAGATGTTTGGTAGTCGCATACCCTTGGACACATTCTTTTGTTTGAGTGTTCCCTCTCTCTTTCCACACGCTGACCTAAACCATCTTGGTCAAGGCAAAGTGAACACAAAGAAAGCACCCTGCTACGTTGAGGCTTTTATGCATTCAGACACTGGCTTAAAATGGCTAATGCTGTCAATGGGGAATGTAGACAGCGGAGCAGGGAAAAATTCAAGGGCGGGGAGACATCTAACTTTATATACTACAGACATCTTTAAACACTACCATACTGAAATATGCCACAGCTATTGTACACAAACCTCTCATTCAGAGAAACTGAGTGGACCCTTCATGACATACGACATGATTTCATATGGGAGAGTAAAAAAATCTGCCCAACTTGGAATTCCGGCAAAGAAAAAAAAGTTATTTAATACCCATAAATTGAATACTACACATAAAATATTAACATAAAAGAAAACCAGAACTCTGTTGCTTCTTCCTAGCCAAAGATCTGGCCCCAAACTCTATTATAGCTCCTGCACACGCAGCGCTTTATTTTTATTTAACAATTAAGTCACTGGACAAAACTTGTTAGAGGTGTTTATGATCAATTGACGGCATGGCGGGCATGGAACTAATACTCAGATCTTTGACTGATAACATCAGTAGGGACAGTTAACATAGTGTGTTTGCGAGAAAGGGTCCAGGTAGGCAGAAGAGCATAGCACAATCTCAGTTTCTCACTAGATAGAACGTAACAGTCCCAGTCATGTTGGATACACTGTAAACAAAAAAAGTGTCCATTTGTTTACAAGATTTCAGTCCACCAGCTAAGAAACCTCTCGGACTCAAGTGTGATGGCCACAGCCCTCGAAAAAGCGTAAAGAGCTCAGCCAAGCCTTGCAAATCCAAATGTTCACTTTAGGGGTGGGGTGGGCAGTGTCTGGTGTCTTCGCACAGTGCACTGGAGTCCACTACCTCAGAGACTACTAATAGGGGACTATTGCTGGGTCTGGAATGCCCATACATGGCATACGGTATTTTAAAGGCCCTGTAAGCTTTGGAACTGCTGGTTTCATTTGGATTTTCTTAGCACCAGGAGTGACCACAGATCCATGGGCATGGACTCAAGGAACCAAAACAAAAATGGAAACAACAGACTCGAAATTTAATTCTAGCCCTGATGTCTCTAGAATTCAAGGCTAGTCATGGTCATTATTCAGAGTGGCCTTGTCCACCTACCTCTCCAATATACTCAGGTCTGGTGATGGACCAAGAGGTTGAAATGCTTATTGTTGCATCAGGAAGCACCGTGGGACCAACACAAGTTTCCCTGCAGTTCATGTGGGGTCAAGGACATAGCAGGCTCTCCAACGGACAGTGTAGGTAATGACTCTTTCTCTGGGCCTCAAGTGAAGCTGACAGATGATGTTGGGTTCTTTCTCCTGCACAACAAGCTCAGTTACCTCATGTCTGGGAGAGGCTTAGATCTCAGAGATGCTGCTACAGATCTTGAGAGTATCTAGGATGTTGAACTCGACTAGCAGGCGGGATTTCCTATGAAAGGTTCAGTCCAACATCGTATTCCACAGCATGCAGGACACTATCTTTCCAGAGTCGTCCAGCAGCACTTCAAGCAGGGTTCTTGTTCCATAGTTCTCACAGGAGGATATCAGTCGGGCTGACTACAACCCTGGATCTTGAACTTTCTCAGTTGCCCTGGTGTACAACTCCTTCTTTGGTTTATGAGATTTTCTTGAACCACTTTCTGGTCTTGGGTTATACTTGTTATCAAAAATGACCAATCAGCTGTGTTGCAATGTTCTGCCTCCTGAGTGCTTCTCCAGTCAAAGACTGCATGATCAGCTCATACCATGGCCATGAACATCAGGTGGCTCTCCTGGGCTGGTTCCAACGTGCCCATATAAAATGTGTTTTGGGCTCCTGACAGAAGGCCTCATGGCTTGCAGTTGCTGATCAAAACTGGAGGAGTTGGGGGTGCTCTTATGAGCCACAGCAAGACATATTATCTAGTAAAGGGTGATGGGCCCATGTAAAGGTCCACGGGGATTGCCCAGGAGAAATTACAAAGCACTGCAGCAAATTGGAAGAGGCCTTGATACCCCACCACCCACAGGACACAGTAACCCTAGACAGTTGGTCGGTGAGAGCAGGGGGTAAGGAATGCACACAGTGTAGTGTCCTAGCTCAACAGTGTGAAGTGGGTGGCAGCACTACCAAAGTTTATATGAAAAAAGTCTCAAGATTTAGTGTAATATCCAGTATCTCAAACTTAACTCCCTCAAAACAGAATTCCTCCTAATCTCCCCACCCAAGCAGTCCCCCATTGTTGAAGAATATATGAAACATCTAAAGGCTCTCAACTGCTTACCACACATAGACTCTACGAGATCTCTGGGAATAATACTAGATAAGAACTTGAATATGCAGGAATACATCAGCTCAGCTACCAAAGTGAGCAAACTTCCAACTGAGCATCCTAAGAAAAAGTAAAACCCTTCCTCCCCCCTCTGATGACTTCAAGTCCGCTATTCAAGCCTTAGTCATCTCAAGGTTGAAGTATGGAGGTGCGACCCTTTGGGGTTTACCTTGCTACAAATTGGCTTCTCTTAGGGCTGCTCTGAACTCGGCTGCAAGACTCATCACAGGATCCAAAAAAAGCAACCACAGCACTCCGGATCTGTAATCCCTAAATTGGCTCCAATATGAGGCAAGGATACAACTAAAAATTGCCTGCATGACCCATAAAGCCCTTCATTTCAACACCCCTCTGTACTGCGCTCGAAAACTGGAAGTTTCTGACGGTTGCCTATCCTCTAGGAGCTCCAGCACTCTGCCGCTGAAACCAAAAAGATTTCAAAGAATGAAAATGTATAATCGGGCCTCCTCTGGTATTGCCCTCAGAATCTGGAACTCCTGCCTCCGGAAACCAGATTGAATCCTTCAACAGTGCCCTTCAAAAAGGAAGTGAAAGCTTTACTGATGAATTCTTTTCTGATCTAGAAATTAGCCATTGTCTATTGTCTTGTCAGCCTCACTCTGTATGGGCGTCCTCACCCAGTTTGACATTGCTACATCATGTGGTGTTCCAGAACATTTTGCTGTATTCAACATCCATGTTCTTTTGCTTACTTGTGCTATTGTATATTTACGTTATACTGGTCCTCCTCCATTAATTCAGAGATGAATGCCTATATCTGTTACAACCGTTTTGTTGTTTAGCCTCACTTGTCTCCTCGTGTGTTCATGAATCTCTGTAAAGAGCTCTGATACCCTCTTGGGCCTTGTTTGCGCTATATAAAACTTTTTAAATAAATATGTCTGTATATTTGGTGAGTTAACAAACAATGCCAAAAGAAGACTTGTTCAGTTTAACAAACAGAGGTAATCTTTAGTACAAATAGATCAATAATGGTAAAAACTCACAGATTGTATGCTCCCCATCACATTTTAATTAGCAAAAGGTCAGTTTTGATGTGAGGTTTTTCAAAGTGTTCAAGGGCCAATACTTGATTGGTAGCAAAATTAAGCCACTTACAATTTCAAGGACTGAGACATGGCCAACATGTATTTTGTTCCTAAACTGAACTTTTTTTAAGGCGTGTAGCAAAGCTGTCCTATGTTGAAAAGTGGATATATGTTTGAGGGAGATACGAGAAGGTAACCTTATCCAGTAATTATGAAAACATAGTTGCAGTGAAAGTAAGCAATAATTGGAGGCTAATAACTGTGATTTAGAAGACCATGGGACAGATGTAGTTGACACGGTCTCAAAATAATGGTCGACCAGTATGTTTACGACCGGAGTGGTGTTTTGCCCACCGACCTATTTACTAATGGGTCGCTTTGCAAAATACGAAATCGTAGTGGGCCACAATTTGACCTACCTCGTGCATATTAATAAAGTAGGTCACAAATTACGACCGCTTCGATTCTTTGCCATCACAGGAATGGTAGCCTGCTGAAGTCAGCAGATCAACATGTCTGTGATTGCTTTTAAAATAAAACTATGTTCGAGGCATGTGAGCTGTAGATCACATGCTTTGCATACTCCTGCCATCTAGTGTTGGGTCCGGATATTTGCAGTTTGTTTTTCTTCGAAGAAGTCTTTTCCAGTCACGAGGTAGGTGACTCCTCCTTTCGGTGATAGTGCGCATGGGCATCGACTCCCCTGTTAGATTGATTTTTTTCCGCCATCGGGTTTGGACGTGAATCGCTGCGCTCCGGTTCGACACAGTTTCTTCGGTTTCCCTCGGTGCGCAAGACACTCACCCTCGACGGTATTGTTTTCGATCGCGTATCCCATTCTCCACGTATCGTATTTACTTCTAAAAAAACCCTCTTTCGATCGGGAAGCTCGTGGAAGGTCGTCGGGCCTACCCCCGTCGGTCCGCCTCGCAGTCGATGGAACGGACTCCATTCAAATTCTGCCCTCGGTGCCACACGAAGTTTCCGCGCACCGACTCACACGAAGTGTGCAACCTGTGCTTGTCTCCGGAGCATAGAGAACAGGACTGCGACGTATGCAAGGCTTTCCGCTCCAAGAAGATGCTTCGCAACCGTCTGGCTCGCCGTCGCGACATGCAGAGCCAACACGCAAGTTCCATTCCGGACCTCTTTGGAGAGGATTCAGAACAAGAAGCCGGAGACGCCATGGGAGCTGAAGAAGAACAGGATCCCAACTCCATCTCTGACTACTGCTCCAAGGGGGACGGCGAAATCCCACAAGAGCAGCGTACCGTGAGTACAGATCCACCCTTGCCCCAAAGTCTCCCTCAGTCCAAGAAGAAGGCTTCGGTCCAACCCCCGGCTCCGGGCCATGGTCCGGCCCACCCCCTTCGACGCCGAAAACACTTTCGGATCCGAAATCATCAGGATCCAAAACCTCGGTACCAAAACCATCTGCATCGAAACTTTCAGCACCGAAACAACCGGACGTGCCGATTCCATCTCAAGAACAGCATTTCGATGCTCCGCCTACCAAACCGGATCCGAAACAGAGACAGTTGTATATCCATCCAACTACTGGACATATCACCACACAAGTGACCCTTAAAAGGAAACCTGACACAGAGGAGGCCTACCACATTCCTTTAAAGAGGAAGAATGTTGGGACTAATCCTTCTTCTCCTCCCTTTCCATCTCCTTCTTCTCCTCAGGCTCAATCTCTAACCATTTCACCTGAGCACTCACCACCACATATACCTGAAGATGAGGATGGGGACGGGGCTGGGGACAATGCACCATTACTCCCAGACCCATGGGCAGATTATAATACAGACTCTCCCACAGGAAATGACCCTGACCTGTACCCTACCAAGCCCTCTCCACCGGACGACAGCGTAGGTTACATAGAACTGCTGGATAGAGCTGCCCACCACCACGGTGTACAGCTGCACAAAGAATCCCTTGAAGAGGATTTCCTTTTTGAAACCCTTAGTAGCACACAAAAGTCATCGCACACACTCCCCATGCTCAAGGGTATGATCAGGCACATTGATGACATATTGAATGACCCCGTCAGGGCCTGTATCCTTACCCCTAGGCTAGATAAAAAGTACAAGCCAGCACCATCTGACCCAGCGTACATAAAGGGACAATTACCATTGGACTCCCTATTGGTGTCCAACGCACGTAAAAGGGCCAACTCCCAAACTACAGGAGATGCTCCACCCCCAGATAAAGAACCTAAGCTTCTTGACTCTTTGGGGAAAAAGGGTAGCCTCTCAGGCAGCAAACTTCTGGCGCATCTCTAACACGCAAGCGCTGCTTGCAAGGTATGACGGGGCGCATTGGGACGAGATGGAGCACTTGCTCCAATTTCTGCCCGATGAACATAAATCTAAAGCGCAAGACCTAGTGCGGGAGGGACCGCTCATGTCAAATAATGCAATCAGGTACTCCCTAGATGCTGCAGACACTGCTGCTATAGCTGTAAACACCAGCGTCCTTTTAAGAAGGCACGCCTGGCTACGTATCTCAGGTTTCAAACCTGAGGTTCAAACTTCCATACTGAACACACCTTTTGACAAAGAACACCTCTTTGGCCCGGTGGTAGATTCCTCACTGTAAAATATGAAGAAAGACACTGAAGTGGCCAAATCTATGTGAGCCCTTCAACTAACACAAGGACGTGGTTCCTTTCGGCGCTCCTTCTACCGCGGAGGGTCCAAAAATACCTCCTCAGAGACCACCACCACGTACAAGGGCAACAACCAACCCTCTGCCTCTAAGGGTTACTTCAGAGGGGGTTACAGAGGCAACAACGGCAGAGGTAGAGGCTCAAATACACGCACCTCCCCCTCCAATACAAAGCAGTGACTTCCCTACACTCCCCTCCCCCGACCATTTAACACCTGTTGGGGGCCGACTTTCAGATTTCCTACCCGTCTGGCAGTCCATAACAACAGACAAGTGGGTACTACTAATTATCAGTTCTGGTTACTGCCTGGAGTTCACCAACAATCCTCCAAACCTTCCCCCAGGGTCACACAAACTCTCACCGGATCACCTACACCTCCTCAAACAAGAGGTTCAGTCTGTCCTTCTAAAAGGGGCTATAGAGCCCGTACCACCACAACACCACAGGTCGGGCGTGTACTCCTTTTACTTTCTAAAACTCAAAAAAGATGGTTCTCTCAGACCAATATTGGACCTCAGAGAACTAAATCTTTACATACGGGCAGACCATTTTCTCATGGTAGCACTTCAACAAGTACTACCACTTCTGCAAGAGGGCTACTTTCTGTCTACTCTCGACTTAAAGGATGCCTATTTCCATATTCCAATCCATCCCGCTCATCGCAAATTTCTCAGATTTGTGATAGCGGGTCAACATTACCAGTTCAAGGTACTCCCGTTCGGAGTCACCACTGCCCCCAGAGTCTTCACAAGGTGTCTGGCGGTAGTCGCTGCTCACCTGAGAAGACAACACATCCATGTCTTCCCCTACTTGGACGACTGGCTCATCAAAGCCAGTACGTATCCAAAATGTCTCCAGCAACATCAACTGGGGTTCACAGTCAATGTGCTAAAATCACATCTCCAGCCTGCCAATACTCAAAACTACCTAGCAGCCACCTTAAATACTCAAAAGGCTCTGGCGTTTCCCAACGCAGCCAGAATTCGCAACATTCAGGCTTTAGTTCCCCATTTTCAATCCAATCACTCGCAACCAGCTCGGGTGTATATGCAACTACTGGGGATGATGGCATCTTGCATCATGATCATTCTCCATGCCAGGCTGCACGTGCGTCCCCTTCAGGAATGCTTAGCGAGTCAGTGGAACCACTCACAGGGTCTGTTAACCGATCTAGTGTTGGTAAGCGGGCGTACTCATCGCTCTCTGCAGTGGTGGAACACACAAACTTTATCAACCTTCATAGACCCGGTTCCACAGTACTAACAGCGGACGCGTCCCTCACTGGCTGGGGAGCACATCTTAAGCCCCTCACACTGCAAGGCCTATGGAGCCAACAGCAAAAGTTGCTCCACATCAATTATCTAGACCTGCTTGCAATCTTTCTAGCTCTCACGGCATTTCAAACTTACCTGGTTGGCAAAGCTGTCTTCTGCTCGTACCGACAACATGACAGCTATGTATTACATATAAAAACAGGGGGGGGGACACACTCTCTCCAACTGTCCCACTTATCCCAAGACATCTGGAGGTGGGCCATTCACCACAAAATCTATCTCCTAGCAGAACACCTCCCAAGAGTGAACGTCCAGATTGCAGACCTCCTCAGCAGACAGAGGCAGCAAATACACGAATGGGAACTTCACCCTCAGGTTCTCCTCCTATACTTCCAAAGTTGGAGAGTCCCTCAGATAGATCTGTTTGCCACACACCAAAATGCAAAATGCCAAAGCTTCGCCTCCAGGTACCCACACCCGCTCTCCAAGGGCAATGCACTATGGAGGAACTGGTCAGGGATATTTGCCTACGCTTTTCCGCCTCTCCCACTCATTCCATTAGTGGTTCGGAAGCTCAGGCAAACATCCCTCACTCTGATCCTAGTAGCTCCCACATGGGCCCGTCAACCATGGTTCACAACCCTGTTGGAGCTGTCTCTGGTCCTGCATCAAAAGCTGCACCTAACATCCAGTCTCCTCACACAGAGCCATGGAGAAATCAGACACCCAGATCCCAAACAACTGAACCTCGCGATCTGGCTCCTGAAATCATAGTTTGGTTATCTGAACCTTCACCCAGACTGCATGAACATCATCAGGAAGGCCAGAAGGCCTACCACAAGAGCCTGTTACGCAGCTAAATGGGAACGCTTTGTTATTTATTGCAATAACAATCACATCAATCCTCTTGATGCTTCCATACAAAACATCATCTGCTATGTTACACTTGCAGCAGTCAGGATTGGCTTACACCTCCATCAGGCTACATCTCGCTGCAATAGCTGCGTATCTACAAAATAGGCAACATATATCGCTTTTCAGAGTGCCCGTAATTAAAGCTTTCATGGAAGGACTTAAGAGTCATACCATCAAGACTCCTACCTGCCCCAGAGTGGAATCTTAACATAGTCCTCAAGATTAATGGGGCCACCTTTTGAACCCATGTATAAATGCGAGACAAAGTTTCTCTCTTTGAAAACCACTTTCCTCATTGCAATCACTTCACTAAGGAGAGTGGGTGAACTACAGGCACTAACCATAGAAGAACCTTTTTTCCAACTGCACAGAGACAAAGTGGTTCTTCGTACAAACCCCAAATTTCTACCTGAGGTAGTATCTGCATTTCACATATATCAATCGGTAGAATTACCTGTATTCTTCCCTTAACTTGATTCTGTGGCAGAACGAGCTCTACACACCTTAGATGTCAAAAGAGCTCTTTTATATTACATCGAAAGAACAAAATCATTTCGTAAGACCAAACAACTTTTGTTGCTTTAGCACCACCACACAAGGGCAATCCTATATCCAAATTAGGTTGTGACTCAATGTGGATTGTTAAATGCATTCAAACTTGTTATGCAAAAGCAAAAAGAACTCTAACTTTGCCCCCTAGAGCGCATTCCACTCGCACGTTAGGGGGCTACTATGGCTTTCTTAGGAAACATCCCCGTAGTTGACATTTCCAAAGCTGCAACATGATCTACACCGCACACATTCTCCAAACACTATTGTGTAGATGTGTTAGCGAGACAACAAGCTAATGTGGGCCAAGCAGTACTTAAAACACTATTTCAGACAACTCCAGCAACTACAGGTTAGCCACCGCTTTGGGAGAATACTGCTATGTAGTCTATGCAAAGCATGTGATCTACAGCTCACATGCCTCGAACGGATAATGTTACTTAAACCCAGTAAGCATCTGTTCTTGGCATGTATAGCTGTAGATTCACATGCGCCTCCCCGGGTACCTGTAGCTGCTGCAGTTCTCTCTTTAGTATACATACATACGCATGGACATCTCTATTCTACTTTTACTAACTCCATTCTCACCCTCTGCGGGAAAACAATCTAACAATGGAGTCAATGCCCATGCGCACTATCACCGAAAGGAGGAGTCACCTACCTCGTGACTGGAAAAGACTTCTTCGAAGAAAAACAAACTGCAAACATCCGGACCCAACGCTAGATGGCAGGAGTCTGCAAAGTATGTGAATCGACAGCTATACATGCCAAGAACAGATGGTTACTGGGTAAGTAACATTATCCTTTTTTAATGTTAAATGCAGCCCATTTTCCTTAAAGAAAATGGGATGCGTTTAAAAAAAAAAGTTTTACAAATCTTACAAAGGGGTAGGGGTGATACAGAGATGACTTTTACCCAACTGAATTGAATAGCACAGTGAATTCTAAACTTTTACACTATCAAGTAAGTATGAGACATGTAACCTGAAATAGGGAAACTTTAAGCTAGCTAATAACCCATAAATATTAAAATCTGTACTTAATTTACGTGTCTTTGAAATTATGTTTCTGTGTGGTTTGCAAACCAATATGAGATTCCAACCTGCAATTTCCACTTTCTTAAGAAGGTTCCTGTTGAACATTACTTAATTTATATCAATATGGGATTTCCCATAAAAGATTGAATATTGGGACCAATAGGCACTCATGAATGCTGTAATCAGCAGTTGTTCTACAAACTCTGCCAATAACAATATGACCTTAATAAAGATTACCTATTAAAAGGTACAATACAAATTGAATTAGGCCAATTATGACAATGGGGTTTCGGCTATGTGCAACATCACATATGATAATGATCACTGGATTTATGACTTATTAATCATGATTGATGTAACTTGTCTCAAGATTCACGTTTTTATTGCGTTCATTGTGTTGATTTAAATGTCATGATTGTTTTAACTTTTGTCTGGTCTTAAGTTTCTGCCTCATCCGCTATTGTTGTCCTTTCTCCAAACCATTATTTATTTTTTTGTTAGTGGTACATTTTCCTATCTTCTAGTGGATTTAATACTCTTGATTATTTGTTAAGCCCTGATGAAGCGACTCAGTCGTGTTTGCCGCCAAACATGTGTTAGCTCAGGCATATGGCTTGTGATTTACCTCGTCTGAAACTTAATTCCATGAATTGATAGAACAATCAATACAAATCTGCCTATACATGTGTATTATAGTGTGCAAGCATCCTAACAATATCATAGAAGTCCATTGATTATATCTTCCACCTGGACTTTCTCCAAGAATCAATCATAATATACAGTCCAGTCCAATTCTGCTTTTGGAAACTTTCTTGTCAAATATGCTGTACATGTTTTTTCTGCCTCCAACATGTGTTTCGTCAAATGGGTGTCAAACAAAATGCCTTCCTCAGGGGGTCTTAAAGGAAAACTGGAGATTTTGCAATGCTATTCCGAAAGTTATAAATTGATGTGATCTCAATTTAAGAACGGCAATACCGCTCATTTTTTAACACTTTTAATGTAGCGATACCACTCCAAGTACATAGCATAATTGACAATTTACAAACTGACAATAACTGACACATATATGTATATATATGTATATGTGTGTGTGTATATATATATATATATATATATATATTATCTACTGGCGGTCGCCAGTAGATAGTTATAGTTACAACCTATTATCCATAGGAAATCCGCGACATTCTATTTGAAATAACTCTCTTGCCGGTTGACGTATCTTCGCGAAATTTTCAAACTTCGTGGGGCGCTCCGGTCCGCTCCTACCCTGAAAGTCTCGGGGGGATTCGTCAAGCGGGGGCCGAGAAAAAAGGGGGGTCCCAAAACGTGTTTTTCCCATGCACTTTTCCATAGGAAACTTTAGACACGGCTACAGCCCGAACTGCTGAACGGAATTACACCAAATTTGGCAAAGAGGTAGTTCTTGGTTCAGAAAGAACCCTTTTTGTTAAATGGTGTAAATCCGTTCAGTAGTTGCTGAGAAAATGAAAAGTAAAAAGTTAGTGATATCTATGGGCACGGAGGATTCGCGCACCCTCAGCGCACCCTGCGCGCACCGTCCCGATCACGAGCTGCATTTTAATTGGCTGTCAACATTCCGATTCAGGAAATGTTGGCAGCCATTTTGTCCCTCGGTAGAACCGAGGGACAGAAACAAGTGCGCAAAGCGCACAAAGGGGGCAGGGTAGAAACACCCTGACCCCCTAGGTTTGCTCAGGGGTCCCACAAGGATCCCCTGGGCAAAAAATTTTTTTTTTTTTTTTTTAAATCGGCAGGATGCGCGAATCCTGCCGAAAGAAAATCGAGCGCGGTCTCCCGCGCTTCGATGTTAATTGGCCCCCGGGTGGCCCAAGTCCCGGGGGCATGGTGGGGGATAATTTAATGTGTGGGGGCCTCAAGGGCCCCCCAAGCCCCAGGGACCGCCACCCCCGGGGCTTTTGTAAAAATGGTGCGGGAGGGCTCTGAGCCCTCCCGCAGCCCCGGGGACCACCACCTCCCCGTGGCTTTTTTTAAAATAATGACAAAACCTGTGTGGGGGGGGCTCCAGCCCCCCCACACGCCCCGGGGACCGCCACCTCCCCGGGGTACTAAACATTTAAATATGGGGGTCCGTTACGGAGCCCCGGAGACCACCACCTCCCCGGGGCTTTGAACTGAATTGGAGGGGGGCCGCGCGGCCCCCCTCCTGGAGCCCTTGATGGCCCTGGGGACCACCACCCCCCAGGGCCGGCTCCTGCAGTGTCCCGGGTGCCTACCCCGGGACACTGTAGTTTGCTATGGCAGGACGGGAGCCTCGCGGCTCCCGTCCTGCCATAGCAAACTGCTTTGGATATTGGAAGAGAGAGCAGGGAAACCTGCTCTCTCTTCCAATATCCAAAGCGATTGCTTTTCCACATGGGGAGCAGCATGTCAGCTGCTCCCCATGTGGAACAGCAATGCCGGCTCCCAAGGGACGTGGGGAGCCGGCGGGACTGTGGGGGGATTGGGGACCCCCCCACAGTCCCCAACGGAGAGGGCCAGCCCCGGGGGATGGGGTCCCCGGGGCAAGTAGTGGCCCGGGAGGGGGGCCACGCGGCCCCCCTCCCCAAAAAAGGATTTTTTTTTTTTTTTTTAAATAGAAAGGCCAGCCCCGGGGGATGGGGTCCCCGGGGCCTTAAAATGGCCAGAGGAGGGGGGCCACGCTGCCCCCCTCAAAATAATAAATAAAGAGGCCATGCCCCGGGGGATGGGGTCCCCGGGGCCAATACAGGCCAAGGGAAGGGGGCCACGTGGCCCCCTTCCCGTTTTTTTTTTTTTGGTAATTAAAAAGGGGTAAGGCCCTGGGGGATGGGGTCCCCAGGGCCCAAAAACAAAAAAAGGAAGGGGGGCCACACAGCCCCCCTTCATGGGACAAAAAACGATCGGGCCCGCAGGCCCCGCCCCCTTACTTCACCACTGCAAACACGCCCCCTGGCGCGTTTGCAGAGAGGGAACAAATTCACCTTGAATACTGGGGGTCCCTGGGGGCCAACTAGCCCACCAGGAACCTCCAGTATGCGCCAGGGGCTGCCTTGCAGAGACGTGTAGAGAGGCCACACCCCTTTTTACACCTCTCTGCAACGCAGCTCTGTGGCGCTTTTGAGGTATATGGTGGGCTAGTTGGACTCCGGGACCCTCAGGATTCAAGGGGACTTAATCCCCCAACTTAAAACGCGCCACGGGGCGCGTTTGCACAGTGGTGAAGGGAGGGGCGGGGCTTCAGGTGACATGTGTGCAAACAGGCCCCGTGGCGCGTTTTAAGATGGGGAATTAAATCCCCTTCAATCCTGAGGGTCCCTGGGGGCCAACTAGCCCAACAGGTACATCCAGAATGCGCCACAGAGCTGCGTTGCAGAGAGGTGTAAAAGGGTGTGGCCTCTCTACACGTCTCTGCAACGCAGCCCCCTGGCACATATTGGAGGTTCCTGGTGGTCTAGTTGGCCCCTAGGGACCCTCAGGATTCAAGGGGACTTAATCCCCCAACTTAAAACGCGCCACGGGGCGCGTTTGCAAAGATGTCACCTCAGGCCCCGCCCCCTCCCTTCCTCCATTGTGCAAATATTCCTCTAAAATCAGCCGAAATACGAATTCCGATTTACTCACCTGTTATCAGGAGAGACCTCACTGCTGCATCTTTCAGCCCAGTACTGGTCCTGAAAAGTAATTTTAACCGTACTTACCGGTAACTTGAATTTCCTTCATAGGCTAACATTGACTGGTTTCACTTGGAAATTCTTCTAAGTGTGGAGTTTTGGAACTTTAAAATATTCCTCTAAAATCAGCCGAAATACGAATTCTGATTTACTCACCTGTTATCAGGAGAGACCTCAGTGCTGCATCTTTAAGCCCAGTACTGATCCTGAAAAGTAATTTTAACCGTACTTACCGGTAACTTGAATTTCCTTCATAGGCTAACATTGACTGGTTTCACTTGGAAATTCTTCTAAGTTTGGAGTTTTGGAACTTTAAAATATTCCTCTAAAATCAGCCGAAATACGAATTCCGATTTACTCACCTGTTATCAGGGGAGACCTCAGTGCTGCATCTTTCAGCCCAGTACTGATCCTGAAAAGTAATTTTAACCGTACTTACCAGTAACTTGAATTTCCTTCCATAGGCTAACATTGACTGGTTTCACTTGGAAATTCTTCTAAGTGTGGAGTTTTGGAACTTTAAAATATTCCTCAAAAATCAGCCGAAATACGAATTCCGATTTACTCACCTGTTATCAGGAGAGACATCAGTGCTGCATGTTTCAGCCCAGTACTGATCCTCAAAAGTAATTTTAACCGTACTTACCGGTAACTTGAATTTCCTTCATAGGCTAACATTGACTGGTTTTCAGCAAAAAGTTTCAAAGTGTTGATTTTCACAAACTACAAATATTCCTTAAAAATCGCCTGTATGACTTAAACGCATTCTTTCAACTGTTTACAGGAGATGCACCAGTGCTGGATCCAGGAACCAACACTGAGTAAGAAAAAGTAACGATAACAGTTTTTACCTGCTAAGTGAATTTCCTTCCATAGGATAACATTGGTGATTCTATGAGAAAAGTTTCTAAGTGTCAACTTTTAAAATACAATAATATTCCTTAAAAATCACGACTGTAACCAAAACGCTTTTACTCAACTGTTTACAGGAGATGTACCAGGACTGAATCTAGGATCCAGTCCTGTGGTTAGAAAAGTAATCCATAAAGTAACTAATTGCATTTAACTAGAAATTCACATTGAGCTGAATGTTGCATTGTGTTTGAAAATGTGTTGCCCATTGCAACAACTGTAACTACTGTACTTAAAAGTCTATTGCCTATCTGCAAAGTATTTAAACTAAATTAATTCATTAAGAGAAAGTATTTTTGTAATGTAATGTATAATGTAATTACAATGTAATTTAAAAAATAAAATATGTAAAAAAAAATGTTTCTAAAAATGTAGTAAATCAGTATGAAAAAAATTAATATAACAATTAATACATTTAAAAATTGTCATTTACAAAACCTTTGAAATTCACTAAAAAAAACGTAGGTTTCAGGCACGTTATAGTTAGAAATTAGCATTTAAAAAACCTTTGAAATTCACTGAAAAAACCATAGGTTTCAGACACGTTATAGTTACAAATTAGCATTTAAAAAACCTTTGAAATTCACTGAAAAAACCATAGGTTTCAGACACGTTATAGTTACAAATTAGCATTTAAAAAACCTTTGAAATTCACTGAAAAAACCATAGGTTTTAGGGACAGTTATAGTTACTTGGACATTGCACTCGTACAAAACCCGTGAAATTCCCCCGTTATAATTAGTTCAGCTAACTATAACTCGCGCCCCCGCAATGCACTGCTGATGACGTCACATATTACATCACTCATGACATGGTCAGTGACATCACTGATGACATCACTGATGACATCTCAAATGACATCACTGATGACATCATCCACGTGATAATCTGATGCACCTCCTCACACCCTAATATAACCTTTGATACACCCACTCTAAATTACAGACTGCCATTCGCAAAACCATAGACACTCCAACACCAATAACTACATACCCACTCACTGATTCTTAGGTCTACACACACACATCCACTCACTCACCCGTACAGTCACTCATACTTACGGTCACTCAGTACAGGACTATCATATGCACTCATACTCCTATATAGACACTCAAACACCGCCACTCATCCATAGAGGTACTCACACACCTAGTCAGTCATGCAAATAATTAAACACACTACCATTTACTCACCTATACAGTTATACACACACCACCCCACTTACTCATACAAATACTAGCACATTCTTACGCTCTTATACAATCACTGATACAAGCACACACTCATCCATACAGCCACTATCACAATCAGTCACTCTCGCTTATAGCTATTTATATACTCCAACACACATATATACTGCCTTTCACATATGTAGTTACTCACACATGTACCACTGGGACATACATTCACTCACTAACACACTCTTACACACACTTACCCACCCATAAAGTCTATCACAGATGCACTCTTGAAACCAACCACCCAGTGAATCACCCACTCACACATCTATGCACAGAGTCGCACACACCCCTCCCACACAAACACTCAGGCACCCATACAGATACTCACACAAGCATTCAATAACTCAAATAGACACTCATGTAGCTATTCACAAACACATGCAGCCACTTACACAGCAACAGACAGACGGATACAGACATTCACCCAGTTTAGTCACTAACCCATGCATTCAGTACGATACGTTAAATCACTCACTTATACAGTCAGTCACGCACCTACTAAATCATCCATACAGACACTTACACAACTACTCATTCTTCAATACGTCTTTTCCTATATATATTAAAAATATTTAAACTTTAGAGAAACACACAGTCACTGGATGATGTCATCAGTGATGTCATTTGAGATGTCATCAGTGATGTCATCAGTGATGTCACTGACCATGTCATGAGTGATGTAATATGTGACGTCATCAGCAGTGCATTGCGGGGCGCGAGTTATAGTTAGCTGAACTAACTATAACGGGGGAATTTCACTGGTTTTGTACGAGTGCAATGTCCAAGTAACTATAACTGTCCCTAAAACCTATGGTTTTTTCAGAAAAAAAAAAATATATATATATATACACACACACACACACACACACACACACACACCTTGTTCGGTAGATGGAAATGACAGCAATTTAGCAGGTGGAATATGTTACTGTAAAAGCAGGCTGTATTAGCAGGCAGAAATATAAATCTGTACAATTCATATTGTGTGCCTTTGATCAGTGAGCTGTCTAACAGCATGTGCATTTTGGTGTAGTGTAGTCTAGGGCAGCATGTTGCCTCATTCAAAGTGATGTCCAGAATAGGGTGTGATATAGTGCAGCACACTGTCTGCTACAGCATGCTAGCTGGAGCAGTGGTTTGACGAGTAAAGCATGCTTTCTACTACAGTATGAGTTTTACTATAGAGTGTCATGCAGTGCTGTGCAGTTTAGTGCAGTTGGCTGCCTTGAGCCACATGTTATGAAGTGTAGTCTAGTACTGGTTTATCCAGTGCAGTGTGCTATTTAGTAATGTGTGGTATAGTGTGCTTCTCTATTGCAGCATGCTGTCTAGGGCAAACTAGTACTGTGTGCGTTCTCTCTCTGCATGCTGTTTAGTAAAGTCTATGGTCCAGTTGAGAATGTAGCCTAGTGCCGCAAACTACTTAATACAGAGTGCTGCTGAGTACTGCATGCTACTTAAAACAGGTTGCTGAAACCTGCAACATGGTGTCTATAGCAGTATACCGTCTACTACGTTGTGCCTTCCAGTCGACAGTCTAATCAGGGTGCTGTCTAGCTCTGGATGAGGTCAGTGTATACAGTATGCGGTCTAGTACAGTGTGTTGTCTAGTACGGTAATATACCTAATGGTGCATGCTGTCAGGCATGGCCTAATATTGATGTCTAGCTGTGTGTGCGGTCTACTGCAATGTGTTGTTATGCATTGTATGATATTGAATGTAGCCTACTGTCTATTGCAGTGTGTTGCCTCGTGCATTGTGTTGTCTAATTCAGTGTGCAGCCTACTTTTTTTTGTTATCTGGTGCAGAATACTGTCTAGTGTAGCATGCAGTGCCTTTATTTTTTACTATGTATAGAGCAGTAGGGAGTCTTGTGTTGTGCTATTTCTGTGTTGTTTTGTGATGTGTGCAGTCTAAAGCAGTGTTCTTTCTAGTGCAGCGTATAGTGTGTTGTAGTATAAAAATAGTGGGATGCCTAGCAAACTTCTTTCCAGTGTATTGTCCTGTCCAACACAGTCGCTAACTGTATAGTTTGCGCTCTAGTGTCGTAAATGTTCTCGTTCAGTGTACGGTCTAGTGCACTGATTGCTCAGGCAGAATGTCTTGTCTTGTTCTGGTCTCACTGAATCCCACAGCCCACTGATCAGTGTACACCACCTTGTGTTTGCAATGATTCTGCTACAATAACAGTTTTCGCAAACAGCCCCACTGCACCTGCCATATAGGTTTATTTATGTAAAATACCGGAAATTTAAATAAAAATGAATAATTATATACTGCTTTTTTATATGTACGCATGAAATAACTTATTGATCTCTTCTCAATAGGGATGGTGAGTCTAGATCTGTATATTAAAACTCTATTGTTTTGGACTGTTTGGACTCCTTACGATTTCCTCTCTGCAGTGATGGTGTCTCTTGGCCAGTGTGCATTACGTCTCAAAGGGCTTGGACTATCTGTCTTAACACTCATTGGTCTCTTTCTTTCTGCAGTGATGGTGACTCTGGATCCAGGCACCGCGCATCCTCGGCTCATCCTGTTTGAGGGGCAGCGGCGTGCAAGAGAAAAAGGAGCAGTCCAGCCCCTTGCGGATAACCCCAAAAGATTCACCTTCTGGCCCTGTGCACTGGGGAGCGAGGGTTTCACCTCAGGCAGACATTACTGGGAGGTGCAGCTCCTGCAGGAGGGGAAACAGTGGCATATAGGAGTCGCAGCGGAGTCTGTAAACAGGAAGGAGTACTTCATAAGGTCACCCGAGACAGGAATCTGGGCAGTGCAAATGTGGAATGATCAGTACCTCGCACTCACCTCGCCTGTGACCTATCTGTCCCTACGCGAAAAGCCCAGAAAGTTGGGGGTGTATTTGGACTATGAAGGGAGGTGCCTGTCCCTGTACAATGCTGACTCCAAGGAGCTGCTCCACACCTTCCACGAGGCCCCGTTCGCACGCAGGCTTTTTCCATACTTTGGACTCTGGGGAGGGGCAGAGCTGAGGCTGGTATAGGAGCTGCCATCTCTGTTTCTCCACTGTGAGGCTGTAAGGAGATGGAAGAGATGATACCGGGCTCTGATATCTTCCCTGTCACCTCTATCCCTGCTTCTGAAGCTGCTACATGGGGATAATGCTCTATGTACAGTGCAGATTATATAGAACTTCTGCACTTTAACCAGGCCTTATCCCATATAGGCGCTTCAAGTCTTTGTTTTTCTGGAGAGGAACAGTGAGGCTCGTGTATGAGCAGAAGCTTCCATGTTCTTTATATAGCTGAACCCTGGCACGTGACTGACCTTCCTGTGCTTCCATCTTCCAAGTCACTTGCTATCAACCGCTTCCCTCGAGTCAGGTGCCCACACCCGAAAAACATAGTTGCTGCAGAGACTGTCTCCTCCAGTTGTGGTAGTCTATCCAACCAGCATGCCTCCCTGGTTCCTGGGTTGCACCCATGTGTTCCCCTGCTGCTGGGAACCACCCAACATTGAGGTTCTTATTACGACTGGACCATATGATGCCCAAGCCTATCCAAACCCATATTTGGCAAGAGGCTGGAATTTTGATTATTGTGGACTTTAGGGCTTTTAGCAGTAAAGACCGCTTCCAGCCCCTCTAACTTTTTTTTTAGGCCTCAACTGTTGGAATTTAACCAGGGAAACAGTGTGGTAATTACTGGGATATATGCAAATTTGGTGCAGGAAGCACCAACAACCACTTTATTCGACATTGCTCAGGGAAAACAGGAATAAGTTCTTTTTATTGCACCCATTAAATTCCGATCCCCAAGGTGTCCGATTTTACCAGGTGTATTAAAGAATTAACACACCACCCGCCCTTTTACCCATTCTGGGCCATACGCAATCAGGCGCCAAGATGCATGCTGCTTGATTTCCATACACCCCTTAAGTCTGGTGTGCAGACAGTACAGTGCAGCACCACAGACATCACCACACACCAACCAAGGTGAGTAGAACATAACTGCTAAAGTTTGAAGGTCTCTCTAAATCTATTGTGCAGTCAAGACACCAAGCACCCAGACCTGTATTGAACACAGATGCGTTTCTTGAGTCATAATAACAAACCCACCAGTAAAACCTGCTTGGTGGAAACGTTTTAACTGTAGAGTTTTCACATTTGTTAAACTTTTGACCCTACTATTGAATAAAAGTCTTATTCTTAAAAAAATGCGGAGTGGACATTACAGTTATTGAGTGATTTTTCACTGTGGTACTCATATCTGATTTTCTTTTTTAGGCGTACTTTCCAAGAGTAAACGTCGACTGCTGACCTTT
>CAWUFW010018731.1:0-211150 GCA_963921515.1 Calotriton arnoldi | reverse complement strand
ATCTGCTGCAAAGTGCTGCTGGCGGCCAAGAGAAAAGTGTCCGGGTGGATCCAAGAGAGGATCGGAGTTCTGAAGAACCTGAAAGCAGAGGGGACAGAGTCTGGGTCACTAGCCAGTGACCAGGAAGGCGATGGACAGATGCCCACCGATGTCGAGTGCTTCAGGTGCGATGACAGTCATCTTGACTCTTTAGCCACGAGGTCCAGGAGGCGTTGTCGGCGACCAGGAGCAGGATTCTGGCTGGTACACAATGTCTGTCGAGTGCTGAGGTGTCGGCGACCGGATTGGACCCAACAAGCCTTGGCAACGGCAAGTCTCGGTGAAGATGTAGATCGTCGATGGTGCAGAACAGCAAGGTCTGTGGAACTCACCCAGCAAGGGTAAGTGAGGGCAGCCCTGGAGCAACCAGGATGCCAAGTTAGAAAAGGATTGGCCTTCGTTAAGGGCTACTAGCCAACGGGCTAGCAACCGCGAAGGAGCCTCATGACGCCACACGTGGATCTGGCTTACAGGACACTCGTGGAGTGGGGGCCAGTGATCTTTGGTGCAGGTGGTGCTGGAGGCTAGTGCTACTCGGAGCCCAAAGCATGACTTCTTGGAAGACCCAGAAGAGGATGCACTTGCAAATGTGCTCGGTGTCCAGGGGTCACGGTCTCAAGTCACCCACGATAGCCACGGGCCTCAGCTTTGCTGGGGACTCAGGGTAGCCTCGGCGAAGTCTGAGAATCCACCTCTGGTGATGCGATGACTTCGGCGTCCGACGGGAGCTTCAGAAATGCGAACCAGACAGATGCTTCTTTGGTGCCTGCCAAGCAGGGGAGTCACTCCTTGACCCCAAGGGAGATTCTTCTGTCCTCTAATCGTGAGTAGAGCGTCGAAGGTCCAGGATTCAGTTACAGAGTTTCATCCAGGGATAATCTAAAGTCCTAAGGACTGGGTTCCTATCTTTATACTAAAGATAGGGGTTGGACTACTTCTGTGGCCCCACCTATGGGTGGGTCAGGGCAGAGGGGTGGCTACACCCCTTTCCCTTTGTCCAGTTCGCGCCAAAGCAGGGGCTGCAAGCCCCTGATCCGGTTTGAACTGGGGTATGCACAGGGACACCAAATGTGCCCCCAGTGCAGGACTTCAAAGCACCCGAAGTGCTCCCGCCCAGCCCCAATACACATTATCCTGTCTGGGGAGGTGGTCACACCTCCCTGGGACAGGAAACCTATTGTCCAGGCCTCCCCTGCCGGAGTTTCGTCCAGCAGCAGGAGGCCAGACTCGTGTCTGTGGCAGCAGCATCCATTTTGTGATGCCAGGGCTCTGGAAAGAAGTTACCGGACTAGTCAGAGTTAACATGTCTTTCCCTCTAGAAGGGTGGAATGCTACCCCCGCCACCAGTATTGGCGGGGGGGTAGTATTCCAAGATGTTTGACACCAAACACGACATGTTTAGGTGCAGCCATTCCAAAGTTAGCATTTTACCGCAAGGATATAATGCGTTTAAGAGTATATGGTCAGGCTGCACTACAAACAGCATCAGAGATGGCCTCCGAACGCTGCAGAGGGGCCCTGCTCATGCAGGGGCACCCTCTCACATAGGAACCATGCACTCTGCCTTTAGGATTGATAAGGCCTGCCTTAGGAGTGACTTATCGGTTTATATGTGTGTATGTATTTAGTGATATAGGTAACCTATATCACAGTAAGGGGTGCATGCACCACCTTACCCAGGCTGCAGTAGCAGACCTGTGGTGTCAGTTTGGATGGCCTTCCAGGGGTGGCATAATACATGCTGCAGCCCCTGGCAGGCCTCTGAGGTACCTATGCCCTTGGTACATAGTATACCATATACTAGGGACTTATAAGGGCACTCCAGATCCCATTCAGTGATGTGCCTAAGGCACATGGAAACCATTTTAGAGAGGAAGCAGCTAGGCTGGGGTTCTGATTAGCAGGGCCCCAGCCAGACTAATGTCGAAAAACAGTGAAGCATCAGCAAAAAGTGGGGGTACCCATGTGAAGCAGATCCTACTCTCCTACACAACCCCCCAAACGTAGGGACATTAAACTAACCTTGCCCAGTTAAGTCTTCATGTTCTAAGTGGAAATACCTAGAGAGTCCATCTGCATTCGCATGGTTACTCCCAGGCCTATGTTCCACTGTAAAGTCCATCCCCTGTAGGGAAATGGACCACCTAAGCAGTTTGGGGTTTTCACCCTTCATTTGTTTTAGCCATAAGAGGGGCTTATGGTCTGTCTGAACCAGGAAGTGTGTACCAAACAAGTATGGCCTCAACTTCTTCAGAGCCCAGACCACAGCAAAGGCCTCCTCTCTATGGCTGACCAACGTTTCTCTCTAGGGGTCAGCCTTCTGCTAATGAAAGCTACTGGCTGATCCTGACCTTCTTCATTCAATTGTGACAGTACAGCCCCTACCCCCAATTCAGATGCATCAGTTTGAACAATGAACTTCTTGGAGTAATCAGGACTCTGCAGAATTGGAGCAGTGCACATGGCCTGCTTGAGGTCATCAAATGCCTTTTGACAGCTAACTGTCCACTGAACCTTTTTGGGCATTTTCTTAGAAGTTAAGTCATTCAGGGGTGTCACTATTGATCCATACCCCTTGACAAATCTCCTATAGTACCCAGTCAGGCCTAAGAAGGCTCTCACCTGAGTCTGGGTAGTGGGAGCAGTCCAGTCCATGATGGTCTGGATCTTGCTCTGCAAAGGTTGAACCTGGCCTCCACCCACAAGGTGGCCCAGGTACACAACCTGACTCTGCCCTATCTGGCACTTAGTGGCCTTGATAGTCAGGCCTGCCTTTTGCAGGGCCTGTAAAACATTCCTGAGGTGGACCAGGTGATCCTCCCAGGTGGAGCTAAAGACAGCAATATCATCTAGATATGCTGCACTATAGGCTTCCAGTCCTGTGAGAACTGTATTCACCAACCTCTGGAAAGTGGCAGGTGCATTCTTCAGACCAAAGGGCATTACCACAAATTGATAATGCCCACTAGGGGTTGAGAATGCTGTTTTGGGCTTTGCAGTATCAGCTAGTCTGATCTGCCAGTAGCCAGCTGTTAGGTCAAATGTGCTGAGATATTTGGCAGAGGCCAAAGTATCTATGAGCTCATCTGCCCTGGGTATTGGATGGGCATCAGTCCTAGTGACTGCATTGAGACCCCTGTAGTCCACACAAAACCTCATCTCTCTTTTTCCACCACTGGTGTGAGGTTTTGGTACAAGGACCACTGGACTAGCCCAAGGGCTATCTGAGGGTTCAATAACTCCCAATTCCAACATTTTCTGGACTTCAGTCCTGATACAGTCCCTGACATGGTCAGGTTGCCTATAAATCTTGTTTTTAATAGGCAGACTGTCCCCAGTGTCCACTTCATGAGTGCACCAGGTGGTCTGACTGGGTGTCAGTGAAAACATATGTCTAAACTGATGGAGAACTTGCCTGCAATCAGTTTGTTGCTGGGTAGTGAGGCTGCCTGCCAAGGCTACACCATCAACTGACCCATCGTCAGGGTTCTGTGAGAGCAGGTCAGGGAGTGGGTCACTCTCTTCCTCCTGCCCTTCATCAGTAGCCATGAGCAAGCCCATGTCTGCCCTGTCCACATATGGTTTTAACCTGTTGACATGGAGAACCCTGTGGGGGCTCCTGGGTGTTCCTAGGTCCACTAAGTAAGTGACCTCACCCTTCTGCTCAACAATAGTGTGGGGTCCACTCCATTTATCTTGGAGAGCTGCTGGGGCCACTGGCTCCAACACCCACACCTTCTGCCCTGGCTGGTAAACAGTCAGAACAGCCTTTTGGTCATGCCAGGCCTTTTGAAGTTCCTGGCTAGCCTCGAGGTTTTTGGTTGCCTTTTTCATGTACTCAGCCATCCTGGAGCGGAGACCAAGTACATAGTCCACTATATCTTGCTTTGGGGGCTTGAGAGGTAACTCCCATCCTTCCTTCACCAAGCACAGTGGACCCCTCACAGGGTGGCCAAACAGAAGTTCAAAAGGGCTGTAACCAACCCCTTCTGAGGCACCTCCCTATATGCGAATAAAAGGCAGGGCAAGAGTATGTCCCATCTACGCCTAAGCTTTTCTGGGAGCCCTTTAATCATGCCCTTCAAGGTTTTGTTGAATCTCTCAACTAAACCATTGCATTGTGGGTGATAGGGTGTGGTGAACTTATAAGTCACTCCACACTCCTTCCACATTGCTTTCAAGTACCCAGACATGAAGTTAGCACCCCTGTCTGATACTACCTCCTTAGGAAAGCCCACTCTTGAGAAGATTCCCAGGAGGGCCCTTGCCACCACAGGTGCTGTAGTGGTCCTGAGGGGAATAGCTTCTGGGTACCTGGTGGCATGATCCACTACCACCAGGATAAACCTGTGCCCAGAGGCTGTTTGGGGATCCATGGGACCAACAATGTCAATCCCTACCCTTTCAAAGGGCACCCCCACCACAGGTAGTGGTATCAGGGGGCCTTTGTAGTGCCACCTGCCTTGCCACTGGCTTGGCAGGTTACACAGGAGCGACAAAACTCCTTACTGTCTTCAGACATGTGGGGCCAGTGAAAGTGAGGGACAATTCTGTCCCAAGTCTTGTTCTGGCCCAGGTGACCTGCTAAGGGAATATCATGGGCTAGGGTCAATAGGAAGCCCCTGAACTTCAGAGGTATTACCAACCTCCTGGTAGCACCAGGCTTGGGGTCTCTACTCTCTGAGTACAGGAGTCCTTCATCCCAATACACTGTATGGGGACCACTAGCTTTCCCAGCAGCCTCAGCAGCAGCTTGCTGTCTGAGGGGTTCAAGGAGGGGCAGCTCTGCTGCTCCTGGCTCAGATCTGCCCTAGAAGGTCCCCCTGTCCCCAAGAACTCAACCTGGTCAGGTTCAAGTTCCTCTGGGACAGTTCCTTCTTCAGGGCTGAGATCATCCCCCTCAAGGGACTGATCTTCCTCCTGAGCCAAGGGGAAGGCACTGCCTTAACCCTACTACTCCTCCTCTTGGAAGGCACTTGGTCCATTCTTCCAGAATCCAAGGCCTGTTCAGTGCTAGACATTTTGGCTTGTGACCTGGTCACAGCAAACACATCTGCAGGGATCCCCAGCATTTCTGCATGGGTCCTGAGCTCCACTTCTGCCCAAGCAGAAGTCTCTAAGTCATTGCCAAGCAAGCATTCGACTGGTAGGTTTGCACTTACCACAACCTTCTTAAGGCCAGTTACCCCTCCCCAGGAGAAGTTAACAACTGCCAGAGTATGGTCTGTTCTGACATTGCTAGCATTGGTCACTTGGTACATCTCACCAAGTATAACTTGCCCAGGATTCACAAGGTCTTGTGTCACCATTGTGACACTTGCCCCTGTGTCCCTAAATGCCAAAGCCTCACGTCCATTAATTAAAGGCTGTTGTCTGTACTTGCCCAGATTACTGGGACTCACAGTGGAGGTCACATCCATGCCTCCATCACAGACTAACACAGCCTGAGTCAGTTCTCTGACTAGGTCAGAGCCCAACTCAGTTCCCAGGGTGAACCCTACTAAACCCTTGACTGGAGCACTCCCACCAACTGTACTAGGGGGAACAGGTGCTTTAGGGGCATTGGTGGGTGCTGGACTGGAGTCTTTGGACTTGGTGCAATCACTGGTCCAGTGGGTCTTTTGCTTACAGACCTTGCACCATGGTTTTCTTTGGCCTTTCCCTTTGGTAGACTGGGAATCCCCACCAGAAGAAGATTTTTGGGGGCCTGATGAAGACTTTTGTTCTTTACCCTTCTCCCCACCCTTGTCAGAGTTCTTAGCATCTTGCTTCTTGGTTTCCCCACCTTGGTTCTGTACCTTCTGCTTCACCCTGGTTCTGACCCATTTGTCTGCCTTCTTTCCCAATTCTTGGGGAGAGGTCAGATCAGAGTCTACCAGGTATTGATGCAACAGCTGATTTTGACAGTTATTAAGAATCTGCTCCCTCAATATCAGATTGTACAATCCTGAGAAGTCACACACCTTACTGCCCATCAACCAGCCTTCCAGAGCCTTGGCAGAACAATCCACATAGTCTACCCAGTCTTGAGTCTGTGCTTTTGGGTGTCTCTGAACTTCAACCTGTACTGTTCAGTGGTTAGGCCAAACCCATCAATAAGAGCACTCTTCAAGACCTTGTAATTATCAGCATCCTCCTCTCTAACAGTGAGGAGCTTATCTCTACCTTTGTCAGCAAAGGAGAGCCACAAGATTGCTGCCCACTGCTCCTGAGGTACCTTCTGTACCTTACAGGCCCTCTCTAATGCAGTTATCCATTTGTGGATGTCATCCCCACTCTGGTAGGGAGGGACAATCTTGCTCAGGTTCCTATGGTCATATGACCTTTCCCTGTCTCTAGGGACATGGCTGCCACCATGGGACTCTAGTCCCAACTTTCTTCTCTCTCTAAGGAGATCTAGGGATTCCCTATCTAAAGCCAATTGCTTTTTTCTGATTTCCAGCTGAGTTTCCTCATACTGGACCAGTCTGTCTCTTCTCTCATGAGAGGATTCCCTCCTGTGAGAGGAGATAGAGCTCCCTATGGAGGTGCCAGAGTGGTTAGACTCCTGAGAAGGAGATCTAGACTTCCTGGGCACACTCTTAATCCTTCCTGGGGGACAAAGTGGGGATCATTCAGATCATCCTCATCATCTTCCACAGGAGGGATTGGGTTATCCAGGTCAGGGTCATTGTCACCCTCCTGGCCAGTCTCAGAGGGGGCTGGGGGTATTGGTACCCCTGGCCTCCTCCTCTGCCCCACCCTCAGCTCCTACCCCTTCAGTCCCCAAGGGCTTACTAAGGTCATAAGCCACCAACAACTCCTTGAGGTGTTGGGTGGTGGGGCTTTGGCCTGTCCTTATTTTTCTCAAGTTGCATAAAGCTCTCAATTCCAAGAATGGGAGTGTATCATACTTGGAGGGTGGAAGCTCAATGGCTTCCTGCAAGGATTCTTTAGATCCTACCCTTAAAGACATTACTAGTGTGGTGTGGTGTATGCACTACCTACTCTAGTGTGGCCTACTAAACTCTCTTGAGTTGTAGAAAGGGTTGTGCTATCCCTTAACACACAACTCTAAGTTCAGTAGAACTTACTGTATTCTAAGCTTAAATTATATGTACCTTAGGTACCTTTAGTGGTTTTCAGTTGATCAATTCAATTGAGATTATCTGGTAAAACAATAGCAAGCTGGAATCCCACACGCTGCACACCAATGTGAGAAGTTGGCCTGGTATATGCTGTCCACTAATTATAGTGGGCACCTTGCACCAGTCCAAACAACCCCTTATTGGAGATAGGTTAAAGACAACCTTATTGAAAGCTATCCTAGTGGTAGCTATGGAGAGCAGCCTTCAGGCTAAGTCTTGAAGGAATGTAAAGCAGCTTGTTTTACCAGTCTATAATCTCTTGAGTGACCAAATGAAAGAGCACCACACCAGGTATATATTCAAAATATATGTATTTATTGCTACACACACCCCTCTAGTCTCTTTATGAGGCTAGAGTTCGAAGTACATAAGTTAGAAGTTATTAAATCACAGTAATAGCACAAATACACGTTGGGCCCTAGGGGCGTACCAAACCATATACCAATAAAGTGGTATGCGAACCACGACTGAACTAGACACTAGGCCTAGAGCCTCTAGAAGTGCTTCGACCACAAGGAACCACCCAAGGTAGTGACACAGGGGACCCACGGGAGACGCGTGCAGTGTAAATACACAACCGCGATACGCCGTTGACTTCTATGGAGAAAGTCGGGATCGGGAAATTAGAGAAAAGGGACACTTAAAAGAGGACTAGGACAAAACCCTTTGAGATCTAGGACTTTGAAGAGTCTCTACCCACGGGAGCACCGGAGTACTCGTGTTACCTCACCCAGGGAAGCCGGGTGCATAGGTGCCTTTCGGGGTCGGGTTTCGTCGTCGATTCGAATGGCGATCTGCTTCAAAGTGCTGCTGGCGGCCAAGAGAAAAGTGTCCGGGTGGATCCAAGAGTGGATCGGAGTTCTGAAGAACCTGAAAGCAGAGGGGACAGAGTCTGGGTCACTAGCCAGTGACCAGGAAGGCGATGGACAGATGCCCACCGATGTCGAGTGCTTCAGGTGCGTTGATGGTCGTCTTGACTCTTCAGCCACGAGGTCCAGGAGGTGTTGTTGGTGACCAGGAGCAGGATTCCGGCTGGTACACGATGTTTGTCGAGTGCTGAGGTGTCAGCGACCGGATTGGACCCAACAAGCCTTGGCAACGGCAAGTCTTGGTAAAGATGTAGATCGTCGATGGTGCAGACCAGCAAGGTCTGTGGAACTCACCCAGCGAGGGTAAGTGAGGGCAGTCCTGGAGCAACCAGGATGCCAAGTTAGAAAAGGATTGGCCTTCGTTAAGGGCTACTAGCCAACGGACTAGCGACCGCAAAGGAGCCTTGTGATGCCGCACGTGGATCTGGCTTACAGGACACTCGTTGAGTGGGGGCCAGTGATCTTCGGTGCAGGTGGTGCTGGAGGCTAGGGATACTCGGAGCCCAAAGCACGACTTCTTGGGAGACCCAGAAGAGGATGCACTTGCAAATGTGCTCGGTGTCCAGGGGTCATGGTCTCAAGTCACCCACGATAGCCACGGGCCTCAGCTTTGCTGGGGACTCAGGGCAGCCTCGGGGAAGTCTGAGAATCTACCTCTGGTGATGCGATGACTTCGGCGTCCGACGGGAGCTTCAGAAATGCGAACCGGACAGATGCTTCTTTGGTGCCTGCCAAGCAGGGGAGTCACTCCTTGACCCCAAGGGAGATTCTTCTGTCCTCTAATCGTGAGTAGAGCGTCGAAGGTCCAGGATTCAGTTACAGAGTTTCGTCCAGGGATAATCTAAAGTCCTAAGGACTGGGTTCCTATCTTTATACTAAAGATAGGGGTTGGACTACTCTGTGGCCCCACCTATGGGTGGGTCAGGGCAGAGGGGTGGCTACACCCTTTCCCTTTGTCCAGTTCGCACCAAAGCAGGGGCTGCAAGCCCCTGATCCGGTTTGAACTGGGGTATGCACAAGGACACCAAATGTGCCCCCAGTGCAGGACTTCAAAGCACCCGAAAGTGCTCCCGCCCAGCCCCAATACACATTATCCTGTCTGGGGAGGTGGTCACACCTCCCTGGGACAGGAAACCTATTGTCCAGGCCTCCCCTGCCAGAGTTTCGTCCAGCAGCAGGAGGCCAGACTCGTGTCTGTGGCAGCAGCATCCATTTTGTGATGCCAGGGCTCTGGAAAGAAGTTACCGGACTAGTCAGAGTTAACATGTCTTTCCCTCTAGAAGGGTGGAATGCTACCCCCGCTGCCAGGATTGGTGGGGGGGGTAGTATTCCAAGATGTTTGACACCAAACACGACATGTTTAGGTGCAGCCATTCCAAAGTTATCATTTTACCGCGAGGATATAATGCGTTTAAGAGTATATGGTCAGGCTGCACTACAAACAGCATCAGAGATGGTCTCCGAACGCTGCAGAGGGGCCCTGCTCATGCAGGGGCACCCTCTCACATAGGAACCATGCACTCTGCCTTTAGGATTGATAAGGCCTGCCTTAGGAGTGACTTATAGGTTTATATGTGTATATATTTTTAGTGATATAGGTAACCTATATCACAGTAAGGGGTGCATGCACCACCTTACCCAGGCTGCAGTAGCAGACCTGTGGTGTCAGTTTAAATGGCCTTCCAGGGGTGGCATAATACATGCTGCAGCCCCTGGCAGGCCTCTGAGGTACCTATGCCCTTGGTACATAGTACACCATATACTAGGGACTTATAAGGGCACTCCAGATCCCAATCAGTGATGTGCCTAAGGCACATGGAAACCATTTTAGAGAGGAAGCAGCTAGGCTGGGGTTCTGATTAGCAGGGCCCCAGCCAGACTAATGTCGAAAAACAGTGAAGCATCAGCAAAAAGTGGGGGTACCCATGTGAAGCAGATCCTACTCTCCTACAGTGGTGTTTCAGGGTTTAGGGCAGTGCAGTGGTGTTCGGGCAGTGTAGGGGGTCGTGCAGGGGGTGGTGTTTCAGGGTTTAGGGCAGTGCAGTGGTGTTCGGGCAGTGTAGGGGGTCGTGCTGAGGCTGGTGTTTCACGGTTTAGGGCAGTGCAGTGGTGTTCGGGCAGTGTAGGCGGTCGTGCTGGGGCTGGTGTTTCAGGGTTTAGGGCAGTGCAGTGGTGTTCGGGCAGTGTAGGGGTCGTGCTGGGGCTGGTGTTTCAGTGTTTAGGGCAGTGCAGTGGTGCTCGGGCAGTGTAGGGGGTCGTGCTGGGGGTGGTGTTTCAGGGTTTAGGGTAGTGCAGTGGTGTTCGGGCAGTGTAGGGGGTCGTGCTGGGGCTTGTGTTTCAAGGTTTAGGGCAGTGCAGTGGTGTTCGGGCAGTGTAGGGGGTCGTGCTGGGGCTGGTGTTCCAGGGTTTAGGGCAGTGCAGTGGTGTTCGGGCAGTGTAGGGGGTCGTGCTGGGGGTGGTGTTTCAGGGTTTAGGGCAGTGTTCGGGCAGTGTAGGGGGTCTTGCTGGGGTGATGTTTCAGGGTTTAGGGCAGTGCAGTGGTGTTCGGGCAGTGTAGGGGGTCTTGCTGGGGGTAGTGTTTCAGGGTTTAGGGCAGTGCAGTGGTGTTCGGGCAGTGTAGGGGGTCGTGCTGGGGGTGGTGTTTCAGGGTTTAGGGCAGTGCAGTGGTGTTCGGGCAGTGTAGGGGTGGTGCAGGGGTGGTGTTTCAGGGTTTAGGGCAGTGCAGTGGTGCTCGGGCAGTGTAGGGGGTCATGCTGGGGGTGGTGTTTCAGGGTTTAGGGTAGTGCAGTGGTGTTCGGGCAGTGTAGGGGGTCGTGCTGGGGCTGGTGTTCCAGGGTTTAGGGCAGTGCAGTGCAGTGGTGTTCGGGCAGTGTAGGGGGTCGTGCTGGGGTGGTGTTTCAGGGTTTAGGGCAGTGTTCGGGCAGTGTAGGGGGTCTTGCTGGGGGTGATGTTTCAGGGTTTAGGGCAGTGCAGTGGTGTTCGGGCAGTGTAGGGGGTCTTGCTGGGGGTAGTGTGTCAGGGTTTAGGGCAGTGCAGTGGTGTTCGGGCAGTGTAGGGTGTCGTGCTGGGGGTGGTGTTTCAGGGTTTAGGGTAGTGCAGTGGTGTTCGGGCAGTGTAGGGGGTCATGAAGGGGGTGGTGTTTCAGGGTTTAGGGCAGTGCAGTGGTGTTCGGGCAGTGTAGGGGGTCGTGCTAGGGGTGGTGTTTTGGGGTTTAGGGCAGTGCAGTGGTGTTCGGGCAGTGTAGGGGGTCGTGCAGGGGCTGGTGTTTCAGGGTTTAGGGCAGTGCAGTGGTGTTCGGGCAGTGTAGGGGGTCGTGCTGGGGGTAGTGTTTTAGGGTTTAGGGTAGTGCAGTGGTGCTTGTGTAGTGTAGGGGGTCGTGCTGGGGGTAGTGTTTTAGTGTTTAGGGTAGTGCAGTGGTGTTTGTGTAGTGTAGGGGGTCATGTTTTAGGGTAGTGCAGTGGTGTTTGGGTAGTGTAGGGGGTCGTGCTGGGAGTAGTGTTTTAGGGTTTAGGTTAGTGCAGTGGTGTTTGGGTAGTGTAGGGGGTCGTGCTGGGGGTAGTGTTTTAGGGTTTAGGGCAGTGCAGTGGTGTTTGTGTAGTGTAGGGGTCGTGCTTGGGATAGTGTTTTAGGGTTTAGGGTAGTGCAGTGGTGCTTGTGTAGTGTAGGGGGTCGTGCTGGGGGTAGTGTTTTAGGGTTTAGGGTAGTGCAGTGGTGTTTGTGTAGTGTAGGGGGTCATGTTTTAAGGTAGTGCAGTGGTGTTTGGGTAGTGTAGGGGTTGTGCTGGGGGTAGTGTTTTAGGATTTAGGTTAGTGCAGTGGTGTTTGTATAGTGTAGGGGTCATGCTGGGGGTAGTGTTTTAGGGTTTAGGGTAGTGCAGTGGTGTTTGTGTAGTGTAGGGGGTCATGCTGGGGGTAGTGTTTTAGGGTTTAGGATAGTGCAGTGGTGCTTGTGTACTGTAGGGGGTCGTGCTGGGGGTAGTGTTTTAGGGTTTAGGGTAGTGCAGTGGTGTTTTTGTAGTGTAGGGGGTCATGTTTTAAGATGCAACGCTCCAATACCTGACCACTCTGCACTACATAAAACTGCAAAAAATCGAAAAATAAAAAGTGTTTTGCACACTTTTGTCATTGGGCTATATGTGGGCTACATCTGGGTAATATTTGTGCTACATTTGGGCTCTTTTTTTACTGGTGGCCATCTTGGAAGACTTCTTTGTTATGAAGTTTCCTAATTTCCTCATTTACTGCAGTCTCCTCAGTAGGAAATGCTTTCAGTTTTTTACTTTGATTCCATCAAGAAGGCATTCAGATGTGTCTCACATTTGCCATAAATTCAGAATGTTAGCATTCTAGTTGCTCATTAGATCACTGTAGTAAAGCTACTGCTCACCAGGGAGTTAACTGGAAGTCTGCTGCTGGTATTGAAAGTGATTGTTTCAGTCTGCATGTCAGAATTTTCTAATGAAATAGAAGAGGATTTGAGATCTCACTTAAAACATGCCCTAATTTTTCTTTCTGCAGCACTAACCATAATTTCTATTTCAAAAAGAACCCCTCATTTTGTTCCTTTTTAAACTAAATGTTTTAAGTGTTACCGGTTTATTCCAATCAAGATGGCTTCAGGTGTGCCATACTTTTTTCATAAGTAAGGCTGTTAGCGCTCTAGTTGTTCTTTAGAACACTCTGGGAAGCTGCAGTAGAACACAAAGGCATCAACTGGCAGGCTGCTCCTGTTGAAATATAACAGGAAGATATTTGAGATCACACTTGAAACATGTCCTAATTTTTCTTTCTACAGCACTAACCATAATTTCTATGACAAAATGAACCCCATCATTTTGTTCCTTTTTAAATTAAATGTTTTAAGTGTTACCAGTTTATTCCAATCAAGATGGCTTCAGGTGTGCCATACTTTTGTCATAAGTAAGGCTGTTAGCACTCTAGTTGCTCTTTAGAACACTCTGGGAAGCTGCAGTAGAACACAAAGGAATCAACTGACAGTCTCTGCCCTTGTTGGATGTACATGTTTTACTGAGAATGTCAGACTTCATTCTCACATGACTGAGAAAGATAATGTGAATTTACAGAAAATATGCTCTCATTTTAGCTTCTGGAGCACCTTCCAAAACTCTATGGGACAAGCATGTGAAAATAGTTTTCTCTCAAACATGATTCATGATATCCCAGCAGAAGGTTTTTCACAGGGTAAAATCACCTATGAACACATCACAATTCCTGAAATTAGTATGGTACCATCAACAAATGAATTCTAATGTAACTAAAGTCTGTTATCACCCTTTATAGTTCTCCTTTTGGTAACCCTCAAAATCTTTGATTCACTACAATGCATTTCAATGGGGTACTATCATTTATATTGGTCCCAAGATGGCTGCCAGCAATTCCAGGATGAAGTGCTGACAGCCAATCAGATCTCACGATGACATGTGTGGTTAGGCTCCGCCCAGATATATATGTGATTTTACTTTTGATTTTCCCAGGAACTACTGAACGGATTTACACCATTTAATCAAAAGGCACGACTCTGAACCAAGGGCTACCTTTTTGCCAAATTTGGTGTAATTCCGTTCAGCAGTTCGGGCTGTAGCTGCGACTAAAGGTTCCTATGGAAAAATGAATGGGGAAAACACGTTTTGGGACCCCCCTTTTTTCTCGGCCCCCGCTTGACGAATCACCCCGAGACTTTCAGGATAGGAGCGGACCAGAGCGCCCCAACAAGTTGGAAAATTTCGCGAAGATTCGTCAACCGGCGCCAAAGTTATTTCAAATAGAATGGTGCGGATTTCCTATGGAAAATAGGTCCTAACTATAACTATCTACTGGCGACTGCCAGTAGATAATATATATACCAAGGTGTATTGGTGAATCATTGGGTGTAGGAGTTACTGTATGGATGACTCAGTCGGTGCATGACTGACTGTATAAGTGAGTGATTAGTTATCTCAGTGAATGTATGGATGAGTGACTGGTTGTATGAATGTGTGTATCTGTCTGTCAGTTGATATCTAAGTGGGAAACAACCTTTACAACGCGGACATTACACCGCGATACCTTCACAACGCGGTCGTTACAACAACCGCGTTGTTACAACGCAGTGCCATTACAACGCAAGTCGTTACAACGACTTGCTCTAGATGGCGCTCTAGACTAAGGAATAGTATGATTTACTATTCCAACATCTTCCCTACTGTTGCACACACTGGAGTTGGAATAGTAAATCATACTATTCCTAAGTCCAGCATGCCATCTAGAGCAAGTCGTTGTAACGACTTGCGTTGTAATGGTACTGCGTTGTAACAAGGCGGTCGTTGTAACGACCGCGTTGTAAAAGCACGCGATGTAATGACTCACATAGTAAAGAGTCATATTCGTCTAAGTAGGTGTATAAGTTTGTCAGTGGGTATGTGAATGGCTAGATGAGTGACTGGTTGTTGTCTGACTACCTCTATGGCTGTCTGGGTGTCTGTGTTTGTGGGTGAGGAGGTGTGTGACTGCCTTTATGGATGAGTGAGTGGGCGAGTCAGTGGCTGTATTTGGTACTGTTGTGTGTGGGAGAAGTTGTATGGGTGAGTGAGTGTCTGTATGGCTGTGTCGGTGATTGAGTGCAGTATATGTGAATGACGGGGTATATGAGTGACTATGCATGAGTGAGTGAATGTGAGAGTGGCTATATGGATGAGTGCATGCTTCTGTCAGTGACTATTTAGCTGAGTGAGTATATGTTACTATTTGTATGAGTATGTAAGTGGGTAGGAGTGTAACTGTTTGGGTGAGTAAGTGGCTGGTTGACTGACTGTATGGGTCAGTGTATAGGTGTGTGAGTAGTTCTATGGGTGACTCACTCAGTGTATGAGTGACTGTATGAGTGTATTAGTGGATTTGTCAATGGCTGTATTAGTGAGTGAATGAGTATATGAGTGACAGTATGGGTGAGCGAGTAGATGTGTGTGCAGATCAATGAATCAGTGAGTGGGTGTGTAAGTACTGGTATGGCTCTGTGAATGGGTTTGTGAATGGTTGTGTGAGGGTGGCAGTGGGTGTATAAAAGATTCTGTAGGGGTGTGAGTGGGTGCGTCAGATATGCTGTGGATGATGTCATCAGTGGTGTCATTTGAGATGTCATCAGTGATGTTATCAGTGATGTCACTGACTATGTCATGAGTGATGTAATATGTGAGGTCATAAGCAGTGTAATGCAGGGGCATGAGTTATAGTTAACTCAGCTAACTATAACGGTTGAATTTCTCTGGTTTTGAATGAGTAAAATCTGACCATAACGTCCCTGTAACCTTTGTTTTTTTTTTTAGTGAATTTCGAAGGTTTTTTAAATTCTATTTGCTAATTATAATGTCCCTATAACCTTTGGTATTTTTAGTGCATTTCTAAGGTTTTTTAAATTCTATTTGCTAACTATAACGTCCCTGTAACCTTTGGTATTTTTAGTGAATTTCTAAGATTTTTTAAAATTCTTTTTGCTACCTATTACGTCCCTGTAACCTTTTTTTTTAGTGAATTTCTAAGGTTTTTTAACTAGCAATCACATTTGCAGAGTGGTGGAGAAAGGGGGCTGGGCCTCTGACCAGCTCTCAGGAATTCCATTGCGTAGGACTTACAGGAGGTACCAGGAAGGCTTCTTGGCCCCCAAGGTCCCTCAGAGGTAAAGTGGACTTCATCCCCCAACCAGTAGTGCGCCAGGAGGTGCGTTTGCAGAGTGGTGAAGAAAGGGGGGCGTGGCCTCCAAAGACCTCTTAGCAACCCCAATATGTGGGACTTACTGGAGGTAACAGTACTCTGCAAATGCATCTCCTGGTGTGTTGCTGCTTGGGGGATGAAGTCCACTTTAGTCCTGATTCCCTCAGGATGCAAGGGGACCTTATTGCCCCACCAGCAGTGCACCAAGAGGTATGTTTTCAGACTGGTGGAAGAAGGGGTGTGGCCTCTGACCACCTCTCAGCAATCCCACTGTGTGGGGCTTACTGGAGGTAACAGGTGGCCTAGTTAGCTCCTAAGGACCCTCAGGAGCAAAGGGGACTTCTTCCCCCAACCAAGAGCGCACCAGGAGGTGCGTTTACATAGTAGTGGATAAAGGGGGCTGGACCTCCGTCAAGTTGCCGGCTTCCTTAATTTTTTGTATTTTAGGAAGGGGGCTGTGTTGCCCCCCTTCCCTTTCACCCTTTTGGGCCCCAGGGACCCCATCCTCTGGGGCCTCACCCATTTTGTTTATGTTAATAAATTAAAAAGGGAGATGGGGGCACGCAGCCTCCCTCCCAAGGCCAATTTCGGCCCCAGGCACCCCATCCCCCATGGCCAGGCCTATGATTACATTTTAATTAAAATAAGGAGGAGGGCCGTGCAGCCCCCCTCCCCAGGCTGACATTGCCCCAACGACCCATCCCTTGAGGCCCGGCCACTTTACATATTTATCTTTTAAGGGAGGGGGCAGGGGGGCTGAGTGGCCCCCCCTCCCCAGGTCATTTTCGGCTCCGGGGACCCATCCCCTTGGGCTTGGCCATTTCTTTTTTGAAACATGTATTATATTTTAAGGGAGGGGGATGTGTGGCCCCCTCCCATCTTTGAAATAGCCCCGGGGAGGTGGTGGTCCCCGTGGCTGTGTGGGCGGACTGGAGCCTTCCACACAATTTGTTTAAACATAGCCCCTGGGAGGTGGCGGTCCCCGGGGCTGCATGAGGGGAGACCCCCCATGCATTATCATAAAGAGAGCCCCGGGGAGGTGGCAGTACCGAGGTCTGTAGGGGGATGTGTGGCCCCCCTGCATATTACTGTATAATTAGCCTCAGGGAGGTGGCAGTCCTCGGCACCGCGGGGGCCCGCACGGTCCCCACATTATTAATTCAGTAGCCCCCGGGACCTGGCCCACTGGGGGGGCCTAAAGGAAGCAAAGCGCGGGAGTCCGTGCTTCGTTTTAAAAACAAACTCAGCCGGATAAGCAGAACCACAGCAAATCCAGCTGAAAATTTAAATATGAAAATGCTTTTTATGGCCCTGTGGGTCCCTGTGGGACCCTGTGAACAGCCCTAGGGGTGAGGGTGTTTCTACCCTCCCCCCTTTTCTTGTTTTTTAACCTTTGTTCTTGTGACTCGGTTCGACCGAGTCACAAGATGGCTGCCAACACTTCCTGGTTTGAAGTGTTGGCAGCCAATCAGATCTCAGGCACGAGATCGGGAGGGTTCGCGGATCCACCTCGGCCATAGTTCTATATCTTAGAAATCTTTCAACTTCTCAGGAACTACTGAATGGATTTACACTATTCAACAAAAAGAGTGCACTCTAGACCAAGAGCTACCTTTCTGCCAAATTTGGTGTAATTCCATTCAGCAGTTTGGGCTGTAGCTACGTCAACAGTTTCCTATGCTGGCAAGAAAGCGCAACTTCGAAAAACAAAATTCAACAGAGAAAACAGCCAAAGAGAAATTGGAGGCGCTAACCCAGCAGAGTGACAGAAACAACCTGACAGTATTGAATCTTACGAATGTTGTGCTTAACAAAGCAGAGGAACAACTCCTTTCTCTGGGACTCTCATATTGTCCGGTAAGCTCCTTTAACTACGCAACCACTCGTTTTGATATATACAAAAGTATAAGGAAACTAAAATTGAAAAAATACTTCATTCAACAAAGTCAACAACAGGATCCTTGATAAAAACTTGCCTACAACACAAGGTACTTCCAAGGATATGACTGTATTCCATCATGGTCTCACACAATGTGACATGGCACTGCTCTCAGATATGCAAGAATTAATGGCGGAAGGCAAAAGGCAAAGTCCAAATCTAGACAATGAGGACAAAAGACGTGATACAACTGACCAAATGAAACCTAAAACACCTTTCAAACCTAATTCTACATTTAATCCAATAATGATCAGAGATTCTATTGACAATTTTCATGACAATGTGATAAATGGCCTAAAGGACTTAAACTATAAAGTTCAGCATTACAAACAACTAAAAGCCAACAAACAGGAAATTCAATTTCATGTATTGATGTCAAAACTTAAAGGGAATCCTGACATAGTAGTGCGAAATGCTGATAAAGGGGGCAATACAGTGCTATGGAAAAAAGCGGACTACATAACAGAAGCAATGAGACAGCTTAAAGATACAGCATGTTATTGTCGCAGTGATTATTCCACCATGCGCAAAACAACTGGTGATTTCAATTCGAAATTGATTGCTTGGAAAAATGCAGGTTTACTAACGTTGGAAGAGTTTAAGTACATAAAAAATGACAAACCAGTAACCCCGATTTTGTACTTTATTCCCAAGATACACAAAAACGCCGTAATGCCACCTGGAAGGCCAATTATATCTGCCTGCAAAAGTTTACTCGAAAATGTCTCCAAATACATAGATTACTTTTTACAGGAACATGTTCAAAATTTGGTTTCATACATTAAGGACACGAGTGACTTTTTAATGAAATTGACAAATTGTCCCTGGCAGACAGATTACTTGTTAATCACATTGGATGTGACATCTCTATATACATCCATAAATCACAGAGATGGACTAAGGGCCCTAGAATACTATCTGGCCAGAAGAGGACAAGAATATGCCCAACACAATCTCATGCTTTTAAATATGGTGGATTTTTGTTTACACAACAATTATTTTTTGTTCCAAAATAACCTGTACCAGCAGCTACGTGGAGTAGCTATGGGGGCCAGCTTCTCCCCCAGTTATGCTTGTCTCCACATGGGCTGGTGGGAGGAGTTGGTCCTCCTTAAAGAACACACATTGGTGATCAAAACAAATGTCAAGGCATGGTGGAGATATATCGATGACCTCTTTGTTGTTTGGAAAGGTACAATTAATGAGGCAGAAGAGTTCATTGAGAGTCTCAACACCAATCAATTAAATCTACATTTCACAGCAGACATTAGTCCCAATACTATCAATTTTTTAGATGTACAGGTTTTTGTGAGAAACAACAAATTGGAAACAAAGTTACACAGAAAATCCACAGCCGGCAATGCAGTGTTACATGCGGGTAGCGCACACCCAAAACATCTCATCCACAGTATTCCTTACGGTGAGATGCTAAGGTTAAGACACATCTGCAGCTGTTACAGTGGTTTGAGCGCAGCACAAGAGAGCAGCAAAATGAGATTCAAAGAAAGAGGCTATTCTACCACCTGCATTGACAAAGCGATTGAAAAGAGCAGGTCCAGAACCAGAGAAAGTTTACTATGTAAACCTCAAGCAAAACTAGTAACATCAATAGAGGGTTCCACACAACAAGAGAAAGATGAGGCCTTCAGATTCATTTTTAAATTTAACAAACAGGAGAATCAGGTGAGAAAACTAATAATAAAAAACTGGCCGCTAATTTTAAGCGACCCTATGATTGGCCATTTACTCCCTAAGAAACCGGTCATCACATACAGCAGGGCCAAATCGATGAAAGACATTCTGGTACAAAATGATCTTAGTGGTCCCAGCTCCAATACTTGGTTATCTCAAAGAAAGGGGTTTTACAAATGTAAAGTGTGCAAAGCGTGTCAGTTTGATATTAACACAACCACTTACACGACCCCTTTCAGCGACCTAGAATGCCCTATTAAGTCATCTCTGAATTGCAAAACTGAGTATGTGGTCTATGTGCTGGAGTGCCCTTGCGGTCTAAGATACATCGGCAGTACAATACTGCAAGGGCACAAAAGGGTGCTCCAGCACATCAGAGCGATAAAAAATCAGGACCATAATTATCCGGTCGCAAGACACTTCAGTGAGGTACACAGAGCAGACCCTAGTGGTCTGAAATATTTCCTAATAGATGCGGTCCCACCAAAGAAAAGAGGTGGCGACAGGGAAAGACAGCTTAGACTACTAGAGGCCCAATATATTATTAACCTCGATACCAAACAACCCAGAGGCCTCAATGCCACTGAAGAGTTACATACCTGTTTATAATAATTTAGGTTATGGGAAATTAATTAAACTGAATTAATAACACAATTTATGCCCTTAGGCCTGTGTCATTCAAAATTGTAAATACCATGTCAATATCAATAAAATTTCTTTTTATACGCTGCCACTGCTAATCACATATTTTAAAATTGAATTTTACACACAGGGTTAGGTAGTTTTTTTAACACTTATTTTAGTAATTTTTATTCACAAGGTTTTAACACTTCTTTTGGTTGGAACAGCACTAGCACTTTAGCATCAAGTTTAGGAGGCAATCGGTAGACTCATTATATAACATCTATTTGAATCCATCCACAAGAAATGGATAGATCCCTAAGAAAAATTATTGTTTAATAGGGAATAGAAATGAGGCATTTAGGCCGGAACTCAATAGAGTATGGTTTTAACAACTACCTACCTTAATCTTTTTAATAATTTTAGTATTATTAATTTTAAGAGAGGGAATCAAGTTATATTCTAATTTAATAAAATAATTGTGAGTAATGCTAAGTGGCCAACGACCACACTACATGTTTAAGCATATATCAGGCATTTTACCAATATTGAAGTATTATATTTCCTTTTAACATTATTGGTGTGTTTCTAGCTGACGACAATTATTTATGCATTTAAACCAGTATATGTTTTTTTGCCGTCTATGTCTATGATTTTTTACTTGATGCACCTGTCACTTTAAGCAATGCACAGAAAAAAGAAAAAAACAGTGTATATAAAAAGCTACCCACCTGACAGAGCGTGTCATGTGATCAAGGCCCGTGGCAGGGCTGAAACGCGTCATGGCTGTAGAGGTGGTTGGTGAGCGATAAAGAACATCTTGCTGCATTACCCTGTGGTCCGTGCTCCGTTATTGGAAGGAAGATATCCAGTGTGTTAACGGAGTTGCCAGTAATATATATATATATATATATATATCACCACAAAGTTCCTCTTTTGGAGAAAGAATCCACACGCACTCACGGGCAATTTGATGGCACGCTCTTAGATTTTATTAAAGCGGCAACATTCTCCAACCAGCCAACAACCCAACGCGTTTCAGTCTGCCCTCAGACCTTGCTCACGGGTAACCAGCGCTTCAATTACAACTCTATTTGAATCAATCACATGACATTATGTCACATCCTGTTTTTTGAGCGCTTGGTGTTCTGGTAGATGTAGTCTTTTGCATTTATAAAGTGAAAATGGTGAGTGAATTGTGAATCAAACAAAATTCAGTGATTGTGACTCAAAATACAGTGAACACAGTGCATACAGTACCCGTTACCATTTTCGCGATCGTGTATAATTGTAATTATGAAACCTTTGTTCCCTAAACTGTATTGACTAAGGCTTTCTCTATATACATAGGTTTTGGTTATAAAAAAGTTTTTATTAAGTAAATGAAAAAGTAAAAATTAGATACCTGATTTTAATCACACATGCATGTTACCAGTTATAAGGATGGGTGATTTGAATAGGCCAATTGTGTTGATAGTTCACCTCCTTAAAAGCCCACTAGAGGGCAAAATGATAAAGATATTGGTGCAATACCAAAATACATTGATAAGAACTGATTTGGGAGGTGTGCCCACCATAGGGCAAGATACAACCAAATGGATGGGTTTATGCCAAAGTAAGAGCATAATAATGTGAATTTTCCCTTCCAGTTTTTTAAGAAATTTGCACTTGTACATATTATTTACAAACGGTATCATTTTCCTTCTGATATCATTACAGATGTGAATACATCTCTTCATCCTTATTGAGGCCAAAAGGGGCCAGGGTCCTGAAAAATAAAATATGACGTGATTCCCTTTGTCTTAAGGTCTTTTCCCGATTGCCACCTCTCACATGGCAATCAACCATTTCCACGGCATAGAATTTTAGTTTCTTCCAGTCCCCATCATGGCATTTCTCCATGTGTTCAGCCACGGCGTAACTGCGATCCTTGTTAACTGTGGCCCTTACGTGCTCCAGTATTCGTTTTTTGAGTTCGCAAACCGTACTCCCTACATACTTCAGTTTGCAGGGACACTCAATGATATAATCACAAACTGACTTTTACAGTTAATTAGTTGATTGATTCTCCATTTCTTCCGGTTTGCCATTATGATTTCCTTCGTATTTTGTGCAATTTGACACACTTTGCACGTTGAGCATTTGAAGAAACCCTTTACATTCATCCAAGTTTTCAGTTTTTTCGTGCCAAAATGACTATGGACTAGTTCATCTTTAAGATTTCTTGCTCTCCTGTACGTAATTTTTGGATGACTTCCGACAATGTTCGTCATAGTTCTATCCAGACATAAAATATTACAATTTTTACGAAGGATGTTCTCAATTTGTTTGGACTTCGTTGAGAAAGTTGTGCTTAGTCTTATAGCATCTTTGTCATTGTCTATTTGGGGCTGTTTCTGTCTTATTATTTCAGACCTTGGTTGTTTTTCAGTTCTTTCGAGACAATCTTTTAATATGTTTTTGTTGTACTTTCTGTTTCTGAATCTGAGCATTGATTGTTTACTGTGTTTTTTCCATTCATGGTCTTCAGAGCATATCCGTCTTATCCTCAGTAACTCACCATATGGTATGTTTCTGACCAATGAGGATTGGTGGAAGCTTTCTGCATGCAATGTTGCATTGCTTGCTGTTGCTTTACGATGTAGAGTGGTATGTACTTTGTTTTCCATAATGTAAATTTCAGTGTCCAGGAATACCATTCGAGTTTTGCTGATGTTATACGTGAAATGTAGGTTGGTGTTTGTGTTGTTGAGGATATCAAAGTAAGTTTTGAATTCTTCCATAGAAGGTCGTCTATATACCTCAACCAAGATATTATTTTCTCAACATGCAAGCCATTATTTGAATTCCATGCCACCTTTTGCTCCCACCAACCCATTGTCAAACACGCATAACTGGGACTGAACGAAAAACCCATCGCTGTTCCGTCTTTTTGCAAAAAGCAGAAGTCTTTTTCTTATGTTTACGAACGGCTCCTCCGAGTGCCGCGAATACATCATAAAATATGTAATTTAACAACATAGTACATACGCTATTGATTTGATGGTAATTCTGCACATAATAACACCATTATTTTAAGGCGTACAGAGATATTGATTTCATATTTCTTGTTTTTTGTAACGTTAAGTATTGAATGGATTGTATGATTTCTTCTATGTCTATGTATACGTAGGCAGCATTTAATGGCGTTCAATAAGAGTGTTTGTTAACTCGATAAAGGCCGTTCCGGCCGAAACGCGTTGTTCTGCTCCATTAAAGGTATCGTTGGCTGAATTGGTGTGCCTCCTCCTTCCTGACTAGGACTTGGACTTTGATTAATATTTGTGGCTTTTGCCGCCACGGCTGGCACCGGCGAATCACAGGCGGGTTGACGACGTGACAAGCAGATTTTTCTGAACCAATATATATATATATTGGTTCAGAAAAATTTGCTTGGCACGCGTCAACCCGCCTATCTCTATCTATATATATATTCACTGAAAAAAACATAGGTTTCAGGCACGTTATAGTTAGAAATTAGCATTTAAAAAACCCTAGAAATTGACTGAAAAACCATAGGTTACAGGGACGTTATAGTTAGTTGGACATTTCACTCGTACAAAACCAGAGAAATTCCGCTGTTATAGTTAGTTCAGCTAACTATAACTCGCGCCCCCGCAATGCACTGCTGATGACGTCACGTATTACATCATTCATGACATGGTCAGTGACATCACTGATGACATCACTGATGACATCTCAAATGACATCACCGATGACATCACTGATGACATCATCCACGTGAAAATCTGATGCACCTCCTCACACCCTAATATAACCTTTGATACACCCACTCTAAAATACAGACTACCATTTTCGAAACCATAGACTCACCAATGCCAGTTACTACATACGCACTCTCTGATTCCTAGGTCTACACACACATCCACTCATTCACCCATACAGTCACTCATACATGCAGTCACTCATCAATACAACACTATCATATGCACTCATACACCTATACAGACACTTACACACCGCCACTCATCCAGAGTTACTCACACACCTAGTCAGTCATGCAAAGAATCAATCACACTTCCATTTACTCACGTATACAGTTATACACACACCACCTCACTTATTCATACAGATACTAACGCATACTTACTCTCTTATACAATCACTGATACAAGTACACACTGATCCATACAGCCACTCTCACAATCACTGACTCTCACGTATAGTCATTTATATACTCCAACTCTCACATACACTGCCTTTTACATATGTAGTTACTTGGACATGTACCACTGAGACATCCAATCACTCACCAACACAACCATACACACACTCACCCACCCATACAGCTGTTTCCACATGCACTCTTGAACCCATACACCTAGTGAATCAACCACTCAAACATCTATGCACAGAGTCACACACCTCCCACCCACCCACACACACACTCAGGCACCCATATAAATACTCAGGCAACCAATCGATAACCCATATAGATACTTATGTAGCTACTAACCAACCCATGCAGCAGCTTATACAACAACAGACAGACTGATACAGACATTCACACAGTTTAGTCACTAACCCATGCATTCAGTAAGACACATGTAATCACTCACTTAAACAGTCAGTCACGCACCAACGAAGTCCTCCATCCAGACACTTATACACCCACTCATTCTTCAATACACCTTGGCATATATATAATACATATTTAAACTTAAAAGAAACACACAGTCACTGGATGATGTCATCAGTGATGTCATCAGTGATGTCATCAGTGATGTCACTGACCATGTCATGAATGATGTAATATGTGACGTCATCAGCAGTACATTGCGGGGGCGCGAGTTATAGTTAGCTGAACTAACTATAACAGTGGAATTTCTCTGGTTTTGTACGAGTGAAATGTCCAACAAACTATAACGTCCCTGTAACCTATGGTTTTTTCAGTGAATTTCTAGGGTTTTTTAAATGCTAATTTCTAACTATAACGTGCCTGAAACCTATGGTTTTTTCTGTGAATTTCAAAGGTTTTTTAAATGCTAATTTCTAACTATAACATCCCTGAAACCTGTGGTTTTTTCAGTGAATTTCAAAGGTTTTTTAAATGCTAATTTCTAACTATAACATCCCTATTAAATCCCCTTGAATCCTGAGGGTCCGTGGGGGCCAACTAGCCCACCAGGTACCTCCAGTAAGTGCCACAGAGCTGCATTGCAGAGAGGTGTTCCGAGGTCACGCCCCTTTTTACACCACGCTGCAAACGTGGCTTGTGGCACACTGCTGCTCGTAGGATGACGTCCACTTGTATCCTGAGGTCCTCAGGACACAAGAGGACCTCATCGCCCCACCAGTAGTGCACCAGAAGCCGCGTTTTCAGAGTGGTGTAAAAAGGGGCGTGGCCTCGGACCACCTCTCTGCCACACAGCTCTGTGGCGCTTATTGGAGGTACTTGGTGGGCTAGTTGGCCCCAAGGGACCCTCAGCATTGAAGGGGACTAAATTCCCCAATTTACAACGCGCCAGGGGGTGCATTTGCAGACTTGTTGTTTCATGCCTGCCCCCTCGCTGCTGGACTGTGCAAACGTGCCCCCTGGCGCGTTGTAAGTCGGGGGATTAAGTCCCCTTCAATCCTGAGGGTCCCTGGGGGCCAACTAGCCCACCAGGTACCTCCAGTAGCCGCCACAGAGCTGCGTTGCAGAGAGGTGTAAAAAGGGGCGTGGCCTCGGACCACCACTCTGCAATGCAGCTCTGTGGTGCTTACTGGAGGTACCTGGTGGGCTAGTTGGCCCTCAGGGACCCTCAGGATTGAAGGGGACTTAATCCCCCAACTTACAATGCGCCTGGGGGCACGTTTGTACACTTGTTGTTTCAGGCACCTTCCCCTCGCTGCACCACTGTGCAAACTCGCCCCCTGGTGCATTGTAAGTTGGCGGATTAAGTCCCCTTCAATCCTGAGGGTCCCTGGGGGCCAACTAGCCCACCAGGTACCTCCAGTAAGCACCACAGAGCTGCGTTGCAGAGAGGTGTAAAAAGGGGTGTGGCCTCGGACCACCTCTCTGCAATGCAGCTCTGTGGCGCAAACTGGAGGTACCTGGTGGGCTAGTTGGCCCCCAGGGACCGTCAGTATTCAAGGGGAATTAATTCCCCAACTAACAACGCACCGGGGGGCGCGTTTGGTGGAAAAAGGGGGCATGGCCTCCGGCTAGATGCCGGCTTCTTTTTATATTATTTTATACAAGGGGGGCTGTGTGGCCCCTCCCTTCTTTTACATTTCTTGGGCCCTGGGGACCCCATCCCCCAGGGCCTGACTCCTTTTTTTTTTTTTTTTTAATCGGGAAGGGGGCCGCGTGGCCCCCCCTCCAGAGCCCAATTTTGCCCAGGGGACCCCATCCCCCGGGGCATGGCCAGTCGTTTTTAAAAAATGCAATTATGGCCCCGGGGAACCCATCCCCTGGGGCCGGCCTTTACTTTTTTTACAGGGGAGGGGGGCCGTGTGGCCCCCCTCCCTGGCCACTTCTGGCCCCGGGGACCCCATCCCCCGGGGCCTGGCCGCTACGTTGGGGACCGTGGGGGAAGCCTCAATGCCCCCACGGACCCTGCCGGCTCCCGCCGTCCTGCGGGAGCCGGCATTGCTTTTCCACACGGGGAGCTGCTGACATGCAGCTCCCCTTGTGGAAAGCGATCTGCTTGGCTTTGGAAGCGAGAGCAGGTTTCCTGCTCTCGCTTCCAAAAGCCAGCAGAGTTTGCTATGACAGGGCAGGAGCCGTACGACTCCCGCCCTGCCATAGCAAACAGCAATGTCCCGGGGGTGGGCACCCAGGGACACTGCAGGAGCTGGCCCTGGGGGTAGCGGTCCCCAGGGCCATCAAGGGCTCCAGGAGGGGGGCCGTGCATCCCCCCTCCCTTCATTTTCTATACCCCGGGGAGGTGGTGGTCCCCGGGGTTTGGGGGTCCGTATCGGACCCCCCAATTTAAATATTTAGTGCCCCAGGGAGTTGGTGGTCCCTGGGGCGTGTGGGGGGCTCAAGCCCCCCCACACAAATCTTTAAAAAAGAGATACAGAGCCCAGGGGAGGTGGTGGTCCCTGGGGCAGCGTGGGGGGGATTGGGACCCCCACACGCATTTTATTTTTCAAGCCCTGGGGAGGTGGCGGTCCCCGGGGCTGCGGGGGCCACAGTGCCCGCCGCATACATTAAAATTAGACCCGGGGAGGTGGCGGTCCCCGGGGCTGCGTGGGGGCTGCATGCCCCCCACACATAATCAATAAAGCCCCGGGTAGGTGGCGGTCCCCGGGGCTGCAGGGGTCCCCGCGGGCCACCGCAAATTTATTTGAGAGTGCCCCCGGGACCTAGCCCACCCAGGGGCTTATTCGGTTTTTAAAAAAAAATTCGGTGGGATTTGTAACCCCAACACGAATTCTGTAGTTTTTTACCAAAAAAAATGCTTTTTTTGGCCCTGGGGTTCCTTGTGGGACCCCCTGAGCAGGCCTAGGGGGTCAGGGTGTTTCTACCCTGCCCCCTTTTCTGCTTTTTCAACCTTTTTTCAACTCTTTTCTTGTGACACGGTTACCGAGTCACAAGATGGCTGCCAACACTTCCTGGTTTGGAGTGTTGGCAGCCAATCAGAGTGAAGCTCGTGCCGGGGAGGGTTCGCGAACCCTCCGCTGCCACAGATATTGATATTTTTTCTTTTTTTAATTTCTCAGGAACTACTGAACGGATTTACACCATTTAACAAAAATGGCTCTTTCTGAACTAAGACCTACCTTTTTGCCAAATTTGGTGTAATTCCGTTCAGCAGTTTGGGCTGTAGCTTTGTCTAAAGTTTACTATGGAAATTAACATGGGGAAAACGTGTTTTGGGACCCCCTTTTTTCTCGGCCCCCGCTTGACAAATCACCCCGAAACTTTCAATACAGGAGCGGACCGGAGCGCCCCACTAGTTTTCAAAAATTCGCGAAGATTCGTCAACCGGCACCAAAGTTATTGTGAAAAGAAAAAACGCTTTTTGAATAGAAACGAGGTTCTAACTATAACTACCTACTGGCAACCACCAGTAGGTAATATATATATCTATATATATATATATATATATATGTATATATATTACTCAATATAGTAATCGTCAAATTGCAAAGTGCTTATAAAGCCCATTAGATGGTGATATAATCCATTTGTCTTTTATCATCCAACATACTGGTTATCATTGTTTCTCTCATTAATGTATTTGGTTTACTATAATTTGAGCTATTTATAGGTATTAATTGTCAATTTAAAAAAATCCCATATCTATAAAATGTATATCTTCATTTCATACATCCTAAAAACAAACAAATTTCATAAATTTTTAAGTCAATTTCCGGGAATTCAGAAAATCACCATATATTCCCATATTTTGAACATCAGAATCAGTGCTTAATTTGTAAAATATTAAGTGCCAGGGCTCTGACCAGGATGCCACTGCAGCTTGCATCAACCATCGCCCTTGTCATCGCTGGCAAAACAACTACTTACCATCTCTCTCACATGTAAATGCGAGAGTTCAGATTATTCCAGGTCCCCAAAGCTAAAGGAATGGCTGGGGAGGCAGGTATTAGCACTATTTTAATGTATATTGTATTCATAAACAACCGTTGTTCTGCTCATCTCTAAATTAGATGAGCAAGCAGCGCCACCATGTGGTAGACTGTTCTAAGTATGGTGTTGACAATTAGGTGCCGGTGCCGAGCAACGGAAACCAATTAAGTGCCGGTGCTGAGCACCGGAAAGCACAGTCTCATATTAAGCACTGATCAGAACTAACATATTAACAAGTAATTTTGTGATTAACCGTGCAATCAGTTGTTTCGCTAATCAAAAATTCTTACACTCGTAGGAAGACAAGAAGATTTGATGTTTACAGCAAACATGTATTGGACAGAGGAGAATGTCTATAAATGTACAAAAAGTTGAGCATCTAAATTATGTCCCATGGGTGCCTCTGTTCCCATTTGAATAATCAGTCTCAACTCCATCCTTCTTAGGGTTAATTTCTGATAACCTCCCCTTTTGCCTGTTTTTATATGCTTGATACCAAAATATCGTAGATTTTTCACATCTCCACTATATTTTTACCAAAAGTGTTTTGAGATAGGATAAGAAAAGTCTTGATTCCTTATGGCATGGAAATGTTGAAGAATTCTCAATCGCACTTTATTCTACATAGTACTTGCCGCATGGGCACTTCAAGACGTAAATCACAAAATCTGTATTACAAGTTATATGTTCTCTGGTTTTCCCACATTTCCACGTTTTTCCCTATAAGGTGTCTTGTTTGTTCCATGCTCACATACCTTACATTTTTCACATCTCCAAAACCAAGGCACACTCAATCAATTAGTCTGACACATATGGGGCAAGAATAATATGTATAAATATTTATCTATTTTCATGTAAGGATCCAATGGAACTAACAATAGTATGTCCTGGTGGATCTAATAGATATATATGTATGTATGTATATATATGTAAACACACACACAGAGGTAGCCACTGTGTGATTATTATTGAGGAAGAGCTAGTAACTTAGGTGGCACTTGATGAATCTTCACAAAAATGTCCAATAAAAAAGTGAATCCTCTTTAATTCCTTTTGAAAACTTATGAGGTGATCAACCAATCAGGGGCCTAAGAAAAAAGGGTATCACAAAACACTCTTTTCCCCATGCAATCTCAGTAGGAACAATTAGACAGAAAAATTGTTGAACAGCATGACACCAAATTTGGTAACACCTACATATTAATCAAAGAGCATGATTTTTCTGATTTGGTGTAAATCTTTTCGGATGCTGTAGGGTAAGTAAGATTTAAAAATAGAGATATCTCTTGCCTCAAGAGTCCCAAGGTAATAAACAATGAATGGCAGGGGCACAATTTACTATAGCATGTGCATTTCAGTGCGTTTTCAGGTTCTTTGGGATTGAAACATGACTATGGGTGACATTTTCACCTAACTATAATTTCACTTTAACTTTTGTCACAACAGAAAGCTATTACCATGCTTGACTACAAAGTGCCTTTAACCATGGATTTTTTTCAGTGAGTTTCATATTTTTTAAGGCAAAATAAAATCTTACTTAACTATAACATCATTTTAAACTTAGTTTTTTCAGTGAATTTCTAAGGTTTTTTTAACATAAAACAAGATCTTCCCACAATACCTAGCTATAACATCACTTTAACATTTGTTTTCTTTTGTGACTCTCTGAGTTGTTTTGATCATATTCAACTAACTCCCTTACTGAGCATACCCCTGGACCGTTCGCAGTGGAGGGTTGGATGCAGGGTCTGACCTGTCACCAGACCTCACACCCAACCTTCTACAAGCAACCAGCTCCCTGCAAGTGGCCAACACCCCATGAGTGGCATGAGAAATTGAGTTGTTAGTTAACTGGGGTGTGAGCCCTGGTCAAGCAACAGCCACAAACCCTTGCAGGGTGAACCACAAAAAGTCGCTAAATTAACCTGTGCCTAACCGTGGGTAGCTTGGCACAACAAGTAGTCAGCCTTAACTTAGAGGATGCAATGTGTAAAGTATTTATGCAGCACACAAACAGAAATAAAGTGAAAATACAACACAAGAAAAATCTCAAAATAATTTAAGAAAATAGAGTACATTTTAATAAATTATTTGACACCAAAATAGCAAAACTCTGATCAGTGGACCCAGAGGTATGATTTTTTTAAATGTTTAGGAAAAACTAGCACTGCAAAGATCTAAGCACAAACATCTAGTCGCATGAGACGAGGTCAAAGTCGAAAAATATGGCTGGCCACAATGAAACACAGCTATAAGTAGTAGATCCGTCCCGGTCAGCACTTGCCTTCAGACTTCGAAATGGTTCTGAGAAAAATGTTCAGAGAAGGTCAAATTTAGCTGGGCAATGCTGTAGGAGGTGTCTGAGGAAGGAGTGGTGTCATCGGATGGCCTCGAGTCAAAGCTGCAGTAAAATTTCTACGTTCAGACTTAGTCACTGAAATGGAAATGGAAAATCTCCAGTGAGACAAGGCAAAGGGCTGTTGCCGAAGACAGTTCCACAAGGTCGGGTACCCCTTTGGTGAAGGTCCGCTGAAAATGATTTGCCACTGCCGAGAAGAACGTAGCAGGAGAGGCCATGAAGTCAAACCGACTCGGTTAGTCCTAGTCTCCTCCTGGTTCTTAGAGCATTTTTTGGTCAAAAATTTTCTAAGTCACTTCTTTTCAATTTTGGCTAACTGGGCACATTTAGCACAACTTCCAAGGGCCCAGTTCTGGAAGGCCAGCACTTGTAGGGCCGGGACTCACTCAGGGTGGGTCCAGGTGTGGGTTCCATGGAGGAAGCCTTTTGTGTCCCTGTGGCTCTGAACAGGAGGCCAGCAAACTAGCCCTTGTGAGTCACTCAGGTGGTACCAAGAGAGTTGAAGATCCAAGTACTTTTACCCAGGCAGAAGGTGGCAGAGCATCAGGATAACAAAGCAGCAACCCAGCAGGGCAGTATTCTTGAGAGCAGCAGTCCAGCAGAGTGGCAGTCATTCCAGCAGCACAGTAGTCCTTCTTCCTGGCAGAGTATCCACAGGTCCAGAAGTGCACTGAAGAGTTGGTGTCTGAGTCCTACTTTTATACCTTGGTGCCCTGGTTCTGGAAGGTGGGAGATGCTTCTAAACAGTGGCTTTGAAATGCATGGAATTTCCTGCCTCCCTTGCCCTGGCTCTAAGTTGACTGCCATGACAATGTGGGGTCAAGAGGCCCTTTTTGTGAAGGCAGAGCATACCCTATTAAGTTGCAAGAGGGGCTGTGCTCAGCACCTCCCTTCAGCCTGCCAGCAGAAGGCCCATCAAGACACACCTAATCACTCTACTGCATGTCTGTCTGGGAAGAATTCACAATGTCTGTCAGTTACACCCAGTCACATGACCCACATCTGGCTACAGCCACAAAAGGGCTAAGGGCAGGAAAATGCCAACTTTCTGAAAGTGGCCTTTTCAAAATTGTACTAAAAAATCTGACTTTACCATTAAAGAAAGTTTATCATTACGATTTTATACCCACCAAACATGACAGCTGCCTGCTCCCAATTGGAAATTGCAGCTTATTAAATGTAATAGGGTATCCCCAATGTTATTCTGTGGGAGGAGTAAGCCTCACAGTAGTGAAAATCAAGACTAGGAGTTTTTCACTACTAGGACATGTAAAACATAAAAATACATGTCTAACCTTTAAATTGCACAGCATCTTGCCCTATGGGCTACCTAGGTCCTATCTTAAGGGTGACATATGTATAATAAAAGGGGAGTTTAAGGCTTGGCAAGGGGGTTTAAATGTCAAGCCGACATGGCAGTTCAAAACTGCATTCAGGCTGCAGTGGGAGGCCTGGGGCACGTTTTAAGGTGCTGCTTAATTGGGTGGCACAATATGTCAGGCCCACTGGTAGCATTTAGTTACAGGCCCTGGGAATATAATATAATGCCCTCTACCAGGAACTTATATGTAAAATAAATATTCCAATTGGGTATAAATTAATGTAACCAAATAATAATATTTAGGAAAGGTAACATTTTGAAATTGAAATTTTTTCTGCCCAACACTTATGGAAGCTAATTTGTAATAGCCTACTAGCAGCTGCCTAGCAAACACTTGATGTTAATGAGATGTGACAAATGCTCCCAGAGCAGTAACAGTGGCCTGGGTGTGGGGAGGTGTTTTTCTTCCCCTCGCAAGAGGACTAGTTAGTGTAGACCCAAGGACATCATTACCTTCTAAAGGGACCTATACTTTCACCAGTAAAGGTAAGGTCACACCAGGAGAAGGCAACTCTTTGTCCACAATCAAGCTGGCGCCAAACTCGATAAAGAGGTGTTCTCTTCCTCTTGCAGGAAGACCAGTTAAGGTGGCCACAGGAACATCATTAACTTTATAAAGGGGCCTGCCCTTTCACAAGTAAATGTAAGGTGAATCTTGGTGAAAGCAGTCCTTTGTCCCTCTATCCAGGCTGGTACCAAACCCAGTGGGAGTGGAGCCAACTAGAGAACTGGTTTTTAGTGACCACAGAGGAGGGGACTGCTCATTTCCCCAGCCAAACCTCTGGGTGGCACACAGACTAGGCACAAGAGAGGTAGAAGTTCCCCATCTGGAATTTTAGGAGTAAGGACACTATGGGACTGTTTGAAGTAGGGCAAACAAGAGCTGCCCCTGGAAACTTTTACCACATTGGTTAGGGGGAAGCCAGGAGTCACCCACCCACTTGCTAGTGCCAACCACTAGTGTAGCATCCAAAGCACCCTCCTCAGAACACTTTGTGGACCAGTGGAAGATCAGAAGAGGTTTGTACCTGCTGTCTGTGACTTAAGAGGAGCCCTGAATGACTGACTCTGCTTAATCTTGTACCAAGGACAAAAATGTGGAATGCAGGGGCCAGTTGACAGACCTCCTGTATGGCTACAGGGGCAAAACAAGCTACAACAGGTCTTTCTTCTGAAGTGACCCGCTAACCAGTACCAACTAGACTGGACTGGTCTGCTGGCATGAGCCCTACCCCCTAAGTGCTGTCAGTGATGTCCATGGAGTCTTAGAAGTGGACTAGACAATCTGCTCTAGAAACCCTGAAATGTTGGGACTTGGAACATTTTTGGAATTCCAAGACCTCTGGAGCCATCAGTGGTGACAAAGCCTTTCAATTTTGATGCATCTTCCTTGGATACAACTAAAGGATTGCCACTTTGGTTGATTCTGAGCTCCACAAAATTTCACCACAGCCCAACAACAAATATAGGACGCAAGATGTGACGTCTAGGAGAAACATCGTATATACAAAAAACCATAAGTGCAATGTGCATTGTGTAAAATAATCATCACAGGGGCATAAGGGTAAGATCCCATGAAATTGATTAGGTGCAGGAAAGGCCATCATAAAATGCTAAGGGCCTTAATACGACTATGGCGATTCATGGGACCGCCGTAGTCGTGGTGGCGGCCCAACCACTGCCAATTGCAGGACCGCCGCAGTATTATAAGTGTGGCAGTCGGACTGCCACTGAACCACAACTACTGCATCTGATCAAGGATCCTGTGGCGGTCTGGCAGTGGTTTGAGGCCCAAATATGCTAGTGGTGCCGCAGCAGTGGTGCCGCAGCAGTGGTGCCGCAGCAGCACCGCCGAGCATATTTTGAATTGCCTCACCACCACCTTTTTTAGGGTGGTCGCACCGCCATGAAAAGGGTGGCGGTGAGGGTAAAAAGGGGGCCCTACAGGGTGCCCTTGTGCCTCTGTGTACAGAGGTGCATGCAGAGTGTCACATGTTGTGCCCCCTGTAGTTTAGCACCCCAGTTCCTGCATTGGAAGGAATGCACGACATGGTGCATTCCTTCCCGTGCAGGAATTTGCACTGGCAGTCCCACGGCAGTGCTGTTTAAGGCTCACAATGAGCCTTTAAACAGCACCACTGCGGGACCACCACCCCGATGAGTTTTGGTTGTCCTGGAGGTAAGCGGTGGCGTACTGCCTGCTCCAGGACCGCCAAAACTCACAATAAAGCCCTAAGTGTTGAATCTCAGACATGTTAACAGGTACCTAAGGAAACTATTTGGAACCCAAAACAAAGATGAGTCAACCAATTGGCTTGTAGTGTCAAGTCAACTATCACTTTATTCAATTTGAACAATGCAAATCATAAAAAGTACAGAAACATACATACATCTCATAATGGCATAAACAATGCAACGAAGTTAAAACCACAATTAAAAATAAGTACACCTCAAAAACTTGAATTTAAAACACCAGATAAAAACCATGTTAAATAGAGACATAAAAATTGCAAGATCAGTAAAGCTGGACACACTTGTCTGAAGTTCATCGGTTCCAAAAGTGAGCGGATAAATTTATGTGGAAGTATGTTAAATCTAGAGCAAATAAAAACAATGTGTAAAGTATCTGGATTAAAGACCATGTCACAAGTACATACAGGGAGCTCAGAAGCCTTATGTCACCCATCCATGGGCGTCATTTGGGAGTAGTCTGAGGTCGCAGCTGTGACCTCTAGCTTTCTCTCTGCTACTCCTGGCACTTCCTTTGCGACCCCTGCCCTCAGAGGGGACAAAACCTTTGCCTCCTCTGATACCAGGGGTCCCAAGGGAAGTGCAAGTAGTAGCAGGGAGCAAGCTAGAGGTCACAGCTTGACCCCAGACTACTCCCAAATGATGTCCATGCACCCATCAGTAGCAAGCATAAGCTGAGGAAACAAATTCCATCTAAAGAAATTCAGAAGTCTTCTATGGTAACAAGACCTATATAGGGTAAAATAGAATTCTAAATCACTCATTGATCCGACTATACAATAATGAGTCATTGAGTGCTTAATGAGTGCAAGGGCTTCCCTGTCCATGCTCACCTGGGCGTAAAATGCATGTTTGACCCACACTGTTAGTGTGCAAAGAATAGTTGCTCATGGAGGCCCTCCTAACTTCCTTGTGGATTCTTGATTTTTTTTTTAAACATCGTTTTAATGGCATTTTAAAGCAATTTATACATTCTTTCCATGTACATTTAGTCATACATTTCACTATACTTACTAACCCATATAAATCTGAGTGTTATAAATCATAAATAAAACAGAGATTGCATGTTAATGTACATTCTTATTAATGGTTAGTCTTATGCTTTTCACTTCTAGATTCTCTACCACAGCGTATGTGTACTCAAGGGAGTTACTTCCTCATTTAGCCAAGGTTATAGTATCAACTCTCTCTACTCTATTAACGCTTACCAATCTATAATAAACATTGTTCTGGCCTGTCTCTAGTATTTCTGCTATAAGTAGTATGGGCTCCAGCATGCTTCTCGGCTCGGTCAGGGGAGTATAAGTCAGGATATTACATCTGTTTGTGTATTCAGTTATGTGTCAAGGGGGGGGTCTAGGACTCTCGTGCTGGTAGTATCTTCTCCTGGTTCTCCTGCATCTTTGTCCCCTCCCTCTAAGTTTGTCATTTATCTGGTCTCCCAGTCCCTCAGCATTTCTGCCCATAACTCTGCTATGGGGAGTTTACGTGTTCCCCGTGCATCATCTTTCTGAAGGGCCCTCAGCTCAGCTTTAGACCAGGTATTTACGTTTCTCTCCCATGTCTTTATCGAGGGGGCGGTACGTGCCATCCATTGTTGGGCTATCTGTTTTCTTGCTAATACCAGTGCCAGATCTATAAATCTGTTTCCTACTTTTTTGGCCTTTGGTCTACGGAATAGGCCTAATAAACAAATCCTGGGTGTGTTTGGGAGGGAGCGGGCCAAAGTTTTCCTAATCTCAGTCAGGACCTTCTCCCAAAATTCTATTAAATGTGTACAGTCCCAAGTCATATGCACAAAGCCAGCATCCCTTAGTCCGCATCTAGTGCAGGATTGAACAGTGTCTCTTCTCTTGACTTTCAGTCTGTGGGGCATCAGATACGCCATATGTATATAGTTAAATTGGATTATTTTTAAAGTTAGAGTTTCTTGACACTTTTTTCAAACCCATCAGTGCTCGCGATCATTCTTTATCTGTTAGTGTTTTCCTGATAATCTCCTCCCATTTCCCTCTGGTTCGGCCAAGCAGTTTTTGGACCAATTCCAGAAGTGCTCTATATAACCATTTTATCAGGTGCCTAGCTGTCCTAAGGGTCAGCAGCACCTGAAGTACTCTATGTGTGTTGGGTTCCGTGGAGCCACTTTGCCATATATCCCAGACTGTTTGTGTCAGTGAGTGATAAGTCAAGAATTGCCCGTGAGGAAAGTCGTATTGGGACATTAGATCTTCTATGGTTATCAGTACTCCCAGGTGGAAGCAGTCTCCCACCATTGCGATCCCAGCCACAGTCCAGTCTACTAATTGAAGTCTTGGATATGGAGCCAATGGGTTCCCATGTGGAATTCCTATGAGGGGTATTTCAGGTGTTTACGGGTGGGTGTCTTCTGTACGTCGAAGACATCTCTTCCACCAATATAGTGCTGTCTTCAAGAGTGTATTGGAACTCGGGAGTAACACTTTCTGGTGTAGTAGTGTTGCAGGGATTCTGCACATACACAGAACTATGCGCAGGATTATGGAACCTCAGTGTATAGGGGCTAAGCCTTCCCATCACCTTAGTGCCCACGAGCCCAGGACCGACTAGCTATAGTGTCTCATTCGCTCTCCTACACACTCACGAAGAAGCAAATGATTAGACACCCCAGAACACAACACTCCCGGATCTCTCAGGAATCGCTGTAACAAGACACACCTTTTCACTTACACTCTCATACCTCTCCACAGTAAGATCTGACGGAGACACGACCATAGTTTAAAAAGTTTATTTTAACTATTATGCTCTAACATGCAGTATACGGGCCACAACAAGCAGAAAAATGCATAAAACTAATATAGTTTGCATTGCTGCTACACCATATATCATAAAGGGAGATGTCATCATACATAGACAATGGAGAAAGGACTATAGTGCCTAACCTCCCTCCCCTTGGTAAGAAGAAGTATTAGTATATAATAGAAGATCTCTGGGCTTTGTCAGCAGACACAATACCTTAGACTATAGATGGTATTTCTACATCTTAGGTGCGTGTTGCTCTTCTCCCTGGAAAAGTCCCTCTCCAAGTGTGTGCCACCTAAACATGCATCTCCTTAATAGCAGAGAACGAGTCTCCAGCAGCAGCTGCATTAGTATGTTTTGCCTAGGTGCTAGGGCCTGACCATAACAGAATAACAAGGGGCATTGTGTATCGACCTTGTCCACAATGTTCAGACTAAACTGCAGGAGCAAGCAGAGAACGAACACAGCAGACAGTTCTCATATGAAAGGCATAAACAGAGTCGTGCAAAAATAAAGCCATGTAGTAACGTGCGAAAAAGCTGCATCATGGCTGCAGGGCTCATGCTAACTTAGTGATGTTGACAGTGTCCCTATCGGCCATGTGACAGTAACTTGGCTACCAACCATCCCTGATTGTTTCTCCCATTCATCTTGTCCAGTAGCTCCATGTTCTGGCCGTCTATCCACTGAGCTAACCACTGGAGCTGGGCTGCCAGATAGTATAGTTTGAAGTCTGGGGCTCCTAGCCCTCCATCCTCAGGTGCCCGTTGCACTCCAGAGCCACTTTATTCCACCATCCATGCCAAATCAATTCCCAGAGTAGTTGGTTCAAATCCGAGAACCATCATGGAGGTATCACCACTGGGAGGTTCGTAAAATGATACAACAGTCTGGGCAACATGATCATTTTTGAGAGTGCTATACGTGCCATCTGAGGCAGTTAAAGTGACCGCCAAAACTGTATAGACGAATTTAGGGACTTAACAATCGGGTTCAAGTTGCCTTCTCGCAAATCATCTACCGTATTAAAAACTTGGATTCCCAGATATTGAAAGGAGCGAGGTGACCATGTCAGGCCCGCTGGGAAATTTCAAGGTTGTGTGTGGTCCTCCAGAAGCGGGAAGGCATAGGTCTTACATTTATTAATCTTGAGTCCTGATAGGTCTGCATATTCTTCTAACATGGCCAGGGCCTGTTGTGTTCCTGTAACCCCATCTTTCAAATACAGCAACAGATCATCTGCGTAGAGAGAAATCAGAATGAGGCCTTCGCCTCAACTGAATGCCGATATGGCATTCCTGTTGCCGAAAGGCTGTTGCTAGTGGTTCTATTGCTTTAGCGAATAATAACGGGGACAATGGGCACCATGTCTAGTGCCTCTGTATATATATCATAAGGTTCCGAGATTACCCCATTTGTCCTAATTCGTGTGGTTGGGTGTTTGTACAGTATTTTCACCCACCTGATCCATCCTTCCCCCAACCCATTCGTTCCATCGTGTCTCCTAGGAAATCCCACCATACAGAATCGAATGCCTTCTCCAGGTCTATGGATAATATTAGTGCGTCAGGGTACCGGTCCCGGTCAGGATGATGTAGTACATGGAACAGCCTCTGTAAGTTCCCAGAGGTGGATGCTGTCAGTACGAACACATTTTGATCCATATGTATTAGGCTGGTCATATATGGCAAGAGCCGCGTGGCTAATACTTTGCTCAAGATTTTAAAGTCAACGTTGCATTCTTGATGAATGGCATAGATCAAAGAATCTCTCTTTTAGGATATACTTGAAAGAGATAGGCAAGCCACTGGGATTATCAAAAAGTTCAGGGATACCAAGGGTGTGACTTAGTTCCTTGATGTACATCAGCCAGGGAATTTTATTTGCCAAGTCCTGGTGCAGACAACCTTTTACTACTTGGCACGTAAAGTTGTTTGAGGTGTTGGACCAGACTGCCAATCACAATAGGACATTGCGGAGTCTGATGCCGTTGTTTAAGTACTTCAGTCCCAATTCAGCATGGCACAAATATGTGGAGGTACATTAGGGTACTGAGAGCAGACGTCTCAAAAATCTACTCTCCACTTCTGTATCATGTCATACTCCCACAAACCACACAGCCCAGCACCATATGTGGTGATCGAGAGGCATCTGGTTCTATAAACCGTAACAAGCTCTCTGATGGGTTTGTGGCCTAATTTAAGTGCAAATTTCATAAGCTCCTCTACATTTCTCCATATTATCGATAGATTATTTAGATTTGCATAAATGCTGAAAGGCACAATTTGAACATTAAGTTATCCATGTGTTGCTGTGTGTAAATTTTAGCAGATTATTGTCAGTGACAAATATTATTCTTTTCTCAATGCTACCAATGTCATATAAAAAGAAAGTAAAATTTGTCTGTGGTAAGGTTACATTTTCGAGGATATTTATATCTTCAAATCTTTCTGGAGCAGCAGGTGTTTCTTTGGTTGTTTTTCTGTTTCTGGCTATGGTTGTGAGAAGTTGGCCTGGCATATGCTGTCCACTAATTATAGTGGGCACCTTGCACCAGTCCAAACAACCCCTTATTGGAGATAGGTTAAAGACAACCTTTATTGAAAGCTATCCTAGTGGTAGCTATGGAGAGCACTTTACACACCAAGATAACACATGTTATCAAAAGGGGTTAAGAGGAAATATTTCATGGAGAGTACATCTCCCGTGTTAGAACACTGAAATCACAAAAAGTACTCCCCTAATGCCACGTGCATATAGATTCGTAGATGGAACAAACCTCAAAAACCTATAAGACCCAAATCAAGACGATAAAGTACACCACCTGATGGTGGGCAAGGAAGCAAATCCTTTTGTTTTATATACCCTCACACACCCTAGTGGTGTCATGCTTCATCATCGGGTCACCCTGACGCCTAGAAGTCAGGATGGGCTCGACCAATCTTTCAGGGAGCTCTTAAAAAAATGTTTTTGGCCAGGGGGAATAAAGATTAAAAATCTCAGAGAGATCCCGGTGTCCCTTTATTTTGGATCTCACTGAAATATTAAAAGAAAAGAAAACCAGGGTCTTTGGGATATTATGGTCCTAGGACCCTAATGCCAACATGTTTCAGTCCATGAAAAGTCCCACTAAGGGTACTGGACTTTCTTCAGGGCAGAGGAATAACACCCCCTGGAAAATAAACGGAAGGGTGTGGGAATTTCCCTACCCTAATTATAATAAGGGCAGATAGCTGCTCCTTAAACTACTCCTGTTTAGGACACAGAGTTGATCGCTCCATCTGTGAAGAAAGAAACAACAAAACAAAACAAAGAAACATAGTATGAATCTTTCTAAATGAATTTGCCTTCTTAATTCAGTGAAAGTGCTCCTCACCCTTGTGCCACGTTGGATGATGAGGAAACAACTCACTCACTAGCCTTTATTTGGCGTGTGTGATACCACTCTTACTCATAGAATCGTTCAATTGCGTGATCTAGAGAAGGTTGAAGTGCAGTAGCGGACTGTTCCCGCAAACTGACATTAACTGCAATCGTGTGTCTGTGATTCATTGTGTGTGCCGCAATACACTCATTCTGAAACTCAACATCCGCCATACTCCCTCGCCATTAGGCTCGCATTCACAACCACCAATCTTACCCCTATTTAGGTGGAGAAATGCTTCGCGTCGGGCTTCGCAACAATGGGGTAGTCTTGTCGTCACACACTAATGTGATTGAAACCCCGAGTTAAGTTGTTATCATTTGTAGATTTTGCAGAAGAATAGAAAAAACGTGAAAGAGAAGAAAAGACACATAGATTAAACAATCATGATGTAAATGAACTCGGACACCAACAAAACCTCCAAATAATGGAGGGTTGCACTTACGTCTCAGCCCATTCATGAGTAAGAGTGGTATCACACACGCCAAATAAAGGCTAGTGAGTGAGTTGTTTCCTCATCATCCAACGTGGCACAAGGGTGAGGAGCACTTTCACTGAATTAAGAAGGCAAATTCATTTAGAAAGATTCATACTATGTTTCTTTGTTTTGTTTTGTTGTTTCTTTCTTCACAGATGGAGCGATCAACTCTGTGTCCTAAACAGGAGTAGTTTAAGGAGCAGCTATCTGCCCTTATTATAATTAGGGTAGGGAAATTCCCACACCCTTCCGTTTATTTTCCAGGGGGTGTTATTCCTCTGCCCTAAAGTCCAGTACCCTTAGTGGGACTTTTCATGGACTGAAACATGTTGGCATTAGGGTCCTAGGACCATAATATCCCAAAGACCCTAGTTTTATTTTCTTTTAATATTTCAGTGAGATCCAAAATAAAGGGACACCGGGATCTCTCTGAGATTTTTAATCTTTATTCCCCTGGCCAAAAACATATTTTTAAGAGCTCCTGAAAGATTGGTCGAGCCCATCCTGACTTCTAGGCGTCAGGGTGACCCGATGATGAAGCATGACACCACTAGGGTGTGTGAGGGTATATAAAACAAAAAGGATTTGCTTCCTTGCCCACCATCAGGTGGTGTACTTTATCGTCTTGATTTGGGTCTTATAGGTTTTTGAGCTATGGAGAGCAGCCTTCAGGCTAAGTCTTGAAGGAATGTAAAGCAGCTTGTTTTACCAGTCTATAATCTCTTGAGTGACCAAATGAAAGAGCACCACACCAGGTATTTATTCAAAATATATGTATTTATTACTAAACACACCCCTCTAGTCTCTTTATGAGGCTAGAGTTCAAGTACATAAGTTATAAGTTATTTAAACACAGTAATAGCACAAATACACGTTTGGGCCCTAGGGGCATACCAAACCATATACCAATAAAGTGGTATAAGAACCACGACTGAGCTAGACACTAGGCCTAGAGCCTCTAGAAGTGCTTGGACCACAAGGAACCACCCAAGGTAGTGACACAGGGGACCCACGGGGGATGCGTGCAGTGTAATTACACAGCCGCGAATCGCCGTTAACTTCTATGGAGAAAGTCGCGGTTTGGAAATTAAAGAAAAGGGACACTTTAAGAAGGAATTGGAGCAAACCCTTTGAGAACTAGGTCGTTCTAGAGTCTCTACCCACGGGAGCACCGGAGTACTCTTGTTACCTCACCCAGGGAAGCCGGGTGCATAGGTGCCTTTCGGGGTCGGGTTTCGATCGTCGATTTGAATGGCGATCTGCTGCAAAGTGCTGCTGGCGACCAAGTGGAAAGTGTCCGGGTGGATCCAAGAGTGGATCAGAGATCTGAAGAACCTGAAAGCAGAGGGACAGAGTCTGGGTCACTAGCCAGTGACCAGGAAGGCGATGAGCAGATGCCCACCGATGTCGAGTGCTTCAGGTAGGTTGACGGTCGTCTTGACTCTTCAGCCACGAGGTCCAGGAGGTGTTGTCGGCAACCAGGAGCAGGATTCGGGCTGGTACACAATGTTTGTCGAGTGCTGATGTGTTGGCGACCGGATTGGACCCAACAAGCCTTGGCAACGGCAAGTCTCGATGTAGATGAAGATTGACGATGATGCAGACCAGCAAGGTCTGAGGAATTCACCCAGCAAGGGTAAGTGAGGGCAAGCCTGGAGCAACCAGGGAGCCCAAGTAGGAAAAGATTGGCCTTCGTGAAGGGCTACTAGAAAACAGGCTAGCGACCGCAAAGGAGGCTCAAGACGGTGCACGTGGAGCTGGCTCACAGGACACTCGTGGAGTGGAGGCCAGTGATCTTCGGTGCAGTTGGTGCTGGAGGCTAGGGCTACTCGGAGCCCAAAGCACGACTTCGTGGGAGACCCAGAAGAGGATGCACTTGCAAATACGTGTGGTGTCCAGGGGTCACGGTTCCATGTTACCCACGACAGCTACGGGCCTCAGCTTTGGTGGGGACTCAGGGCAGCCTCGGGGAAGTCTGGAAATCCACCTCTGGTGATGCAAAGACTTCGGCGTTTGACGGGAGCTTAGGCGATGCAGACCGGACAATTGCTTCTTTGGTGCCTGCCAAGCAGGGGAGTCACTCCTTGACCCCAAGGGAGATTCTTCTGTCCTCTAATCTTGTAGTAGAGCGTCGAAGGTCCAGGATTCTGTGTCAGAGTTTCGTCCAGGGATAATCTAAAGTCCTAAGGACTGGGTTCCTATACTTATACTAAGTTTAGGGGTTGGACTTACTCTGTGGCCCCACCTATGGGTGGGTCAGGGCAGAGGGGTGGCTACACCCCTTTCCCTTTGTCCAGTTCGCACCAAAGCAGGGGCTGCAAGCCCCTGATACGGTTTGAACTGGGGTATGCACAGGGACACCAAGTGTGCCCCCAGTGCAGGACTTCAAAGCACCCGAAAGTGCTCCCGCCCAGCCCCAATACACACTATCCTGTCTGGGGAGGTGGTCACACCTCCCTGGGACAGGAAACCTATTGTCCAGGCCTCCCCTGCCGGAGTTTCGGTCAGCAGCAGGAGGCCAGACTTGTGTCTGTGGCAGCAGCATCCATTTTGTGATGCCAGGGCTTTAGAAAGAAGTTACCGGCCAAGCCAGGGTTAACATGTCTCTCCCTCTAGAAGGGTGGAATGCTATCCCCGCCGTCAGAATTGGCGGGGAGGTAGTATTCCGAGATGTTTGACACCAAACACAACATGTTTCGGTGCAGCCATTCCAAAGTTAGCATTTAACGCGAGGTTATAATGCGCTTAAGAGTATATGGTCAGGCTGCACTACAAACAGCATCAGAGAAGGGTCTCTGAACGCTGTAGAGGGGCCCTGCTCATGCAGGGGCACCCTCTCACATAGGAACCACGCACTCTGCCTTCAGGATTGATAAGGCCTGCCATAGGAGTGACTTATAGGTTTATATGTGTGTATGTATACAGTGATATAGGTAGCCTATATCACAGTAAGGGGTGCATGCACCACCTTACCCAGGCTGCAGTAGCAGACCTGTGGTGTCAGTTTGGATGGCCTTCCAGGGGTGGCACAATACGTGCTGCAGCCCCTGGTAGGCCTCTGAGGTACCTATGCCCTGGGTACATAGTATACCATATACTAGGGACTTATAAGGGCACTCCAGATTCCAATCAGAGATGTGCCTAAGGCACATGGAAACCTTTTACAGAGAAATCAGATAGACTGGGGCCCTGAATAGCAGGATCCCAGTCCAACTAAGTCATAAACCAGCAAAACACCAGAAAAAAGTGGGGGCAACGATATAGTCAGATTCCACCTTCCTACATAACCCCCCCCAAACGAAAGGAGATAAGGCTAACCTTGGCCAGTTGAGCCTTTATTGACTAAGTGGCCATATAAGGAAGCACCTGCACTAGCATGGTGGCCCCCTGTCTTATGGTCCACTAAGCAATCCCTCACCCTAAGGGTATGAGAGGGTCTCCACCATGGGGAATCACTACCTGTGGTGTGCTTAGGTAAAGTACAAGGCTGGTGAGGTGTCTGAGTAGGGAAGTGAGGCCCTAGGAATGTTGGTCTCAGCTTCCTCAGATCACTGGTCACCATGTATGCCTGTCTTTCCGTGACTGAGTTGCACTTTGCTCTAAGGGTCAACCTTTGGCTGCCTACAGCTGGGGGTTGGGTCCCTTTGGATGGAACACTGGAGGGACATGGCAGGTTTGGAACCTTCTGGTCCCAGGTTTGCCCTTGCCTACCAGAGTCCTTCTGGGGGAGGTCCCTACATAAAGGTATGGGGGATCCCTCGGTGTGTAGAGGAGTTTTCACCTGGCTAGGGCTACTAGCCTGGGTGCCCCTAATCTGCTGATGGGGGTTCCTCTGGACAGGGGGCCCTGGGGGTCCACTGACCTCCCTGACCTCTGCAGCCCTGGGCAGACTGAGGCAGGGTAGAGAGGGCAGGTTACCTGCTCCAGACTGGGTACCACCTTGGAAGGGTCCTCTGCCATCAGGGGGTGGCCAGGCCAGGCCTGACTACCTCTGTGGCAGTTCCTTCACTAGGGGTAGGGTCAGTTCCCTGAGGAGGCTGACTCTTACCTACTGTCTGGGGGAAGAAGACTTTTCTTCAACCCTTGTGCTCTCTGTTGGGGGAGAGGGGGCCATTCTTTCAGGCTCCATCTCTCCAAATTCTTGGGCTGGGGCTGTGGCCATCACAGCCCCACTAACCTTACAGGGACACCCAACATCCTGAGATGGGTTTGGTGTTCAACTTCAGCCCAGGCTGAAATTTCCAGATCATTGCCCATCAGGCAATCTACAGGTAAGGTTGGGGACACTGCCACTCTTTTTGGGCCTGTGACCCCCTCCCAGCTGAGATTGACTATGGCCATGGGGTGATCTGTTCTGACACCATCAATGTTGGTCACCTGGTATTTAAACTCAGGTAAAAGCTGGTGAGGGGGACTAGTTTCCCTGCCACCATGGTGACACTAGCCCCTGTGTCCCTAAATGCCACAGCTTTCTGACCATTAATTATTGGCTCCACTCTGTACCTGCCCAATGCTGTGGGACCCATGGTAAAGGTGGCAAATCCTATACCACCATCAGAGTCAGAGGAGTCTGGTGAGGGGTCCCTGTCTAAACTAGGGCCCACCTCTGTTCCTCTTGCAAAAGCACCTAACTTTTTGGGTGCACTACTCCCAACTGGAGGATTACTACTGGTAGTACCAGGAGGGGTGGTAGTAGTTGTGGGAGGAACATTTTCTTTATTGCCAATCCTGGGGCAACTGGGATCAGTTTTCCAGTGCCCAGGCTTTTTACAGACATGGCAATATGGTTTCTTTTCAGGAGAAGAAGGAGGTTGGGACCCACCCCAGAAGAGGAATTTTGGGGCCCTGTAGGGGACTTATCCTTAGATTTATCCCCACCTTTCTCTTGGGACTTAGTAGAATCTTTCTTCTGGTCACCACCCTGATTTTTAGTTTTTACTCTGGTTCTGACCCATTTGTCTGCCTTCTTTCCCAATTCTTGGGGAGAGGTCAGATCAGAGTTCACCAGATACTGGTGCAAAAGCTGGTTTTGACAATTATTAAGGATCTGCTCCCTCATAATCAAATTGTACAATCCTAAAAAGTCCTGTACTTTGTTGCCATGTATCCAACCTTCCAGAGCCTTAGTAGCACAATCTACAAAATCAACCCAGTCTTGAGTCTGAGCTTTTGGGTGTCTCTGAACTTCAACCTATACTGTTCAGTGGTTAGGCCAAACCCATCTATCAGAGCACTCTTCAAGACTGTGTAATTGTCAGCATCCTCTTCTCTTACAGTGAGGAGCTTGTCTCTACCTTTGTCTGCAAAGGAGAGCCTCAAGATTGCTGCCCACTGATTCTGGGGGACCCTCTGAACTTTACAGGCCCTCTCCAGTGCAGTTATCCATTTGTGGATGTCATCCCCACTCTGGTAGGGAGGGTCAATCTTGTTTAGGTTTCTATGGTCATAAGACCTTTTCCTATCTTTAGGGATATTGCTGCCACCATGGGACTCTAGTCCCAACTTGTTTCTCTCTTTGTAGAGATCTAGGGACTCCCTGTCTATAGCCAACTGCTGTTTTCTGAGTTCAAGCTGGGCTTGCTCATACTGAATCAGTCTTTTTCTCCTCTCATGAGAGGATTCCCTCCTATGAGAGGAGACAGAGGTCCCTACTGAGGTGCTAGAGTGGTTAGACTCCTGAGAAGGAGATCTAGACCTCCTAGGCACACTCACAATCCTTCCTGGGGGGACAAAGTGGAGGTCATCCTGAGCCTCCTCCTCATCCACAGGAGGAATTGGGTTTTCCAGGTCAGGGTCATTGTCACCCTCCTGGTCAGTTCCAGAGGGGGGGCTGGGGGTGTTGCTACCCCTGGCCCCATCCTCATCTTCTGCCCCACCCTCTGCACCTACCCTTTCAGTCCCTAAGGGCCTGTTGAGATCATCAGCCATTAACATCTCTCTCAGATGTTGGGTGGTGGGACTTTGGCATGTCTTCAGTTTCCTCACATTGCATATTGCTCTCAATTCCAAGAATGGGAGTGTATCATACTTGGAGGGAAGAAGCCCATGGGCTTCTGGCAAGGACTCACTGGGTCCTGGCTTTGAAGACATCACTAGTGAGGTGTGGTGTATGCACTACCTACTCTAGTGTGGCCTACTAAACTCTCTTGAGTTGTAGAAAGGGTGTGCTATCCCTTGACACACAACTCTAAGTTCAGTAGAACTTACTGTATACTAAGCTTAATTTATATGTACCTTAGGTACCTTTAGTGGTTTTCAGTTGATCAATTCAATTGAGATTATCTGGTAAAACAATAGCAAGCTGGAATCCCACACGCTGCACACCAATGTGAGAAGTTGGCCTGGCATATGCTGTCCACTAATTATAGTGGGCACCTTGCGCCAGTCCAAACAACCCCTTATTGGAGATAGGTTAAAGACAACCTTTATTGAAAGCTATCCTAGTGGTAGCTATGGAGAGCAGCCTTCAGGCTAAGTCTTGAAGGAATGTAAAGCAGCTTGTTTTACCAGTCTATAATCTCTTGAGTGACCAAATGAAAGAGCACCACACCAGGTATATATTCAAAATATATGTATTTATTACTAAACACACCCCTCTAGTCTCTTTATGAGGCTAGAGTTCGAAGTACATAAGTTATAAGTTATTTAAACACAGTAATAGCACAAATACACGTTTGGGCCCTAGGGGCGTACCAAACCATATACCAATAAAGTGGTATAAGAACCACGACTGAGCTAGACACTAGGCCTAGAGCCTCTAGAAGTGCTTGGACCACAAGGAAACACCCAAGGTAGTGACACAGGGGACCCACGGGGGACGCGTGCAGTGTAATTACACAGCCGCGAATCGCCGTTAACTTCTATGGAGAAAGTCGCGGTTTGGAAATTAAAGAAAAGGGACACTTTAAGAAGGACTTGGAGCAAACCCTTTGAGAACTAGGTCTTTCTAGAGTCTCTACCCACGGGAGCACCGGAGTGCTCTTGTTACCTCACCCAGGGAAGCCGGGTGCATAGGTGTCTTTCGGGGTCGGGTTTCGTCGTCGATTTGAATGGCGATCTGCTGCAAAGTGCTGCTGGCGACCAAGTGGAAAGTGTCCGGGTGGATCCAAGAGTGGATCGGAGATCTGAAGAACCTGAAAGCAGAGGGGACAGAGTCTGGGTCACTAGCCAGTGACCAGGAAGGCGATGAGCAGATGCCCACCGATGTCGAGTGCTTCAGGTAGGTTGACGGTCATCTTGACTCTTCAGCCACGAGGTCCAGGAGGCGTTGTCGGCAACCAGGAGCAGGATTCGGGCTGGTACACAATGTCTGTCGAGTGCTGACGTGTCAGCGACCGGATTGGACCCAACAAGCCTTGGCAACAGCAAGTCTTGATGTAGATGAAGATTGACGATGATACAGACCAGCAAGGTCTGAGGAACTCACTCAGCAAGGGTAAGTGAGGGCAAGCCTGGAGCAACCAGGGAGCCCAAGTAGGAAAATATTGGCCTTCGTGAAGGGCTACTAGCCAATGGGCTAGCGACCGCAAAGGAGCCTCGAGACGGTGCACGTGGAGCTGGCTCACAGGACACTCGTGGAGTGGAGGCCAGTGATCTTCAGTGCAGTTGGTGCTGGAGGATAGGGCTACTCGGAGCACAAAGCACGACTTTGTGGGAGACCCAGAAGAGGATGCACTTGCAAATGCGTGCGGTGTCCAGGGGTCACGGTTCCACATTACCCACGACAGCTACGGGCCTCAGCTTTGCTGGGGACAAAGGGCAGTCTCGGGGAAGTCTGGAAATCCACCTCTGGTGATGCAAAGACTTTGGCGTCCGACGGGAGCTTAGGCGATGCAGACCGGACAATTGCTTCTTTGGTGCCTGCCAAGCAGGGGAGTCACTCCTTGACCCCAAGGGAGATTCTTCTGTCCTCTAATCTTGTAGTAGAGCGTCGAAGGTCCAGGATTCTGTGTCAGAGTTTCATCCAGGGATAATCTAAAGTCCTAAGGACTGGGTTCCTATACTTATACTACGTTTAGGGGTTGGACTTACTCTGTGGCCCCACCTATGGGTGGGTCAGGGCAGAGGGGTGGCTACACCCCTTTCCCTTTGTCCAGTTCGTGCCAAAGCAGGGGCTGCAAGCCCCTGATCCGGTTTGAACTGGGGTATGCACAGGGACACCAAGTGTGCCCCCAGTGCAGGACTTCAAAGCACCCGAAAGTGCTCCCGCCCAGCCCCAATACACACTATCCTGTCTGGGGAGGTGGTCACACCTCCCTGGGACAGGAAACCTATTGTCCATGCCTCCCCTGCCGGAGTTTCGGTCAGCAGCAGGAGGCCAGACTTGTGTCTGTGGCAGCAGCATCCATTTTGTGATGCCAGGGCTTTAGAAAGAAGTTACCGGCCAAGCCAGGGTTAACATGTCTCTCCCTCTAGAAGGGTGGAATGCTACCCCCGCCGCCAGAATTGGCGGGGGGGGTAGTATTCCAAGATGTTTGACACCAAACACGACATGTTTCGGTGCAGCCATTCCAAAGTTAGCATTTAATGCGAGGATATAATGCGCTTAAGAGTATATGGTCAGGCTGCACTACAAACAGCATCAGAGAAGGGTCTCCGAACGCTGCAGAGGGGCCCTGCTCATGCAGGGGCACCCTCTCACATAGGAACCACGCACTCTGCCTTCAGGATTGATAAGGCCTGCCATAGGAGTGACTTATAGGTTTATATGTGTGTATGTATACAGTGATATAGGTAGCCTATATCACAGTAAGGGGTGCATGCACCACCTTACCCAGGCTGCAGTAGCAGACCTGTGGTGTCAGTTTGGATGGCCTTCCAGGGGTGGCACAATACGTGCTGCAGCCCCTGGTAGGCCTCTGAGGTACCTATGCCCTGGGTACATAGTATACCATATACTAGGGACTTATAAGGGCACTCCAGATTCCAATCAGAGATGTGCCTAAGGCACATGGAAACCTTTTACAGAGAAATCAGATAGACTGGGGCCCTGAATAGCAGGATCCCAGTCCAACTAAGTCATAAACCAGCAAAACACCAGAAAAAAAGTGGGGGCAACCATATAGTCAGATTCCACCTTCCTACAGTTGTTTTTAAATGAGAATTGTTGGGAGCTGGACTGTGGAGTAGTCAGGGCAATGTATATATATTTCTTAAAACCGTGTCTGTAGACTCTTCATAGCTGTTTACAGCTTCCTTGAGTTCTTGCAGTACTTTTCTTACTTAAATTTCTTTTATGTTGGATGGATGATTCTGCTCTCCAATATTTTCAACAATTTTTTTTTCTTCAATTTGCCCTCCCTAACGTGCTCTAGAATAATATTGTGTACACTTTCAGTGTGTTCTGCCACTTCTTGTACTTTGTATGCAGCATGGACATCCCATATAGTTTAGTAATCATTTTCCTTTCTGAGATCTTGTTTATGTGGCTCTGCTAGACATTTTATTTGTGGGTTATACAATATTTTTGCCTTAATAAATTATTAAATGATTGCATTTTGCTAGTGAACTATTTATACATTAGTAAAATATTTTTTTACATATATACTTGCGAATTTGATGTTTTGGTGATGTTTGGTAACATCACTTTAGTATTTTCTTTCATATTGTATGTTTTTGGAATAGGTGTTTCTTTTGGATTGTAGGAAAAAGTGTAGTATTCGTTTTTGTATGCTAAGTAATTATTTAGTTTAATTGCTTAACTATTGCTTATTTTGCTGTTGAAAGAGAAGTTGTTAGCTAATTAGGTTATTATTTTTTTTACATATTACTTACTTTGTATTTGCTGTTGTGTGGTTTGAATTTAAAATATGTATTCAATGTTATTTTCAGTGATGTTTTCTTATTAGTTTGGCTGTGTTTTTTTTATCTGTGTTTAGCAAACATGAAAATATATATATATAAATTATTTTGTTAGAATAAATGTACGGACTTTTTTATTTATTTAATCTAACTTAAGTATGATTTATTTAACTTATTCAAAAACAAGGGGCCATATTAGCAACAAAATGCGATAAATATCGCAGAGCGCGCTTAGCGCGAAATATTCTATCGCCAGCTATCGCTGGAATATATCGCCACGCTAACGCTGTATTAGCAACAATTAGCGCTATGGCGATGATTATTCCAGCGATAGCGGCATAATGCGAGAATATCGCTAGAAAACCAGCGATATTCTCGCATTAACGCTAAGGTGGATTCAGCATTAGAATCCACCTCCTATACTACAAACAGGTAAGTCATAGTCAGTAGCAGGTGTTAAAATCTAGCGATAAACGCGCTTAGCGCGATTTATTTTATCGCTTCTCCTGCCTTGATAATAGGGGTTAGTGGTGTTAGCGACTGTTTACAGTCGCTTTTAGTGGGGAACGCCTACCTTGCATGTCATTAGCGATAAATATCACTGACATGCAAGGCAATGTAATTCCCGGCCTCTAACGCCTGAAAGCTGTCGCTAACGCCTGAAAGCTGTCGCTAACGCCTGTTAGCGACAGCTTGCTAATAGGGCGTTAAAAATATCGCCGATTTAGCGGCAAAAAGTGCCGCTAAATCGGCGATAAAGCCCTTGATAATATGCCACAAGGTTTTTTTTACTAGGAGTGGACTTTGTTTTGGTTGTCTTTCATCAATCGGGCAATGTTTTGGCTTCTTCATTTGTACGATTTTACAAATATATATACTCAATATGGATTGGTGAGGAGCCTCCCAGCCAGCAGTGTTGGTGTCTCGCTGTGGTATCCAAACAAGATATCCCCTCTGGTTACCAGGAAGAAAATGGCTTGCACTTGAAGATTAAATCAATGCAGTGTTTATTCCACCATCCACAAGATGCATTTCAGCGATTCAGCCTAATCAGTTTCAACGAGCAGGACCAAACATAAAAACATATATACATAATATTTATAAAAAGAAAGAAAAGACTCTTCCCCATTACAGTGTACCAGTTTCAAATTAGATAAAGCAGTTTGCACTTTACGATGCACAGATGTGTGGTACAGGTAATTATTTTTCTTCACTGCTTTCATTTCTTCATCAATTATTTCCAATCAATTTCGCTCATTTGATTCAAACAATTAATTAATATAATCCACATGACTATATATTCAATATGAAATTTTGTCAATGACTCACAATCATACCATAGGTGTCCCTGATACTACTAGGGAAACAAAAACCACACAAAATAAATATCACTCTTAGTCCAAAAACAATAATTCTTCATTGGGCCTTATGATTCTTACCACCTCCGTTGTTCCCACGGGTAACAGAATCAAAATATATATGCTACAATGTCCACATAAAATAAAACCAATAAATTATAATGGAATAATCCATTTGAAAACATCCTCCAGATGAACAAATCTTTCAGATACAATCCCAGTAGTCTTAGTGGCAAGGAGGGGAAAAGATATACAGAGGGGGAGAGAAATACTGAACTAATCAAACAAATATGGGCAAATATGGGTACATCTAGGGAAGAGTCGATCAGAAATCTACTTCCTTGTAAGGTTCCAAGAGGTTTGGTTACGGCTTGTTACAGCGACCACCTAAATAACTAACTTTTAAACAGCACATTCCAAGGGTAAAATATACATTTCATTCTCACTGGACCAAACAGGTAATTTCCAAACAACTGTCTGATGTGTACTGATAACGTCACATCCTTATTTAGTCCCAAGCAGTAGCAGCCCGTGGTGGGCGTCCTGCCGGGCGGAGATGCAGGGCGGGGGAGGGGCAGGGTGGGGGGTAGTAAACTACAGAATACGGCGCACATAGGTAAGTACACAAATAAAGAAATAAAACGAATTTCGTTGCGCGCGCTGCATCGCAAATGCGATGCAGCGCGGCAACGAAATTCATTTTATTTCTTTGTTTGTGTACTTACCTATGTGCGCCAGCTTTCCGTAGTTTACTACCCCCACCATGCCCCTCCCCCGCCCGCATCACCGCCCGGCAGGACGCCCACCACGGGCCGCTACTGGTCCCAAGGGTTGTTTTGTGCCTACTTGCATGAGGCAATGCGACTCCCAACATTTGAGTTTTTCTTCCCTGTTCCCCCCACAATTGTATGGTTTCACCCTGTCATTGGTAAAGAACAATTGGTCTGAAACATTTGGGTGTCTCTCACTCCATTGTCTGGATCATTCCCATGTTGGAAAATGGTACTACCAATATATTTATATTTAGTGTTTCTATATTTTTGTTTACAATATTTGGGTATTTTAGATATTTAATATGGCAATGTTTTTGCAGTCAACATTATTGTTATTTTTTTAAAGTATAGGATCGCAATAATAAGGTTATCAATATTTCTTGGCAATGTTTGTGATGTGTGATTTGTTTTCCTAGATCGTATGTCATAGAACCTCTCACATTAGAGGGTGTTGCTGACCCAGCTCCAAAAATTCCAATTAAATAGTGTGCCAAAGTGTGGAATATGAAGTCCTGCAACAGTTTTGTAAGGATTCCTACAGCTAACTTTAAGAGAAACAATATCAGAAACTATTCAAAAAGAAACCTGCTTCAAACGTCAGTTCTAAAGGCCATTTTGCCTGTAAAGACTATGGGGCATATTAGCAAGAACCTCGTTAAAATTATCGCCGTTTTAGCGGCAGGAAACTGCCGCTAAAACGGCGATAATGGGTTTGCTAATATGCGCTATAGAAGCCCAGGTTAGATGTGCAGGACATCTAACCTGGGCTTCTATTGAATTCTATAACGCATATTAGCAAGCCCATTATCGCCGCTTTAGCGGCAGTTTCCTGCCGCTAAAACGGCGATAATTCTATCGCCGGTCTTGCTAATATGCCCCAAGATTTGTTTAATATTTTGAATTTTTGTAAAAAGCTACATATTTGTGGATTCAGAAAGACCAGGTGGCACCTGGAGCCTGATTCTGAGAAAGATAAGAACTGGTGATATTGCTGTCCTGCCCCATCCCATCTTTCAGAGTCTCACAAAATAGTTTTTCAAGCCTTCCTGCACTGGCCTCATACATACCTTGCCCATTACAGATATTGCTGTCATCCCATTAGGTAGCTTCAAGATTTGGAAAAGTGACTTATCCTAAAGGTAGAATTCTGCACCAGGAGCAAACAGGTACATTCAATTTGTATGGCTTAATTTATTCACTTTTCTCATAGTTTTCACAGACAGCAATCTGGTACACACAGAACACTCCTTGTATCATGTTTTTAACCTTGCATGAACTCGTCCATGATAAAATGTCCACATTGGTCCTAGTTGTCATTTTATTACAGTAAACAACAATTTTAAGTGCAAAGGTGAAAGCTCGATGAGACCTACCAACCATCTTCGTGGGTCTCCCACTTGAGATGCTTAAATATGGGCTGCACCTTCAGATGACACTTGGAGATTTTCAACTGTTTACATTTTGATGGACATTGACCACAACACTTTTTTTAATTGGTATTTAGTGGGACTTTTCCTTTATTACAAAAATGTGTAACCCCTTGTCTAATTCTCTTGGTTTTTGGTTAATTATTCCACTTTAAAATCCGTGTCGATCATGTAAGTTCTCTCTACTTTCAACTATATTGTTTTTGTGTACACAACGCCTAAGCCATTGCCACTCAGGACTGTCTGCTCTGCCCCAAGCACCAAAGGTGAACCACAGCTATTTTTTTGTAAAACTGTGGGGCATATTAGCAAGGGCACTATCGCCGCTTTAGCGGCACTTTTTGCCGCTAAAGCGGCGATATTCTTATCGCCCTATCAGCAAACTGTCTCTAACAGCAGTTAGCAACAGTTTTCGGGCATTAGCGCCCGATGTTTTACCGCTTTGCATGTCAGCGATATTTATCGCTAATGACATGCAAAGTGGGCGTTCCCGACGAACAAACCTGGGAAACACCCGCTAACAGGCCTATCGCCTATTAGCAAGGTGGCCATGGCCCCAGTTAGCGACGTGAAAAGTCGCGCTAACCGAGGTCATCGCCATTTGTTTAACACCTGCAATTAGCAGGTGTTAGCCATATCTAACATGGGGGTGGATTATGCTGATATGACCACAGGGTCGTATCAGCAAGGTTATCGCCGTTTTCCATGAAACATCGCTGGAAAACCAGCGATGTTTCATGGAAAACACCGCTATGGCTGGAATAATTATCGCCATAGCGCTAAATATCGCTAATACAGCGTTAGCATGGCAAATTATTCCGACGATAGCCGGCGATAAGAAAGTGCTCGCTAAACACGCTTTGCGATGTTTAGCGCACTTTTTAGATAATATGCCCCTGTTTTGCTTAGAGTACTACTCTGCTTCTACAGTGAGAAGGTCAATCACTGACTACATCAAGCCTGTCAGGCTTATTGATGTCAAATTTCTTTTCAAACATATTTTTGCAAACAATTATTTAAAAAACTTCCCACAAGTTCTGTGTTACTGTTTACAGAACCACTTTGTGTGTGTGTCCCTCAAAGATATGTGAAGTAATTGTTTCATCAGATGAAAATTGCAATGAGGTGAATATAGCTTTGGTTTCTGATTGTGTGTTTGGTTAAAAACGAGTTTTTTCGCTTGATGTAATTTTCAAAAACACTTCATGATATAAGAATATAAGGCAGCATGTCACAAAACAAAACATAGGCATGTTTCAGATGCAATGGCTTTAGTGGTATCTAGGAAATGCTATTGACAATAAAATAACAAACTAAGGGGCATATTATCAAGTGCCGGCGATAAATATCGCAAAGCGCGCTTGCATATTTATCGCCGGCTATCTCTGTAATTTATCGCCCAGTTAGCGCGTTATTAACAACGCGCATCGCCGAGGCGATAAAAATTTCAGAGATGGCGTGGATATTGCCGTTTTCCATGTGGAAAACGGCGATATCCTAGATGATAGGGCCTGTGGTCTAAGCCACAGAATCCACCCCCATGTTAAGTATGCCTTAGTCAGGAATTTAACAGACGTTAAATTCCTGCGTTAAGACATACTTAACGCGATTAAAATAATCGCTTCCCGCATTGTAAATATCGCGAAGCTGCCTTCGCGATATTTACCCATGTTGTTTCCACAGACACGCATACTTTGCATCTCATTATCGATGCGAAGTCAGGCGTGCTGGAAACGGGAGCAAAATCAGCAAAACACGCGATAGCGTGTCTTTGCTGATAAGGCGATATAATTATCGCCGCTTTTCGGCCGAAAACGGCCGCAAAAGCGGCGATAATTGTTTATCGCCGCCTTGTTAATATGCCCCGAAGATGTCTCTTAGAAAGTTGCATAACTGTAGGGATAAAAACACATTTGTAATCACACTAGCCACCACAAAGAATGAGCAGAAAATGTTAGGCTAATCATTTGCTGAAGAAATCATGCTTTTAATAACTCTGCATTTCTGGCCTTAAAATAAGCAAACATGAGGAGAAATATTTCTGAAAACAGAAATTCTCGTAGTACAAAGGCACTTTTCAGCTGTGTTTATCTCTTTGGTGTGAGGACAATAAGCATATGTTTGAAAAACCCTTTGTGTTAGCGCTGTTGTAATTAAACACCAATGTTTGTTTTTTGTATTTTTTTGGGTGGAAGGTGTAATGTCTCACCAAATACATGGTATACATTTTAAGTGTATGGTTCACATTTTTTTAACACACTTCACATAGACGCAATACATTTCTCTGTTCGGAAGTGGATATTGCATACACATTTTAGAGAGCAATTAATTTGTCGACAACTTCAAAGAATAAATACGGATATATAATCAATTCGGATAAGCACCGTCAGGGTAAATAAATGAATGAACCATTTATATTTTTTTACAATGGATAGCACTGTAAAACTATAGCTACTTATCAACAACCCTCATAGGGGTATATTCACAAGAACGTGCGCTAAACATCTCCAAAAAAGCTTAACGCAACTTTACACATCGCAGTCTATCGCGGGAAAATAACCCTGTGTTAACGTGGAATTCACAACACGGCGGTACCATGCGATAGAATTCTGAAAACGCGGCCAATGTCCGCGATACAACCACCGCGATGGAGATAAAAACACAAACCCCAACGCAAAAAAACGTGCGATGAGCCCATTCGCGATGAGGAAAGCAGTGATAAGCAGCGCCAGGCCCGCGATACACACACGGCAGGCGGGAATAAGCACAACAAAAGCATGAAAAAGAAAGACAAACCAAACAGAAAACAACAGCGAAGCACAATGGAGGCAGTCGGAGCTAGTACACAACCCCACAAGCACCATTGGCAACAAAACATTGTACATGGCAGGCCATCGTGGACAAGGTGAATGCAGCCTGAGTGCGGAGGAGGACAATGGAAGACAACCAGAACAGTAGGAATGATGCGAAACACTAAAACAAGCAGAAACACGCCAACAACCAGCAGGCAGCAATGCACACCGGAGGTGGGAGTCCAGCGCTACACCAGGAGGTGGATGACATGGAGGAAATGGTGTCCACCACATCAGTCTGGAGATGGTGGCAGGAGTCGGGGACCGGAAACTGCTCAAAATCAACAGACACAACAGCAACAGGGAGAGGAACGACCAGGGACTGGTGGGACAGGGGGAGATGGGCACAATGGCGCACATGCACAATTAAGCACAGCACAACTGCAGACAAACCATGCCCAAGAGTAACACCAACCAAGAGCACAAGTCACACAAGTCGGCAATACCACACCACTGATCAAGCACAGAAGTGAAAACCACACTTCCTGAAAGGGAGAAGGCTGAGCCAAATCAGAGCTGAAGGGCCAACTCACACACAATGCAGCACACACACATAGGAAGCAGAGTACCCCAACATCGGACACAATGTGGTACAAACAGCAACATTTGCACAACCGAACACAGGAAACAAGTGCACCAGCTTGTGGCTGGTAAATGGCCATACGCATCTGGCAAAGCATGAAACAGGGACATGATAATGCACAAGTACAAACCCACAGCCCTGATGGGGTAGCAATGCATGTATGGCAGGCACCCAGATAGGCCATGACACACACATTGGCATACAAATGAACACTCATCACAGTTGGAGACAAGTGAAGGTGCGGAAACTTCATCAACAATTGCGTGTCAGTACGGCCAAGAGAAGTGCCACAACATGCAGACCAATGCAGTAGCATGTCTGAATGAGGAACATTGGAAAGCGCCCATGTCCACCCCAGGGTAGTCCATCACGCACACAAGTCAGTGCCAACCCGCGTTGGTTGTCCGCGCATGTATCCGGAGTCCAGGCCAATACAGCCATGTCCACTGTCGTCTTGGGACATGTGACCAGATCCCCAACATGCAACCAGGCGTCGGGACACGTGCAATGGGTCACATTCAGTTGTGGCTGCAGGTACGTTGTCACTCGTCCATGAACGCGAGTGTAGCAGCGTAGGCCAACATTTCCAATATGAGCTCGTTGTCGACTACATCTAACATGTCGGCGACGTAACCCATCAGCTGTCCTGGACAGATGTGCTGACTCCAACCCCTGGCCCCAATTGGCACCAAAGCCCAATAGGGGAGTGGCTCAATGTGGTCACCGCACACGACGAGTCGTGCAATCGCCCAGGTCCAGTTGCCAGCATGCATGCCAATCATCCAGGCATGCCATAAATGGGCATCATGGTGACACTCCTGGTCCTGGGCCAACAGTGGGCGCACACACACGTCGAAATCCAGGTCAGCTACCGTTACGTTGGAGAGGCAGACATCCATGGTCTACTCGAATATGCACGAGCGACAATGCAACACAGGCTGAACGCAGGTGACGTTGGCAAGGTGGAAGCTGAGCCGGTAACTGATCCGCAGCACTGCCAATGGCAGTGCCCCCAGTACATGCAGCAGACGTGCACGGTACCAGTCCACGTGACTGGGGTTGTGCATGTATCCGGGATGGTCTGCCATTGCGCCAGTGGCTCTGATTGAAGCGGCACTGTGCTGACCCGCGCCAGTCCTGTGGATGAAATGCCACAGCTCGGATCAATGAGCAGTGTCTGTGTGCAACGGGTGCAGGCCTGGGATGGGGCGGGAGTACGTGTGAAGGCCATTTCACGCACGCTAACTACGACCAAGGACTTCTGTGTGTGGGATGTGTACACGTTGGTCTCACGTCGGGCAGTGCGTAGTGTAGGAGTCGTCAGCAAATGCTATCGTATCTGTCAGGGGGTGCTGGGCACATGCAAGTCCCAGCTCGTAGCTGCAGATGTGCTTCCACCTGATAGGCCAGACAAAGGACCTTTCATCCCTACAGTCAGTTTACCATCTGCTTGCATACAGGAGATGTGCAGAGGCCTGTCGAGGGTGGGTTGGGATGTCTGCGACCCAGGGAATCATGGATGATATGCCGAGCACGTGGCACATGAGCGGCCTCAGTGTGTGTTACGTTGCCTCACAGCTGCTCCTCCCTCCCACGAGCCCTCACACTTGTGTGCACTGCGCGGTTGCATCACGTGCACTCCTACAGCACACCATTGTCATGCATGTCTGCGCATGTCCAGCAGCATGCCAACAACACCATGATGCTGGCCATTGAGGGTGTGCGGCCACGTGAGTGTAGGCCAATGGTCTGGACAGGGCGGACACAGGTGTACAGTCCATGGCTGGCTGTGATCGCGCTGCGATTGAGGCTAGGCATCTGACTCATGCAGCCGCAGGACTGATACACACAACACTTGGCATGTATTAGCCAAGACCCCGAGCGGTCTTGCGCTCCTACATTTCCCTGTACGTGCGGGCCCGCACTCCGGGTGCATGCTACATTGCATTATTGACTACTGTGGCCCTGGTGGCGACAACACTCCAACACAGAGACACGCTTGCCGCACTTCCTGCTCAAGGCCAGACCAGAGCCACGCCCTGATCCCCCTGCCGAATCAGCACACCCCGGCGCTGACCTGACGTACGCCGGACCAGCACACCCTGCTTGTGGGAGACATCCATTACCACGCGGGCATTGCATCGCAATGCCTTTACATCGCGGGTATTACAACGCAAGTCGTTACAATGACTTGCACTGGATGGCGCTCTAACCTAAGGAATAGTTTGATTTACTATTCCAACACCTTCCCTACTGTACGTAGACTGGTGTTGGAATAGTAAATGATACTATTCCTAAGTCCAGCGCCCTCCAGCGCAAATCGTTGTAACGACTTGCGTTGTAAAAACTGCGATGTAACGTACCGCGATCATTTTGATTGCGTTGTAACATCACATATTCGCCGCTTGTGCATGCAGGGATGGCCGGGCGGAGCTACATGGCCAAGGTCCCAGCCACTGCTGAGGTGACATGGTATCACCCGCTGAAGACAGCACACTGTGATGTTGCAGGGCTCGGGCCCATCATGCTGACATAATGACCACACGGACACACTTGCTTAGATGGTGTGAGTGGCTACGGGCACGTGCGCCCGGCCACTTTTATTAGCAGGCTCACATGTCGAGTGACACCTGTGTTGGATGTGTGTGGGGTGTGTGTACACCACACGTCATGGAGTGCCTGGTGCAGTCAAAAAATGACAACAGTGTACATCGTAAAGGACACAACCATTCAACCATAAAGGCTCCATGACTTGAGCTGCACAGAGTTAGTGGCCCTGGATGCACAGCGTCCTGCACGGGCCTACCGCCACGGGCCGCTGACTTGCGGTGCACTGGGGCAGGGTCACGAGAGCAGAGCAGGTACTCGTAGATGTCACAGGGGGTTGTCGCGGAGTGTCTCGGTGGACAGTGGAAGGTGTACCCCCAGGGCATGATGCAGAGGGCAGAACCACGCAGAAACAGTCACTATGGTGGAGATGAATGGAACAGACACATGTCGAACACCAAGTCCGTCCCAGCCAGATGATGATGCAGACAACCCCCAGGCCATGGACTCAGATGCCACCAAAGTTCAACCAGAGAGTGCCCATGACTCATTGCGCACAGAGTTAGTGGCACCGGTGCTGATAGGGGATGCCGCCTGCGATGAGGCGTGTCCAATGGTGTGAACTCCTCCATAAGTTACCCAAGACACAGTTCCACATGTGTGACCTACTGAACCGCAGTGTAGGCCTGAGGCAGCGGTCAGCAGGGGCCCTCATCCAAGTGTCGCCGGCTTACGTTGGATGGTCCCACCGGCCTGCGTAGTTCAGGTTCGGTGGCACCATGGGACACGGACTTGCGGTGAACAGGGCTAGTGGCACCAGGTCAGTTGTTGCTAGTGTTTGGTCACCTCCGTGACGAGGATCCGGCTTTCATCCGGACTGAACCGCATCTTCCTCTTACCCCTCTCCGAGCGTTCACTGGTATGGACTCTGCCATTCATGAATCACGACTAAGTGCTGGATGTGGGACCTACTGAACCGCAGTGTAGGCCGGGGGCAGCGGTCAGCACAGGCCCACAGACATGTGTCGTGTGCTTGCGAAGTAGAGTTTGGGACACTGATCGAAGGGAGTTCAGTGATATATATACGCGGCAATTAACATTTGGTCACTGCCATTCTTAACTCAGGACACAGTTCCACATGTGGGACCTACTGGACCTCAGTGTAGGCCTGAGCCCTCATCCAAGTGTCGCAGGCTTGCGTTGAACAGGGTTAGTGGCACCACGTGTCGCCGGTTTGCGTTGAACAGGGTTAGTGGCACCACGTGTCGCAGGCTTGCGTTGAACAGGGTTAGTGGCACCACGTGTCGCCGGCTTGCGTTGAACAGGGTTAGTGGCACCACGTGTCGTGTGCTTGCGATGCAGACTTTGGCTTCACTGATCGGAGGGAGTTTAGTGATGTGGATGCTGCCACAGACTTTTGGTCACTGCCATTCAAGACTCACGACTCAGTACAACATGTGCCAACTACTGGGCCAAAGAGTACGCCGGTGGGGTATGTCAATGGGAAAGGAGTACTGTGGGCCAGCGTCGTGGAGGCCAGCGATGATCTGCGGAGGCTGCAAAGGTCACGGGACTGGGCATTGGAGCTTGCACCGGCACGTGGTGGGCCCTCTTTGACACACGCCAGTGTCGGCAGGTGAGCGGAGCCTCCTTGGTGCGCTGGGACAGGTAAGACGGGTCTGGGGACCAGTGGCCTGGGGTGCAGCAGGTGCACAGGGTCACAGGCCCCGCCGCTCACGGCGTCGGCCTCATGGCGGGCTGATAGGTGCCGCCCTGGCAGACACGTTGGCCATTCCGAAAGAGAACCAAGCCCAGTGCGACTGGGTTTTTATTCACATCCCTACGCAGGCCTGGCGTAAGCAGGGCCAACCCACTCCGCCCGCGCCTACAGGGGGGGAAGTAACGAGCGACATTTCCGTGTTCTGCCCCACAGCCTGTGGTGACATGGTAGCGTCCACTGGCCACTACACTCCATGCACTAGCAGTTGATGTCCACATTGCCATTTCCGTGGTTTGCACACTGAAGTCTGTCCGGCACATCCACCCCACACTTGGCATTGGGTAGGTTCTCATTCATTAGTCACTTGCTGCTCTCGCACGTGCCTGCTCCAAGCCTCTCCTCACATTCTGCTATTGTGTGGCTGTGGTGCCATACCATGGCTGAGTTGTGTGCATGGCAAGCCCAGGTTCCCAATGGAGTCGTGTTGTCGTGTCTGGTCAGTTGGCATGTTGTGTAGCATGTTGCATGTGGTTTTGCTGTGTGCCCAATGCCAGTGTGGTGAGTTGAATGACTGTGGAGTGGAGGTGTGTGGTGTGTTCATTTGGTACTTACCAACGAGCAATGCATTTCCATAGGTGCCATCCTGGAAGCGCTGGTTGATGATGGACTGTCGGAAGATGTATGAATCATGCACACTGCCTGGGTAGTTGGCCACAACATTGTTGAGGAGCCCCCGGTGGTCCACTATTGCCTGCACATTGATGGAATGCGTGTGCTTTCTGTTGAGGTAGTTGTATGCAGTGTCGGCAGGGGGCACGAGGAGTACATGTGTGCAGTCGATTGCCCCCAACACGTGAGGGAATCCAGCTATGGCGTAGAAGCCTTGCTTGGTCTTCAGCTGCTCCTGCACAGTGTGGGTGAAGTGGAGGTGCTGGGGGACCAGGCTGATGATGGCATCCAGGACAGGTGTGATGGATTGGATAGGGCTGGCTGGGTGACTCCTCCGACTCTGGCAGTTGTGGGTTGGAAGGTACCAGAAGCCAACATGTGCAGCACAGCCAGCAGCTTTGTCTGCAGAGGGATGTTGGTTGGCCGCTGTGTTGGTACCGTTAGCCTGTGGGCGATGTGGGTCAGGATGCGGAGGATGGTTGTCCTTTTGGCCCTGTAGTGGGCAATGGCCTCCTCTGGCGTTAGGTCTGTGCGGCTGGTGCGTTTAAGGTGGGTCCGCTGTCTTTGTCTACGCTGCCTCTGTGGTGGTCCGGGGGGACGGGCAGGTCCTGGGGTTGGCGGCGGGCCTGGGGGTGGTGGCGGTGGGTGTTGTGGCCCTCATGGGTCTCCGAGCTGCATGATCATTGTCTCCATGGCATCTGTGGGGCTTCAGATGTGGCTCTGGGCTGGGCTCCCTTTCATACTGCAGGTAGTCATCCCGCTTAACACCAGCAAAAGGCAGGTGTTAAATCCCTGCTGCAACAGCGCCTTATCGCCTGTTTTTGGTTCGCATCGCAGATCTGGCTGTTCGTTGTGAAAGTGGTGTAGTGGTGTTTTTGTGTGTTTTTGCACGGGAACGCCTACTCTGCATCTCATTAGGGTTAGTTGGTGGTGTCACCCGTGGAGATACATTTTGCGGCAGTTATCGCGGGAATACTGGCGATGTCTGCAGTTTGCACCCGCTTGTGAATGGGGCGATAAACCTTTCTCATCTTTTGATGCGCTAAAGTGCCGATAACTCGGTGATAAGTCCTTGTGAATATGCCCCATAGACTTTTATTCATACATCAGAATAGGACAACATTCAGAGTCTCATTACAAGTGCCTCAAGGCAGAGTTGTTAACCCTCAACCATGCCGGTGGTCCTGGTAACTCCGGAGCTGCAGAATTAACAGGGATTACAAGTTAACCCTAAAAAAAACGAGTAATGGGAAATTATTGGGGAACCATAATTTGCATGTGAAAGTCCCCCAGTGATTGTTCATATACCCCACATTTCTACCTTACGTTTTGGCTGCTGTCAGCAAGCAAAATATGGGGGGCAACATGGAGGGTATGTTGTGTTTCCACAGATATTGTTATTATAGACAGGCCCGGAAAGAAGGTGAGGTAATGATCAGAGAGCACTTGCATGAAAGAGGTAATTAAGTACCTTTGGGTAAGCTGGAACCCGCTTGATGTATAGGACAAATGTGGGAACGGAAAATAAATTCTATCCTGGGTTGTCAAGAAATTGCATTCTGTGTTGAGTAGGTTGCTAATTATCTATCACAAATTAAAATATTCAACTGTAGAATGGGAAACTAACGATCCCGTCATTGTTTTTTAGAAGAACCATGTAAAGATACAAAACAAAGAAAAATATATAAGTTCAATCAATCAATCAATCAGGGAATTTTGAAGAGCGCCACTCACCCGAGAGGGTCTCAAGGCGCTGGGGTGGTGGGAGCAGCTCCGGTCAGTCGAAGAGCCAGGTCTTGAGGGTCCTCCTGAAGATGTGCAGGGGGGGCGCGTCTGATGTTGATCCGGAGCTCGTTCCAGGTCTTTTTTGATTCGGTGGGGATTGATTTGAAGGTTTTCCGAAGGATGCGGAGGGTGTTGAAACAGGTGGGGGCGACGGCCTTCATCTGTCGGGTCATGGAGAGGGAGGAGTCGAATATGATTCCAAGGTTCCGGGCGTGGTCCTTGGGGGTGGCTCTTTTCTGAGTTGAGCTTCAAGCAGCTGCTGCTCATCCAGGATGCGACGTCTTTCATTCCTTCCAGGAAGCTGAGTCTGGTGGTGTTGGCATCCTTGGTGAGGGAGAGGATGAGCTGGGTGTCGTCGGCGTAGGATACTATGCTGAGGCCGTGCTGTCTGGCGATGGTGGCAAGTGGGTCCATGTAGATGTTGAAGAGCGTAGGACTGAGTGATGATCCTTAGGGTACTCTGCAGTTAATCTCTGTGGGTTCAGAGAGGAAGGGCGGCAGTCTGATTCTTTGGGTTCTACCGGTGAGGAAGGAGTGGAGCCATTCGAGGGCAGTTCCCTGTATGCCATCGTCGTGGAGTCTGGAGGTAAGCGTGCGGTAGGAGACGGTGTCGAAGGCTGCAGAGAGGTCGAGTAGGATCACCGCCGCGGTGTGGCCCTGTTTGAGAAGGGTGCAGATGTCATCTGTAGCGGCGAGTAGAGTGGTCTAAGTGCTGTGGGTGCTGCGGAATCCGGAATGGGATGGGTTGAGAATGACGTTCTCTTCGATGAATTTCATAAGTTGGACGTTGACGGTCTTCTCAGTGACTTTGGCCGTGAATGGGAGGAGAGAGATGGGCCGGTAGTTTTTGAGGTCCGTAGGATCTGCCGAGGGCTTCTTGAGTAGGGGCTTGACTTCTACACGTTTCCAGTCATTGGGAAAAGTGCTGATTTCGAAGGTGGTGTTGATGATGCGTCGCAGTTCAGGTGCGATGGCGGCGGCTCCTCTGTGGAAGATGTGCGGCGGGCAGGGGTCCATGGGGGCTCCTGATTGGATGCCTTTCATGGTCGATTCAGTGTCTTTGCTGGTGGCTGCGGTCCAGGAGGAGATGGTGGGATGGCTGGCGTTGCTGGAGGCGGGAGTGTATTCGGAGTCAGGGGTCTGTTCATCGAAGTTGTCATAGAAGGACTTGATTTTCAGATGGAAGTAGGAGCCGAGCTTGTTGCAGAGGTCTTGGGAGGGGGTGATATCCATGGCTTCACTGGGGGGTTTGGTGAATTCCTGGATGATGCTGAAGAGCTCCTTTGAGTTGCTGGAGTTGGCGAGGATCTTGTTCTGGATGAAGGTCCATTTGGTGGATCTGATGAGTTGGTGGTGTTCTGTCATTGTGTTCTTGTATGTGGTGTGGTCTTCAGAGGATTTGCTGTTTCTCCAATTCTTCTTGAGGCGTCTGCAGGTGCATCTGGAGTCTTGGAGGTCGGTAGTGAACCAGGTGGCCTTTCTGGGGCGTTGTCTGTCGGGGTTGCGGAAGGGTGCAAGCTCATCTGTGCAGTTAGTGATCCATCTGTGAAGTTCTTTGGCAGCAAGGTTGGTGTTGGTCGAGGTGGAGGGGGCATCGCGGTTGAGGGCGGAGTTGAGGTGCTCCTTGGTGACTTTGCTCCAGTTCCTTCGCGATGGGCGTGGTGCTGGTTTGGGGGCAATGGGTTTGTCGACGTGGAAGTGTACACAGTGGTGGTCCATCCAGGGGGGTTGCGTGGTGTGGCTAAAGTGGATGATGTTACCTCCTGCAAAGATGGGTTCGAGGGTGTGTCCTGCCTTGTGGGTGGGGTGGTGACGAGTTGTTTTAGTCCGAGGTTGGCGAGGTTGTCCAGGAGGGTGGCGGAGTTGGGTTGTTGAGGTTGTTGAGGTGGAATTTGAGGTCTCCGATGAGTATGTAGTCCAGGGAGGCGATGGTGTGGGGCACGATGAAGTCAGCGCTGGTAGTGGTGAACGCGGTTCTAGGTCCAGGAGGTCTGCAGGCGAGGGTGCCTCGTAGGGTGGTTCTGGAGCTGGTCTGGATCTGAAAATGGAGGTGTTCATGATGGGCGGGCTGCCGCTCCTGCTCGAGGTGGTGAGTAGGAGGGAGCTCTTGTGTGCGATGGCGAGTCCTCGTCCCGGGTGGTTGGGGCGGTCCTTTCTCTGGATCTTGTATCCGTCAGGGATGGCAGTGGCGATGTCGGGGCGAAGGTGGAGTTGGTCCAGGTTGCCGTGAAGAAGGCGATGTCTGGTGAGATGGTCTAGAGGAGGTCCCAGATCTCTAGGGAATGTCTGTGCAGGGAGAACATGTTAAGGAGGATGCACCTCAGGGCTTTGGAGGTGCTGGCGTGCAGCGTGGGGGCGGCGGCCGCGGGGGTGCGGAGGGTGATGAAGGATTGCCGGCAGTGTCGGCAGGAGAACTGGCCATTGGTGGTGTTCGGCGTAGATAGCTGGCAGTTGTTTTTCCTTCCGGGATTGAGTGCGAGGAGGGCAGCTGAGTCCTAGTGATGGGTGGCTGGAGAACCAGGGTCCCTGGCGCTCATTGCAGTCGGGACGCGGACAGGCACAGACGGGCTTGTTTTTGCCACGCCTTTGGCGCCACAGCGGCACGACCGCACAGCGGCCGCCATTAAATAGGGAAGAGGGAGGGAAGTGCAGCTGGGAGGCGGGAGCTTGAGACGGCAGGTGGGAGGGGCCGCAGGGGCAGCAGTGGCTGGAAAAAAGGGCAGCAAGAGGACAGGGGCGCAGGTAGAACCAGGGAAAAGGACAAGATATGAGATCTAGAAAATGACAGAAAAAACAGAACAAGGCACAATTATGAAAAATAAATAACGGACAGAGAAACAGAAACCAGGCACAACACGCAGACAGGGGCCTCAAACCCTACTTACACAATGCAGCAGCAGTGGCAGCGGCACAACAGCGGAGCTGCTGGGTGAGAGAGCAGGTCTCTGAAGTTCCAATCAAAATTAAAGTACCACACAGACCAAAAACTCTTAAGGGTTTTTTAGTGTATTTTGAAAAAGATATCAGTAGTCCCCAGAAGGAATACCATTTGCAGTGACTGAAAAACCTTGAAAAACGTATGTCTCACAATTGTTTGGTGTCAGTCTACAACTTCATTAATTTTGGATGAATGTCCACGTCTGTTACAAGGGGAACATTAGCGTTTGGTTATGAATGATTTTACTTGCTTAAAATCCCATAGACATGGCCTGTATTGCTTTTCTAAAATTGAGAATAAGATGGACAGCCCCTGCTTGCATCTGATTTTCTCCTTTGGTTGTTAATTATGGTTACTAATGGATGATTAATCCATCATAAGTGGTAGGACTCCAGCATTATTCATGACAAGGGAATAAGGGAGCTCATCAGCCTGCTATTTTTTATTTTCCTCTTTCCTGAGGCAAGGAAAGCCTTTTTAAAACCTCTCCTGGCTGTTATAAGACCTAGTGAGGAGCAACAAATTGTAGCTGAAAGAAATTTCTCGAGACATCAATAGATATAACTGCCTAATCTTTGGTGAATTGTTTAACACATAAGTGTAAGGAAGCGAAAATATCTTTGCCTATTTTATTGACAAAAACAACGTGTTTGATTTATTTGTTAGAGCCGACTGTAGGACAATTCAGTACCCCTAAAGTACGTTGACATTATTCGTTAATTTACAACCTGACACCTTGTTGCAGGGGGTGATGGGTACCCATGAGGAAACAACAAAATAGACTGTGGACAAATAGCAGGTTTAAACAGGAGTGTGTTTTGGAATCTTAGATCATCACTATGTGCATTGCAATTCAAAGTTTCTTTAAGTAGGGACACAAAACTTACACACAAATCTTAGAACATATTCCAACCTTAAAACATGCTAATCATTTCATCAATATAGGCGGCATTCTTAGACATTCATGTAGACTAGCTGTGTGTTGCTTGCATCTATTATTCTCTCATTTATTTTCCTTGCAATGCTCATACTACATTGACTTTCGATAATATGAGTTTAATCCTGTGTCTTGTCTGTCTGCACCTGTTTTTCTTGCATCCTTGTTTGTTTTGTATTGGATTTTCCTCTTGCCCTTTATGTTAAATTTCATCAACTTGCAAATATCTGTGAATTCTTCAGTTTTATTAACTTTGTGTACATTAAGTGAGGGGAGATCAATAGATGCACAAGGTGGTCACATCCAGCCAGATTTTAGTATATCCTTATAAAACAAATGTATAATTAAATTAAATGCATTTTGCAGCACACATAGAAGTAGCAAATCGCCATTATTTAATGATCGTTTATGTGCAGGAAGGGACACTTTCCTGCATGTAAACAATTATAATAACGGCATTTTGCTCTTTCTATGTGTGCACATGACATACAAAAAGCAAAAACGATGAGAAGTAAAAGTATTTCTCCTCGTTTCGCCATTCCAACACCTGCTCTTGCATGGTATTAGTTTTTGGCACTGCCTCAGATTTACACCTCCTTGTAAATCTGGGGCAGCATAAAAAGGCAATGGGTGTTGCTGTGGAATGCCCACAACACCCATGGCATGCCCATTTCACGCAAAGTGAAGCGTGTAAAGAGGCCATTTATAAAAGGTGGCGTTAAGCCACATTTTGTAAATATGGAGATGGGCATAGCGCCACCAGAACGTTGCAAAAAATGACGTTCTGGTGGCACTATCCCCTTGCAAATGCACCCCTCAGTTTGGATTTGATCTCACAGTTACTACCAAAGTTGCAAATGCTGTCAAAGGTACTGGAAAAAGGAGAGTCATCAATTAGGATGTTAAAGACACCTATGAAAGGACCTCTGAAAACTGAAAATGATCACCTATGTCACGCCCCTAACATGCAATGTGGTGCATAAAAACGGGCGATATTTACGAGCACACATAAAGCCACGCAGGTTGTCTTTCCGTGTGCTTGTAAATATCATGCAGCAGGTTGCGCCGCCGGTGCGTCACGCAATGTGACGCACCGACGGCGCAAGGGGCTCATAAATAAGCCTCAAAGCTGCTGGTACGAGGAAAAGGAGGAGAGTGACTCACTGCAGCATCAAGGGGCACAAACATTTAAATCTACGAGAATATGTGAATGAATAAGACCCTGTTTAATACTTGAAATTGGTCCACAGCAGTAAACTTTGACGATATGCAGATTTTGTTACTTATGGTGACAATGAGCAAGAGAGAATTAAAGTATTAATAGACATCGATTCAAACCAAGTACAAAATATAACACACGGGAAAGATACATTAACCGTGTATTAAAATTAGATAAAATATAGAGAACAATTGTTATGTACAGTAATACAGAGTTATGCCTGTCTAATGGATGAAAGCGGTACAAGAATTTGGGACATATTCTTGCACTCTGATATATCCCCTGAAGTGTAGGTATTATTCCCCATGAAACACCCATCAGATCCACTAAATTATATATTTTCTTACTAGCATACTAGGTAAAATATATTCAATTATGATGCAGTACACTCAAAATAAAATGTTAACTTATTTTAAATGTGTGAGATAAGTCCAAGTGCTTTAAAAATGGAGCTCAGTGTATTGACCAAAAAGGAGTAAAGACTGAGCTGCCACACCAGGAGTTAAGCTGTGACCATGTTGAGGAGCCTTGATAGCCTGAAATGACACCCGGGGCCGTACAATGCACTTTCATTGTTTGCGCCGGGCGCACCTATTTAAAGGTGAACAATGAAAGTGCGCCCTATTATGGTGAATGCGCTGCCCCCAGGGAAGCCGCGAACTCGCGCTGCCCCCAGGGCAGTGTATTAATGCTCCGTGTTTTCACAGTACAGGAGGCACCCGCCTGCACTTTTACAGGGGATTAGAGATCCCCTTGCAGGCGGGTGCAGTCACTGGCTGCACCCGCCTGCAAAGGGATGTCTAGGGGGTCCATAGCACCCCCTTTCCCCCCTCCCAACGGCTGCTCTCAGGGGGCGTGTGAGTGCGCCCCCTGAGAGCTGCTTTGCCTCTGTGCCCGCTTCGGTAATACCACGTGGGCGCAGAGGCAACGGAATTCTCTAATTTGCATGATGCACACCCCCATGCAAATGAGGGAACACCCCCTGAAAGTAGCGCTGGCGCTTTAAGTGCACCATTGGTATTACTGAAGGGGACGCATAAACATATGCGCCCCCTTCTGCAATACCAAAGTGCCTCGGAGGTGCGCAAAGCGGGCACAATCCCTCGTTGCACCCCCGGGGCACTTACTGAAATACGGCCCCTGATGTCCATCTGTCACTAATTTGTAAGTCATTTTTAAATTGCATTTATATGTCACGCAAAAGTCAAAGCTCTCATTACGAGCAGCTGAGTTAATTGTCATATCTGTGGTAACTCAAGGTACTGCCCATATTGCAAATATGAATTTTGTAATAAATATTGGTAGGTAAAACCTTCCTGTATTAATCATGTAAAAAATAACCAGTATTTATTGGAACAAGCATATTTTTTGTGGTAAACACAGAGGGGCTTATTTATGAGCCCCTGCGTTACTTTTGCAATGCCGTTGCGTCACTTTTTGTGACGCAGCGACAGCGTAAAATATGCGCCACCTTGCGTCCTATTTGCAAAGTGACGCCTCTAAGCACAAGAGTCACTTTGTAAAGCCCTGCGCTTCATTATACATGCGTCAGGTATAACGTATGCAGGGTGGGCGTTCCCATGTAAAAGGCCTCATAGAAGTGGCGCATTGAAATCTATCAGATTTCACTGCGCCACTTCTAGGACGCTACTGCGTCAATATCTTACGCCTGCCTCACAGCAGACGTAAGACTGACACAAGTCATTTCACATGCAGCTTGCCCTATGTGAAAGGACGCATTGCTGGAGTTGCTTCCGTTTTCAAACACACCTCAGAAATGCGTCACTTTTGCGCCGACAGATATGTCAGTAATACTGACGTATCTGTCATTCCTTGCCACATGATGCCTCATAAAGTAAATATGACGCATCCATCATGTTGCAAGGAGAGCACAGTGAACACTGTTGCATCACTGTTTTCACGCAGGGATGCAACAGTTTTCATAAATGAGGCCCAGAAATGTGTATGTTATGCCGCAAAATTGTGGAATTGGGTGGTATTTAATGCGCTTGATAAATTCCGACTCAGTGGAGTTTGTTTATAAGAATTGCAGATAAATATCACATCAATTACCTGGCCACTCATGATTAGAGCCAAGGTCTCTCTCAAAGGACCCAATTTGGAAAAAACAGATGCCATTATAAGGTCGTAAAGGGGTACCCAAGATGTGTGTACCTCATCACATATTTATGTTGTTACCGTGAGTTTACAAGATGCACCATCAATTTATTAATGTCTCTTATGTGTTGGCGAGGGTCAAGGAAGATAGGTTTCTTGTGGATTTTCGCACAAACAGGATTGAAAACCAATTTAAAAATAGAGTCGATTACAGGGCAACTGGCCTCTCATGTGTAGATAAAAAGAAGCTCCTGAAACGCGACGGTTTAACTGGATTGACCCCTTGTGAAATATTGATAACTAGGGCGTATCAGTGTCACGTCGGACAACAACAGTTGAGAAGAAACCGCACGTGAAAAGAAACTTCCCAAGGACACTTGAACAAGTACAAGCTGTGGCGCTTTAAAGAAGAAAAGATTAAATAGCCCAATTTCTTCTAGTCTCAACTATAAGCAGTTATACGGGAGAGCGTTTCCTGTGAGTAAACAATATAGAAGTGCAAATACGGCCGAGCAGAAAAGCAGACTTCTCACCGAACGTCCAGGATGCATTCCACTGCAGTGGTCCATCGTTTTGTGAGTACACACGTTGTGATGTCGATAGGCGTGCTGATTATACAACGTAACTTCTTTCGTTTGACATACCCAAATATTTCGATTTCTTTGAAGGCCCGTCTACCTCATATTTGAATTGCTGTCATCACTGAAGCAAAGGAGCTGCTTTTTCATTGTCCTTTTTATTATAACGAGTAAAATATTGCGCGGTTTGCTTACAGTGCAGACAGTACGTGAAACGTGTAAACTTCCAATTTACTGCTATATATAGAAAATTACAACTAGCTGTTTTGTCATTAGCGTAGCAAGGGTGCGTGGTTCTAATGCATCAAGGAATGTGCGCTCCCACTAAACCCCTAATTTGGGGCATATTAGCAAGACCGGCGATAAAATTATCGCCGTTTTAGCGGCAGTTTCCTGCCGCTAAAACGGCGATAATGGGCTTGCTAATATGCGTTATGGAATTCCAATAGAAGCCCAGGTTAGATGTGCAGGACAGTTTCCTGCCGCTAAAACGGCGATAATGGGCTTGCTAATATGCGTTATACAATTCCAATAGAAGCCCACGTTAGATGTGCAGGACATCTAAGCTGGGCTTCTATTGGAATTCTATAACGCATATTAGCAAGCCCATTATCGCCGCTTTAGCGGCAGTTTCCTGCCGCTAAAACGGCGATAATTTTATCGCCGGTCTTGCTAATATGCCCCCTAATTTGTTAGTATAAAAAAAACAGCGGTAAGTGGTAAACAATGTGCCCTCGAGGTCCTGGGCCCAGTGCCATGCACCTGCTGTGTAACATGATCATTTGCATAGATGAAACAACATACTGTGAGGTTACAGCATAAGTTGTGGAAACGTTTCGAAAAAGAAGATGATGCAAGCATTTGGATTTGCACAGTTGGAAGAACGTTTGGCAGAAACACTGTACATTATTTTGTTTTTTACTACATAGCACTGGGCAGCAATAGGTATTAAATGTCTCCCTCACGAAGATAACAAATCCCTACGGTGCTGTTTGTGTGCTTGCCTAAATTATGGCCTGTGGTTAGTGCTTAATTTGTAAACAAGTAAGTGCCAGGACTCTCGTTTGAAGACTGCAGCTTTCACCCACATTGCCCCTGCCAGCACTGCCAGTAACCACTACTAACCGTCAACACTTCTATAAGCGTGACAATTCAAACTAGTCCAGGGCCCCAAAGCTATAAGAAGGGCTTAGGCAGCAGGTAATAGTCATTTTCAATCTATATTGAATTAATAAACAACTGTTGTTGTGTTCATCTCTAAATTAGACAGACACCACCACCATGTGGCAGACTGTTACAAGCGCATGTGTTGACAATTAAGTGCCAGTGCAGAGCACCAGAAACAACCGGCTCGAATTTAGCACTGCCTGTAGTAGGACCTGCTGTTGAGGTTGCATTATGTCTAAATGTCTAACATTGCTTGTTGCTTAATAGAAATGGTTGCCTGTTTTGATGTGAAACACAAAACTCAAGTACTCAGTGACAGGTTGCCTGCAACCAATGAACTCTGTGGCCTTACTCTAGTGTTATGTTAAATGTGTAAATGTGCTAGATATTAGAACATTGAATTGTTGGTAGCGGGAGCCCCTTTGAAGACAATACAGTTGATCAGGGCCAAATAATGGCTGCTTTAAGCCTTTTGCCCCAACATTGCAATGTTTCACTTTCCAACTGATTCATTTAGAACTTTCTCCCCTCAGTGGCTGGAATGTTCTAGTACCCTTAAAGGCCTTCTGCCTTGGGCTATACCAGCTGTTAAAGCCCCCCTCCCTCTTTATAGGTCATTGCCTGCTTGTCAAGTCAATAACTTAGGTCCAGGGCCAATAATACTGGTATAGCCCTCCACAGTTGACTACGATGCTATAGTAGTGTTTGCTGAAACGAACAAAGCTTTCTTTTGTGTTTTCTTGCCTGAAATGGAAACACACTGGGGCAGATTTACAAGCCCCTTGCGTCACTTTTGCGTCACTTTTCCCATGTTAAAAATGACGCAAAAGTGGCGCAAGGGCCTTGTAAATAAGCCCCACTATATTTCTAAGAATCTACAACCTACATACCATGATCAAAGCAGCAACATGAAATATTTCACTTCTTTTTTCATACATTAGTTAAAAGCTACTCCTTGTAAGAAAAGTGACCCAGAAAGTTTCTTTATAAAAAGACATGTTTATTTAACTACAAACGTTAATTTTCTGAAAATTGATTGAGGCAACTTCAACTCGGGCTTTCAGATGTTTCTGCAACTTTCCTGTCAACTCTGGGGCTCTATTCATTTGCCTAAAAAGCTTCCCAACAAAATGAATCCTGCAACACAATTCAGGGTGTCACTAACATACAAGCGTGACTCTTGCTCCATAGGTGTGCACTTGGTTGTATTTGTGATTAGTGTTCTAGGACCTATCTGGGCTGTTTTCATTCATTTCCAAGGGCCCTGCAAAATGATGGTGTCAATGTTGGGCCTCATTTATGGCACTTTGGCGTAAACAATATGGTGCTTTCCTTTCCTTTTTGCCAGCACTGGCACCACTGTGGCAGCCTAGCGCCAACGTAGGCACCCTTGCAACATGGTGCAAGGGTGCCTCCGTTGCAAGCAGGATTGTTTTTATGCAGGAAGGGGCACCTTCCTGCACAAAAATTTTCCTACAATATGTTTTCCTCTGTCTATGTGTGCTGCAGAATGCAGTGCACATAGAAAGAGGAAAAATTGAGGAGAAATGGACATATTTCTCCTCGTTATGCCTCACCTTGGGACGTGTGTGGATGTAATGCTTCCCTAGGTTTACATCACTTTATAAATCTGGGGCAGCATCAAATTCCATGAGTGTTGCGGGGGAAAATCCACTGCAGCACTCATGGAACACCTCCCTGGTGCAGAGTAAGTTGACGCAGCGATTTGCGCTGTCACCTTACTCATGATTTATGAGGCCACTCAAAGCCACGCAGGGTGGCTTTGCGTGGCTTCATAAATCTTTATGAGAGCCCTGCGTCACGCATGTACCACTTTACGTGGTGCAAAGTGATGCAGGGCTCTCGTAAATAAGCCCCTTAGTAACTGCTGCTTTGGTAACGACTAAACATGCTAATTAGCTAGTGCACAATTTGCAGTTGATTCTGAGTTTTCCAACCCAGCATTTTGAAAAATGCAGCAACAGCATATGATATTCCTGAGTCTGATGTGTGCGAAAAAGCATATGTGCGCTATGTTCTCTGACAATTTTACCAGCCAACAATTGTGGGAGCAATCACCTGGCATCTGTGCCCATCTGTATTCCCTTTTTGGCTGCAAATTCCTAATATCACCTACACTCGTTTGTGTTTTTACATGCTTCATTCAGAGCAACTCTATGACAACCACTTTACATCAGGTATGGAGCACCACAATGGTAATTCCTCAACCAGAACAGTATCATCGTAAGAATTTAACGGACCCAGGGTAAGACATATTGGGGGTGACCCCTGTTTTGGACAACTTTGAATAGTGTTATTCACTTTCTGCTAATTCAAGCCGGAATGGTGTAAAAAAATTACTGAATTGGTTGAACTTTAAGCAACAGGGTCACACAAAAACAGTTGAAATATGTCATGCCTGGGGGTCACAAATCCTTCAGAGGACACTGAGTCGAGAGAGACAGTCAGATGTAGAAGTAAACAGAGAAGAAGAAAGGTTGAGATACAGAATAGACAGAGGTGTAATAGAGAGAATGCTCACTTTCTCATAGGACCATTGAAAGGTGGGAGACCTGGGAATTGCCCACTTTGCCCATGCCCTAAAGTGTCTCTGATAGAAGTACTATAACCACCCCCAAATTGTGAATTACTCGACGCTCATTCTGATGGTCTTACCATTTTAAAATACTAAACAGATTATTTCAATTGACGTAAAGGTTTTTTTAAAATATTTGTTGATATCATTGATTTCAAGTGAAATCGTTTTTTAATTTTGTTTAAAACATTTTAGAAGGATCGTAACATATACAGCTCCTGAAAACGATAGACTGATATCAGAAACAGAAGAGGAAAGTCAGCTGAACTACTGTCCATGAGTAACGCTTATCTTTTAGCATTGTTTTTTCGATTTCTATGGATTGTGCTGTTTAACATTCTCCTCCTTTTTTCTAAAACTCTTTTCTGAAAATGCGCTAATGTTTATGAACTTTGTCATTGGAATGAAACGGAGCAGTGGCATCCCTGTGAATATAGGGGCAGATTTACAAGCCCCTTGCGCCACTTTTGCGCCGCCGTTGCGTCACTTTTGTGATGCAGCGGCGACGTAAACCATGCACCACGTTGCGCCTTGGAGATGCGTCACGTTGTAAAGCCCTGCGCCACATGAAACCTGCGTCAGGTCTCATGTGGGCGTTCCGTCGCAGGGTGGGCGTTCCGTCGCAGGAAAGCCTCGTAAAAGTGAAGCAGTGAAATCTACCAGATTTCACTGAGTCACTTTTTCGACGTTGCTGCGACAAATCCGCAGGCGTAAGGAGTGGCGCACCACGTTAGAGATGGGCGGCCCACGAGCATTGCTGGAGTTGCGTCGCACTTGTGACACGACTCCAGCAATGCGCCACCCTTCCGACGGGAGATGCAACACGCATCTGTTTATCTTTGCGTCACGGTGCGCCGCATAGTAAATGCGGCGCACCTGTGGTGGCGCAAGGGTAAACTTGCGTGACGCATCTTTCCTGGTGCATCTCTGCTGATTTGCAGGGATGCGCCAGGCATTGTAAATCTGCCCCATAATATTTACTCTAATATCATATCTTTCGATAGCTGGGAAAGCATCACAGATTCACGAACTCATGATCTTTTCGCCATTAAGAAAAGTAACATTTTCCATGGATGAGTGGGATTTGCGCATTGCCATTCATTACGTGCTCAACTGAGTCACGGGAAATTGCTTTTATTTTCTTTTTTTCGAGCGGATATATTCCCTTCCACCCTCTATTAGCTATCCTGTTTCAGTCAGGCGGCAGAGCCATCTGTCACTTGAGGAACCGACTCGAGTGTAGGAAGCACTATGCCTGAGTGAACTAATGCAACAATAAACATTGTTTAATTGTCTTTACTGACTGACTAGAAAAAGAGGTAATCCAAGCGCGCGGTGCAGTCTCCGTCCCAGGGGACAGTCAAACAATACTAAAGACAGCGAGCACAACCCACGGAACAGCACATTTGCATTTGTCGATAATCTAGCACAGTTCTGCATCTCTGTCGTCAGGCTTCTGCTCTGGACAAAAAAACAAAAAACTTCTATTGACTAGGAGGGGAGGAAACATTTTGGCAAGATGGCAAGGGGAAGAATTATGCCGCTGGAATTATGCGATTCTGCACTCCTGGCATTTTCCACCTGATTATAGATTTGCCTCATTTGCTACATCATCCACCATCATCTGCATAATTTGCAGATTTTATGATTTTTTTTTTTTTTTGCTGAAACGATTCGAAAGTTACTAAAAACGCAGCTGTACATGTTGGCAAGCAGTGGAAGACCTTCTGTGAAGGGTGGCTTAGTTGTTTATTACTCCATGTGGGTGTTACACCAGTTCCAATGAGATACAACGTTTGCCACGACTGGGTTAATTTGTAATAATGACACAACAATGAAGCAGTACTATAACAAATGGTGTCAAATTGCGTCACGCAATGTGCTTCTCCTTGCCTCATTACTTAGCCAACCCTGCCGCTTGTGGACATCACTTAAAGGTAGTCAGGGGTCGCAGCTGTGACCTCTAGCTTGCTCCCTGCTACTCCTGGCACTTCCTTTGCAACCCATGGCCTCAGAGGGGGCAAAACTTTGCCTCCTCTGAGGCCGGGTTAGTAATTTGGCCCTGCCCCTTATCATAATTTTAGTGGCCCTGGAAAAAATTAAGCTCTTTACTGTACCATTGATTGAACACTTCCAATCATACCATGGTTGAAACAAAGATAACTAGTATCACCCAAATTCTGGTCCCTCACTTAAATGTCCCATTGGTGTATAGAGAGCGTTCTATTTTTATGTATTTTTTAGTATTCATATATTTAATCTTTTATATAACACTGTGTTATAGTCATGTTCGAGCACTTTGGTCCATGGTAAAACATAGAGCATTAAATAACAGTGGTATATATAATTGGTAACAATACATGCATCACTTGTTGCCAAGCCAAGTTGATGACGATGTATTAGATGGAAGCACAAGGATTTGGTTTGCTGCCCAGTTGGTCTCGCTGCAAGCGGATGTTACTAATCTCATGTATGAGATGCATAGAGCAAGCAGGGAGATTTTTCTTTGTTTAGGCCCAAATCTGCTAACTCTCCTTCTAAAGAATGAATGTTTATTACGTCCACTACTTATCAGAGTCCAGAAAACCTTTAAATTTAACAAGCACTTTTCAAAAAGATTGCCTTATGGATCTACAGGCGGACTTCCAGCTTCTTTGCATCAGCTTTGATAAAGGAAGTGACACAGTGGAGGGATCTAAGTCCGACTAGGGTTAACATTTGAGCAGGTAGTGGATGATGTGATGCATCTCACATTAGGGCATGATTTATAATTGAATTGGAGGTTGAAAGAAAAAAAAATATGGTTGCTGAGGAGCATGATGTGGCAAACAGAGAGAGATATTGAGGAAGTGGTCAGCCAGAGGCTCGACATTAGGTGGGGGGCTCAGATGGGAGAAATTGAAGAAAAAGTCTGGAGACAGCATAAGGAGGGTAAGACCTTAAGCAAAAGATGTAGTAATTTATGATTTTGCAAAAGGAAGGAATAAATCATGTAACTGTGGAAACTGGTTTTGATTAGGTTATTTAAGAATTTGTGGAGAAGACATCAAGGAAATGTTAGTGATCATGAACAATTTGGAGTGATGTATTTTGCATGTAAAAAGGGAAGGGGTGAGATATCATAACCCTGTTGCAACCACAGGAAACAACAGGGTTATGACAATGTTTATTTCTGCAGCCCATAGCACCTACCCAGAATCAGGTAGTTCCTTCCTATCCTGAAAAAAAGAGTTTTAAGGTAAGCATTCACCTGGGGCTTAATTAAAATGCCACTTAGCATGCAAAAAGAAATCAATAATTGACAAAACCAATAGATCTTACTTTCTGTTAGGCAAAGTGTCTGGCAAAAGCCGGGCAACTTATTATGTGTTATCCCAGCTGTTGTGGGAAGAAATTCCCTTAGTGAAGCAATATCATGAGCTAGGGCAACATGGTGGAAGTTGGATGTCTTATCTCTGCAGACTGTCATAGCAGAATGAAGCTGTGCTCCCAAAGAAGAGTGTAATAAAATGAAGCCAAAGAGGAAGTTTGCTCTGTAACTGGTGAATTTAAAAGGCATAAACTCTGAAATATTTCGTAATAGATACTTTTGGCAATGTGTCATTATGGCCATTGCATCTTTAAGAAAGACTACATGCATGTACATCTTTACTTTGGGAAAAATAAAAACTGCAAATACAAAATGTAAAACAAATGAATGAGCAAAAGTGATTAGTGAATAGCTCTGTGTTTTCATAACCGCCTATAGCATTGTCAGAAACTGGGTCATTAACTTGGGATGAGGTAACCAACCACCACAATCAGATTTGGTCAAAAACAATTCTAAAGGAATCTCTGTTTAATCCCAGGTAGCCGTCAGCAGGTAACTCCTCAGAAAATGTGTGGTATGTTCTAGCACTACCAAACAACATTAATAATAAGAACACAACACAATAAAAACTTTACATTTGAAAGAAAAGTAATTGTAATAAGCAAAAAAAGCACAACAAAATATTAAACCTAGGTATGGGGAACTGGTGCCAAGGCTTCTTAGTTGCTGGGGCATCTTTGTTGCCTCACTCCTGTCCAAGGTGTGAGACTTAGTTATATTTATAGCTTGCAAAGTCCTCTGTTGGGCAAGGCTTGATGTTGTAACCAGCAGAGCCCCACAAGGCTGACACCATAACCTCAAGGTCCCAATGAAGCCTTTTTTATAAGGCCTGGGCAGTGCACTCCGCTCCATTCGCTGCTTTTGTGGAGTTTTCCGCACTCTGCACTCCGCAAAGCATGCAGATTCCCAAAAACCTCTGCTCCACGTAGATGAGGGAAGTTTTTTCCTCGCTCACACCGGCAACGTCAAGTTGGCGAGTGAAAGCAAGGAAAATCCACCTCCCAGCGATGTTCGTGACCACTCGTGTTGAGAAACCTTCCGATCGCGTTGAGAAAGCTGCCGCTCGGGTAGAAAATTTGCTCGAGCTGCAAGAAAAGAAGCAGCTCCCTCTTGCGCTGTGCATGGTGCCAATCGGGCTGATTTTACAGCACGGGACAAACATCCAGCGCTGAAAATCAACGCAAACAGGATGACCAAACGCACTCAGACGCTTGCGGAACTGTGCATAGCACAGCAGAGTTTTTTGGTCACTTTGCAGAGTTCCGCATAGCGGAACTCCATGAACTCTGCTCAGGACTACTTTTTTTCACAGCAAAAAGCTCCATGAAGAACAAACCTGGAAGTCTTGCTACCAAAAGTGCATCCTTCGAAGGTAACCTTTGCCCATTCTCATACTCCTTTGAATGTTGAATAAAATGTCAAAAGTAACTCCTTATCTCTCCTACAACCCTCTGATCCTTAAAGTAGGCTTCTAAGCACGGTGCCTCTCTCCAGCCAGGGGCCATATCAAGATGGGCTTTTCTGGCACAGCGAAAAGCTGAAATACTGGTTTGTGTGCCTTACGGGCATAGAGTAAATTCATTTAACCCAATAATTCTTTGAGTTAGTGCTTTGTTTTCATATAGTGCAGCTTAGAAACAGTGAGGAGATTTACCCCTTTTTCTTATTGAACTGTGCCGTATGAAAACCAAGCACTAAGAGAATTATCAAGTTAAATGAATTCACTTTACGCCCTGTCAGTGCATAAAACAGACTATTGGGGCAGCCCTTTGCCAGAAAAGCCCATCATGATACAGCCCCCTGTCTGAATCAAGGTTAATTCCCTAGTGGTCACTTTGGTCTTCTTCAGAGCAGGGAGCCCTTCTGACTTGGTGCCCCTGTGTCAGCAACAGGAGGCTAGCACATTGTCCCTTGATGAGCACTTCCAATCCATGGCTCCCAGCACTGGTCAGAGAAGGTTACTCTCTCTATGGCAGCAGCCGATTATCAGCTGCACTTCTGGATCAGAACAATAGGGGCTAACCAGCTCTCCACCTCAGGGGCACTGCTGGAAGAAACCGTGCCCAAGGAGAGAGATTGCAGAAGCTTTGTCGCTCTCAACCGTAGTCCTGTTTTTCAAAACCACGTATGGAGCAAGAATGGGAACATTTAGAGACAGTGCATCTCCTCCTTATTCTACTGCACTTCAGAGGTATTGTTGGGAGCCACAGCAAGGCTATCACAGGAGCAACATGACTCTCCCTTCTGCTTCCAGGAGGCAATGCAATCTTGTCATGGAAAGAACACTATTTTATTTTAGATGGGGCCCATCTTCTCAGCAACTTGCAGAAATATGAAGTAAAAAATACCACAGTAAAGCACCCAACTGGCGTATATTTCAGGCTTTTACCTGATTCGAGACATTCTGGCTTACCTGCGAGGTCATTCTCAAGAACACACGAAATGACCTCCCAAGTAATAACTACTCCTCTGGCAGTAATTGCAACACTCAAAGAATCGCCAGATTGGCAATTCACAAGTCTCTTAGGAAGTGTACAAGTACAAAGGTAAAGGAGCAGGTTATCCTTGTACAACAAACTGCCTACATGTTTTTAATCTTTCAGAAGGACCTTAAAAATCTGTTCACTATGTATCTTTTCCCCAGATGAAGGACTTCAATCACAATTAACTCCTCTCTACAAATATAAAGTTTCTCCAAGCTAGATATACATCCTTGCATGTAAACATATATACTGTTGGTATAATCCATTTGGCACCAAAAGTGCTACTGCATTCCCCATCCAGGCCCGGATTATATACATTCACCTATAATACAAGCAGATCGTGAACTGAAAGGTCAGACAAATATTAAAACTCAAAACGAATCCGCTGCCCTAAAATGTGCACTAATCCACCCATCAATAAAGAACACATCGCATCCAAAAAAACACAAGCCTATTGGCTTTGGTCAAATCGTTTCTCTGTGCCTCTCTTTGCACCACATAATTTTGTGCAGTGAAGGCCACTAAATAATGTGTTAACTGTTAAGTTACGACTCCAAACAACTTGAAGCTTTTGAATGCTTTTATCTAGACTCAAACCCCTGGCATTGGCAACGCAGCACTCCTCCTCAACCGCCTCCCTTCTTCACAATCACCACCCAATTGTCCCACATTCCAACCCTGCCTATAGAACACTCTAACCATGATACATCACCATGGTAACCCCTTCGATGCTCCTACAATGCCCCATGCTGCAAACGCAACATTAACATCGCAGCCTTTTCATCCTCTTATGTTCGTGGGAAATTGTACTCCACTCTTAACTGCTTGCACTAAGATCAGGAATATAGTATACAAATCATTATAAACAAGCTGTGGTTTATGTCATATTAATGATTTTCCAAAGTTAATAAAATACAATTTAAAAACTCTAGTCTTAAAGCAAGCGAAATCTGCTTCACTCCTCAAATATAAAACAGGTTTCAAATAATGTGCATTTCAATTCATTTTTGGATGCAGAACAGTTCCAAAATTACAGTACTGTACATGAACGATGAAAGGATTTATTTGTATGGAAACTGAGAGATGTACACTGCACTATGGCGAGGCGCCCAAGGCTTTCCCCAGGGCAGCTGCAATTCGGTGGCTCTTTTTCTCTGATTTCTTGTGACCAATTTGCGAGGGGCTGCTCTTAATACAATTCCCATTTTCTTTTCCATTACTGACCCAGATGGTTTCGCAGTCCTATGCCATTAGCGCTGCTAGATGGCTTCTCTGTGCAGTAGCCAGGAGGAAATAAATGAGAGGAATTAAATCCAAAGAACATATCACCACAGTTTGACTTAAACTTCAAGAGGACATTTTCTAGAAATGTATATTTTGAATACATCCAGAGTGTGACTGTGTATTCCTATATATTGTCGAAGAGTCCAGACAGACTCTAAGTAATATGCTATAATTAAACAAGAAAAATGATTGGTTGTTATGGAATTTCTGATTCTGTCAACAGTAGTATCTTATCATTACATCTTCACATTGGGCTGAAAATTGCTGAAAGTCAGTACAACTCGTTGTGAATGTGAAATTTGTCAGTCTCTTGTCAACATACACAGCTTATTTGTCATTTATAAACAAGAATGGTGATACCTTTATTTTTTCGGTTTCCATTTATTGTGGTAATTACCACGCATAGCCTTGCAAAAAACTCCAAACATGACAGGAAATAAACAAAATTAATACAATGAAATACCGTATTATTTAATAATGTTTTGCCTGATGCCTAATATTGTTGTCACAAAAATAAACCACGCCTTGTGCATACCCGTAGAACAGAACCCCATTCAAATGAGTAATGTCTGACTGCAATGGGGTAATCAGCATTGCACACCGTACTCTGATGCACTGATACCTTCCATGGTAATGGCAATTTTAAGACCATGCTTGCGATGGACTAACCATTACAGGATGTGGCTGGCTCTGAAAATCCCCCCTCAGAGACAGCACCATTCTACCCCAGGTCAGTCATACATGCTCCAGGATGTTAGAATCAGGCACTCTTAGAAACCTCACAACTAGGAATCCTAGATGAACCATTCAATTAATTCCCCATCTTTATTTGTACTTACATGTTTTAAATTCGGTTTTCTTTTTTTATTTATATTTTGCACTCCCTTAACTCTGGGCCCTAAGTGATCAATTCGGGCGGCCACATACCTGCAATTTCAATGACTGTGAAGCATGGCTGACATGACCAGGATCCCAAACGTTGGTGTTCACTGGCCCACTGGTCTGCAGATCATGCAAAATTTGATAATGCATTGTAGAATATTGACATTTTGACAGCTTCTTTGAAGACAATGAAGCAGGCCCTCTCCTGCCAAATTTCCAATGTCCTAACTCATACCCTTTGACTCTCACCTTCCCCTGCCTTTGCACAGACTATATGGATGGTGCAGGGGAATGAGACTGTAGACAAGGGCACAAAGCGAGCTGTCGCCTCTCCTTCTGTTGCTCTCAATAACAATGGAGCCTCACAAAATGGTCGAGGACAATTGTGCTTAGCCCCTGTCTCCCTCAACTCTGCCAAATGAAGAGAAACAGTTCGACAGAGCCCAAGGAAAACTCGGAGCTGACTGCAAAACACTTTCAGAGCTGCTGCGAGTCTCCCACAAGGCTTCTGTATTCCTCCTTCATGGGGCAGGCTGTTCTAATAGCCTTGTAGCCTGCTGTAGTGGATTATAATAGCTGTAGGCATTTGGTTTACTGGTTGAGGGAGGTGAAATCCTACTCAAACAGCAACCCATATTCCTGTTAGGGGGAAACCACAAGCTAACCCTAAATTAACCTGTGCTCAACCCTCCGATATCTTGGCACTAAAGCAGTCAGGCTTAACTCGGAGTGCATACAGCACTAAAGAGCAACAAAGTGAAAACACAACACAAGAAAAATCCCATAACAACTTAGAAAATTAGAATAAAATGCAATAAAGTATTTCACACCAAAATGACAAAAATCCAATCAGTTGAACCAGATATGTACAATTTTGAAGGTTTTTGGAAAAAATAGTGCCTAAAAGCACAATGTGTCAACAGTGGTTATCTGGTCGCGCTGGACCAGTACAAAGTCATAAGTTCAGGCCCACCGCATTGGAGTGCAGAATGGGTACAGAGACAAAGTTAGGCCCGCTGAACAAAGTATTTTAAATCCTGGCCGTGGACAAATAAATAAATAAATAAATAAATAAGTTGCGAGATCACACATCGAGGATGTGTCCTGCAGTAGCAGTTCTGATGAAGTTGTGGGCTGCGATGCAAGGACTTGCATCTGAGATATGTCATGCAGCAGCGGTTTCGAATGCACCATCAACAGGGTTTTAGATGCAAGGCCCTGAATGGTTGTCAAGGATGCCATCAAGAGAGGCTTGCATTGCTATGTCCTGCATTGGGGATGCATCGAGCAGCAGTGGTTTGGAGGGGCTGTGATGTTAGGTTATTCATCAGAGTTGCGTCACACAGTTATGGTTATGATGTGGAGCTGTGAGGAGATGCATCGTGCTGCACCAGTTCTGCCCAAAAGACTACAGCTGGGCTGTCAGAGCACCTTCAGGCCCACTTCCAAGAGTCAAGGTAATGGCAGAGTCCAGGTAAAGGAATCAAGATGGTTGGAGCTTTTTGTGTCCCTGAGGCTCTAATCAGGAGGCCAGCGAACTAGCCGTTGAAGTCATTCTGGCAATGCTGGGTTCAAGATGCAGGTTCAGTTCTTCTAACTCAGGCAGCAGAACAACAGCCCAGCAGAGTAGCAGAGCAGCACAGCAGTCCTTCTGAGTCTTCCACAGGCCCAGAGGTATACTGAAAAGTTGGGCCTCAGGGTCCAATATTCATAGTTGCTGCCGGCTTTGAAGTGGGAAAAGGTTCTATTGGTTTACACCCCCAGAGGTGTTTGGAATTTCCTGCCTCCCTACCCTGGCCCCAGTTTGACTGGGGGCACAAAACACTAGCATGAAACCCTTTGTGAGCGTCCTGAGGAAGAGCCTTTATGATGTGTATGTGTGGTAGGTAACACCTCCCCATCAAGTCAGAGATGACCCATCCTGCCAACACCTATTTCCCCTTTTGTCTCACTGTCTGGGAGTATTACACAAAGACCAACTGCTAGCTACACCTAGTCATTTGACCCAAGATACAGGCTGCAGGCACCAAATTGCCTGGACAAGAAAATAGCAACTTTCTAAAAGTGGCATTTTCAGAATTGTGAATTAAAATTCAATTTTACCATTAAGTAGAATTTAAAATTAAAATTCTTTGGACACCAAATTCAACATTCCCACCTACTCCCAATTGAAAGTTATCACTTATCAAATGGAATAAAGTAAAAAAAAAATTATCCTACGGGAGAGGCGACCTTGCAATAGTGAAAAATGAATTTGAATTTTTAACAACCAGGACATGCAAAAGGTAAAATTGCACATGCAACTTTTAAAGTACACTGCACCCTCCCCGTGGGCTGTTTAGGGCTGAACCTAAAGGTGGCTTATATGTATTTAAAAAGGAGGTTTCGGCCTGCAAATGTTTTTTTTGCCAGGCTGAAATGTCAGTTCAAAACTGCAACCACAGGCTGCAATGGCAGCCCTGACCCATGTATAAAGGGCTACTTATGTGGGTAGCACAATGAGTGCTGCAGGCCCATTAGAAGAATTTAATTTACAGGCCCTGGCTACATATGGTACCACTTTACTAGGGACTCACAAGTAAATTAAATGTGCCAATTTGGTGTAAGCCAATTATACCATGTTTTAGGGAATGAGCACACACACGTTAACACTGGGCAGCATTGATAAAGTGCTAAGGCCAACAAATATGAGATCAGCAAAAATGGAGGAGTATGGGCACCAGGTTTGTGTTGACAGATCTAGCAGTAGTCCTTAAAGACCAGCTTCCTTGTTATTGGCTTCTGCCTTCGGCTCAGAACTATAATGCTTTGAGCGGGTATTTAATGAGTGGATTAGCCCACTCCATCGGGCTATAAGGATATAATATCTCATAGGCGTACACATTTTCCATGCAGCTTCCTGTTTTTGAACGTCTATGAAACAGACTTTCTCAAAGATGAGATAAGACATTTTTTTTTTATTTAAATGAGGAACATTTACCAGTTACCAGGATTGCAATGGGTGCTGACTGCTTTACACCCCTGGTTAAAAAAGTAAGCCTTGGATGAAGATGCATGGATTACTGCTCCACAATGGGTTCCAGGTAAGTAGATATAAAGTCTCCATTACCTTTTCTCAATGTAACACAGGCCCCAACTGCAGTAGTCAGCTAATATTTAGCAAATGGATTGTTTGTGATGATATTATAAGTGGTGCTTACGTTCACTAAAAAACTGAACTGCATGCATCAAAAAACAAATGGTGTATTAGTCTGTGAATGTAATGCAAACCATTAAGGATTTGAATGTATGGCAAATTCGAACAATTAAATTAATTAAAATTATGTTATGATATTTAGCTGTAAAATAACTACATAGCAAATGGTAGCAAGAGATCAAAGCAATTCTGAAGAAATCCCCACAAGCAAAGATGTGATAGAAGTAAGTCTTCTTTATGCGCACTTTGTTTCTTAAATCGCGATGTAGCTACACACATTTTGTCACATGGTGATAACCAACGACTTCATCAGGGCTACAAAGAATATACATATACCATAAACAGACTAATCAAAAATGGTGTCAGGTAGCCTATAGGATATGTACCTCCTATGGTATGGAAATCATAGTAGTGTAGAGGTCCAAATAGTGTAAAAGAGGGCAATAAAAACTATAAAGATATATACACTACTTATCAAATTCTTTACATAAAACCATCTAAGATCCATCATATGTAGAGTAAGTAAATGTAGAGAACTCTCACAAAAATAAAGAAAAACTGAGAATTCAGTTCCTACAACTTAGAAATAATCTAAGGTAATAATGCTTGGGGAAATACCACAATGTAATATAGTGTCTCAGGACGAAAGTGCAACAAGTAAAAAGTCCTATTCTCACCTACAGTAGCATGTGTCGACAATCCCCCAATGCAAGTATCTTTGATTGGGTTATATTAGCGTCTACGAGCTCCAGGTCATACAAAAGAGCAAAATGGCAGTTAATGCTCCATATCAATGCTGCAACAGGAGTCAAATATAACAATCAACGAAGACTTGTATTTTGTTCTAACAATGACTAGTAACTGATGAGCGGGTGCTCTAGCATAACTCTGGTAACCAAACATCTGCTGCATTGCAAATGTGAATGCAACTTTTCTGGATCTGTTAATTAGAGATCTTACAGGGTTATGTTTTCACAGACTCTAAAATTTTGCAGATTACCTCAAAGTTTGGTATTTGCAGAATTAGTACACATATAATATTGTCATTTTATGGTGTATAGAATTTAATATGTGCTGTTCTCATTTCAATCAAATAAGAATTATAATCGTAATACTAAATATTTCAGCAATCTAAATTCAAATAAAGGTGAAATTTAGATATTCTCCAAACTTTGTTCCTCACACACCCCTAAAGTATTAGCATAATTGTATATCAGTTAGCATTTAGCTGGCTCATAGCGTGATGTAATATTTTAAAATAAATCATAATATTTGATATTTATGTAACTCCCGAAATGCCTGCATGGCAGGAGACATCGATTCGGAACCATGATTGTCAGCATCTTTTCACAGCAATGGGTGAGTCTGCTTACTCTACCCCAATTTCTATGGTTTTTTATATTCTTTTAATGCCTCAAGATCAATGTTTTTATTAGTTTATGTGGAGGCACATAGAAGCAAGTGTATGTCTTTCTGATTTCACCAGAACTGGACGTGCACAAGTTCAATCTGCATGTAGATTTCCATCTAACATGTAACAGAGAACGGAAAACCCCTTCTCTGGCTATTATTATCAAACAGCAGAAAATTTGTGACAATTTAGTACATACAAACTCTGCAAAAGAAACGAAACTAAGAAACTTAGGTCATTATAGGCCTGCATTAGGCCTAGCAAATCTGTGTTTACTAAATCACACACTCATATCTTTTGAGTGCATGCTTATGTTAACATGCATCAGAGGCTCTAACATATGTCATCTGCTCAAACATTTAGAAAAAGCCTGCTCATGTATGACAATCCTAAAATGAGCATATGTGAAGTTAAGAATAGCAATTACATACTTACGGTGCAATGCAGGGGCATGCGGGTATAACATATGCAATATTATTCTAGTTCAATATTGTCAACCTCACAATAGTGACAGACAATTGAACACGATATTGTTTATGGACTGATGCGCACTGTATACTTTTAAATATAGGGCAGCAAAAATGTTTCCTCACTGGCAACAGGCATAGTTGTGATGTTGTAACTTTCACGTTTTGTCTCCCATTTCAGGGCATGAAGTCCCCTTGTGTGAACGTCATATGCTAATGAGTTAATGAAAAGTGAATATGATTGTATTAAATGCAGATTCTTTTTCCTATTGTTCTGTTCCTGCACGTACGATAATCAAGCTTACATTAATATGTTTGTGGTATTTAATTAGTTCTTTTTGATCATCTTTAAGTTTCATCATTATTTTGAAATGATAGAGTTCCTAGTAGGTTAATATCTATGTGTTACATTTGTTGTCTTTCACAGAAAACACTGCTCAATAGATTAAAAATAGTTGAACAGGAATTACTCCATTCTTTGTTGAATTTTTATTCTAAAAGTCTTCAACAAAGTCTGGAATATTCTATAAAAACTAGCTATAGAGTGCTAAATGTCAGAGGACGTCGAGTCACGGATGGATTATTAATTTGCACACTGGAGATGGAAGGCAGTCAGCCTTCACTAGCTGTCTCTTCTGTTATCACTGTTGATTGTGCTTATCACTAGCACACACAGCTCTTTAAGGGCTGAAAATAGAGCGTATCATTCTGGAATAAGGTATGCAGATGTAAACCATCATTACAATTCAAAATAGTATTTTTATTATTAATTTGCTACTAATGTTCCAGAATTAGTACAGCACTTAGAAGTAGTAAAGGAGGGTGCTAGTACTATAGAGTGCATAAAACTAAGGTTGGAGTATTTTTACTGTTCTGTTACTTATAAACTTAGTTGCTGCCTTCATTTTTATCTTCATTGTGGTAACAACTCATATTGGGTACACTATATTATGATTTTAGTTTAAATATATATGTTAAAATCTGTGTTCTAGGGGTCCTTAGTGTTTATACATGAAAGTGGATTTGGTGTCCCACTAATAGTGTCTATCATGTATCATAGTAAACAAGAGGAGATGATGGATGGAGCGCTGAAACTTTTTTGACATTCACAAATCTGGGTTGAATCCATCATCATTCTTTAGCTCACTTCGCCACTTCAGTTCAGACCAAGCTATGTGCAAATCAGTCTTGACCCTGTGCCTCATGGGAACAGTCCAGCCCAAACTGCCAAGCCAGGTCTTCCCTGAACCGGAAACAAGCATCCTGGGACTGGTTTCTGGGTAACACCCTTCATCAGCCAGGCTAGCTTGAATCCAGTGGCAAAGTGAGCAAGGGACCCACGTCTGGGCATACCCTGCCAACTTAGGGCGAACAAAGCAAACTAAAGGAGATGATGGACGGAGCGCTGAAACTTTTCAGACACTCACCCCCAGTCACAGATCTGGGTTGAATCCATCATCATTCTTTAGCTCACTTCGCCACCTCAGTTCAGACCAAGCTATATGCAAATCAGTCTTGACCCTGTGCCTCATGGGAACAGTCCAGCCCAAACTGCCAAGCCAGGTCTTCCCTGAACCGGAAACAAGCATCCTGGGACTGGTTTCTAGGTAACACCCTTCATCAGCCAGGCTAGCTTGAATCCAGTGGCAAAGTGAGCAAGGGACCCACGTCTGGGCATACCCTGCCAACCTAGGTATGCCCAGACGTGGGTCCCGTGCTCTCCATGCCACTGGAGTCAAGCTATCCTGGCTGATGAGGGGTGAAACCCCAAACCGGTCCTAGGATGCTTGTTTCCAGTCCAGGGAGGACCTGGCCTGGCAGTTCAGGCTGGACTGTTCCCATTGGGCACAGGGTCAAGACTGATTTGCATATGGCTGGATTCAAACTGGAATGGCATGGTGAGCAAAAAAACAATGGATTTAGGCCCAGATCTCTGTACTGGGGTGAATGCATGACTTTGTTCTGCACCTGTCTATCAATTGTTGTTTTTGCATGTGTCACCCCGAGTTGGACGGGTATGCCCAGATGTGGGTCCTGTGCTCTCCATGCCACTGGAGTCAAGCTATCCTGGCTGATATGGGGTGAAACCCGAAACCGGTCATAGGATGCTTGTTTCCAGTCCAGGGAGGACCTGGCCTGGCAGTTCGGGCTGGACTGTTCCCATTGGGCACAGGGTCAAGACTGATTTGCATATGGCTGGGTTCAAACTGGAATGGCATGGTGAGCAAAAAAACTATGGATTTAGGCCCAGATCTCTGTACTGGGGTGAATGTATGACTTTGTTCTGCATTCTGTCCATCAATTGTTGTTTTTGCATGTATCATGTATCATGGCACTGCATGTTACCTGAAAGGCATCTCATACAAATATTGCTAAGTGTGTTGTTTATGGATTGCAGCTCAAATGAGTAGTCTGATTCAGGCTAACATATTGACTGTATCCTTAGTTCTACAAGGTCATACATCTGAACCTATGGCTCTAGAAAGCTCTAGGGAATGTAACAGTGCTGTTACTTTGGTTCTACAGCCACTAACATCTTTTTCAATGGAGTAGTTTTGCCTTATTGAAGGTACAACACTAGTTATTATTTTAATGAATAATGCATAATCAGCAAGTCTAGTATATTGACATGAGATTCTATTTTTATGTGACAAAGGAAATGAAATCCTAGGTAAAAATTGATCAGGCTATTTGGAATGTTGTGATAATGACAGAACTGGGCACATATCAGGTTTCCACACATTTCTAACATTTCAACAAATCAAAAAATGTGCATAATGATGGAGGTTATAGAGTGCGTTTAAAGTTGCTGTACATGCTGTACCACATGCTGAACACAATTAGTTTGCATAGAATCCTAAGTAACTCCTGCAGGAATATCATGAGGTAGATCTATTTCCAGACTGTTGGACTTGGCCCTTTTTGCAGAGTCATCCAAGAACTTTTTGCCTTCCTCCTGTATTTTTGTCTGACCTGTGTTGGTGGTTTTATGACTCTGGGCACTTTATCAGTGCTAAAGTGCATGTGCTCTCTCTTGTACACTTGGTAAGATTGGTCTACACCTGTTTGGCATATTTAATTTACCTGTAAGTCCCTTGTACAGTGGTATCCCATATACCCAGGGACTGTAAATTAAATGCTACTGGTGGGCTTGCAGCACTGCTTGTGCCACCCACCGAGGCAGCCTTTCAAACCTGTCTCAGGCCTCTGCAACTGTAGGGCCTGCGCGTGCAGTTTACCGCTGCGGTGACATGGCATGTAAAGTGGTTGCCACATCCAAACTCCCCTTTTACTACATATAAGTCACCACTGAGGTAGGTCCTAGCTAGCCCTATGGGCAGGGTGCTGTGTAGGTAAAAGGTAGGACATGTGCCTTAACTGTGTGGCATATCCTGGTAGTGACAAACAGCCTACTTGGTTTCTCATTGCTGTGAGGTGCCCTCTCATAGGGTTACATTGGGGATTCCCTGATATGTGCTTCAGTGGTAATTCCTGACATGAGGGGGGTAGCAAGGCCATGTTTGGTATGTTTGGAAGAGTAGTGATAAATCCTGCTTATTGGTGAAAGCAGATTTATTATTACTTTTTTAGAAATGCCACTTTTAGAAGTGGGCATTTCTGTGTGCTGATGTGTCTTTGTGCCCTGCCTGGATGTGCATTGACCGTCTCGTTCTGACTGACAGGGGATAGGGGAGGTGCATTCACTCCAGCCAGTCCCAAGGGAGATTGAGGTGTGTCGTGCCTTTACTGGGTGACTCAGCGCTAGGCTGAATAGATCTTGGATGAATTTAGAGTAGCTGGAGGAGTTTTCCCTTACACCTGAATAGGCCTGGTCTGCATTTTGAGTGGTGGGAGGAGTAGCGCCTGCACCTGAATAGGGCTGTGCCTGCCTTCCACAATGCTGGCTCTGACCCCCTGTGGTGTGTCTCGGGCTGGAAATATGAATAGGGGTGTTGTGCACTTCAATGTAGTTTTTGAAGTGCCCCCCAGAACAAAGACATTAGCACTATAAGTACTGGGGTTGTGACCCCATGAGGAAAACACTGCGTTGGCTGGTAGCCAGACGCTGCTGGCTCTACCAGCTGGCCATCTCCAGAAGGAACTGTTCTGCTGCCAGGAAGGATCGCCATTGGGATTGCTTGTTTAGCTGGACTGACCTGCTACTTACTGATTGCTGGGCTGCTGAAGGGATTACCACTTTGCAGTTTCCTTATGTGCTGTTCTGTGGCCTGATCCCCTGGTCTTGGGCCCCCAGTGATCTCCTAGGGCTCTGTGGCCGGCCCTGGGCATGTTGAGGACAGCTCGTGGTGAGCGCTGTGTTCTGCAGCCGGTTTTTATACTAAAACGCGTGTGGAGCGTTTTAGAAAGTGGGAGCCTTTCGCTGAAACCGGTCATGGCCGCTCGTCAGCTGAGCGAGCGCCGCACGAGCACCAGATATTGCCTGGCAACCAGCCACCAAAGTAGCGGAGCCGTGGCTCGATGCCATCCAGCAGGAAGCCCCCACAGCAGCCGGAAGCCAAGCAGGAGTGACAGGCCTCGTGGCTGAGCCTGGGTGGGTGCGGAGCCAAGGGGGACCGCGCTCCCGAAAGTAAGCGGGGAAGAGGAGGGCGGCCGTGTGCCAGCGTCGGCCCGGATAACACTGCGACCAGGGAACTGTGCCCAGCCGGGGATGGGTGAGTGTCTTCCCAACACATTCTCCTTGGAGGCACGCATCGCTGCACAGTCCAAAAGCGGGATGCTGTGGGCTTTTGCCTTCTGTTGGGGAGAAACTTGCAGATTGTGGGCATACGGGGAGAGGGGGCCCAGCTGGCACGTTGGATTGAAGTAGTGGCCGGTCCCCTCTCCCGTGTTATTGGCAGCTGTGTCCCGTGTCATGGGCAGTTGCCCCTCACTTCTTGGGGGCATAAAGGGGAAACCTCAACATAGGCCCCCACTCCTCACTGGGAAAGAGGAGTCGTATTGGAGATCCCCGAGTGGGAGGGAACCCTCCAGCATTACCGCATTTTCATGGTGGAGGCGGGCCTGTAGCCCAGGAGCCTACAAGGGTGGGTGCTGCGCTTCCTATTGTTCTCACCTATGGTAGTGTGTACACAGGCAATGTGGATGTGTTTTGCCCTGATGCAAGGTTGCATATTACAGGGATATTCACAGTGATGGTGATTTTCTAATGTGCGCACTCTACCAGTGTTTACTATAGTGCACTGCTGATGATGTTTATGCATAATGTGTTATACTAAGTGCAATCCTACCAGTAGTTACTGATTATCCTAACTGTGATGTTTATGACAATTACCCAATTGGCAAAGTGATTTGTGTAATCTCTGTGACATCATGACAAATGTCTAGTGGCACAGTAATGTATGTGATTGTGATCTAATGTGGTTTTATGAATAATACGAAGGAAATGTTTATATAACCTTGTGTGGAGTCTCTTTTGTGGTGTGCCTAGTGTGTCACTGCTGTGTGAGTGTGTTGCGCGTACGCTTTACACATTGCCTCTGGGATAAGCCTTACTGCTCTGCCAAGCTCCCAAGGGGGTGAGCAGGGGTTATCTTCAGTGTGTAACTCCCTTGCCCTGACTAGAGTGGTGGGTTCTGCTTGGCTTAGGTGCATACCTTAGCCAACCAGAAATCCCATTTCTAACACAGACATTGATAGTTTCACCACATATTACTCAGAACTCCATAAGAGTATTAGAACTTAGATCTCCTAGATTTTCCTCTCAATGTTTGTAGATCTTAATTTGAAAGTTAAGTATTCAGAATAATAATGTCGAACACAAACCAGGTTTTCAGATCTTTCAGTATTTTCTGTTCAGTTTCATTTTCTTTGACACATGAGACTTTTTAGGTGTGTTTATCTCATTAATTTGATTAAAAAGACCCAAGACTATAACTCTAAAACCATTGAACTGTCACTATGGAACCACACACTTGTTTTTCAGTATTGCTATCAGGATGAGATGCAATAATGATCAGCTATTACAAGGGTACATCAAGTTATTCTTAATATTTGCTGATCAACTTTTAAAAACAGCAGTAAGTTCACAGAAATGGTGCTAGTGTGATAGGCTATGAGAATGATGTTGTATATTCTAAAAGAGAGATACAGTATCCTGCTGGCAAACTGCAATCAGACTCCATTTCTCAGAGCTGCACTTCTTAGGGAAAGTAGCACAGCAGTTTAAAGTATGTATTAAACATCTCAATACTATCTTTTGTTTGGGGCAAAACAGCTTAGCAGCTGATTTTACTCAATGCGTTTCTAAACTAATGACTGTACATTATTGTATTGACACACTGATATACACCAATCAATGCATAAAAGGGACCTTTCTAGGTAGTGTACTCAAAGTCAGGAGTAGGCACATGGTGCCTCTGGAGCTGCTCAAGGCCTCTTTACCATAGGGCCCTCAATATAGCTTCTGCAAGGCATTTTTTGTGCTCTGCTGGATGTCTTTACAAAGTAAGAACAACAGTATGTAGAGCAAGTCTGCAACATTATCGCTTTTGAATTTGGAGAGATAGGCACCAGGTCAGAGGGTGTATGTGAGTTGTAAATAAAGACAGTCAAATTGATCATCCCGGTGGAATCAGCCGACGCAGCCAAGATAAAGTATGTGTCCTAAAGACGCTCCTGAGACCTCCTTGATACCCCTTCTAACTCTAGCACCCTAGGTCCCATAAAAAGCCGCTTACTGCCTTCATTGCCCTCCCGATCACGTGGGCAGCTTCGGTCTTACTGGTGCCTGCCTAAGAGACCGGGGAACTGTTGAACTAATCCTAGGTCGTGCCGTTCCCTCGATGCTTAAGATGGCAGCCACCCGCAGCCTTGGACTCTAGATCTGTTCCTGCACTGCAGCAGCGGCCAAAGGCTTATTAAGAGCCTGACTTCGATTGCTGATCCTACTCTGAAGAAGTGGCCAACACTGAGAGGAAGCACTTACCTTGTCCCACTTCCCAAGACTGACCAACCCTTGATGGACTGCGGGCCCTACCGTCCCATCTCCTTGATTAACTCTGACATCAAAATCTATGCTAAATCCCAGTGACAAGGGTCCAGACAGTCCTCAGCTCCCTGGTACACCTAGAACAATGTGGCTTTATGCCAGGATGTAGGAGTAGACACTGCATTCGGCATCTGCAAGTCGCCCTTGCTCGTGTCAGTGAAATCAAGGAGGTTGTGGCCTTATTGCTTGTCAATTTTGAAAAAGCATTTGACATGGTTGACTGAGATTATCTTGGAGCGGTGCTTTGCCGGAAGGGATTTGGGGCCCATTTTCAGGCAATGATATCTCTTCTATACTCCCATCTGACTGCCCAGGTCATGATCAAAGGGGTGTTGTCCCACATTTTTCTGATTGGGCGTGGTACCTGACAGGGCTGTCCGCTCTCCCAGCTCCTCTTCACTCTAGCCCTTGAGCCTTAGGCATGTTTGATTCGCTGCAATGAAGGAATGAAGGGATGGCAGTGGATTGGGGCATCTGAAGATATAATCGCCTTATGTGTAGACAATGTCCTTCTATATCTCGCAGATCCAGCCGTCTTGGCCCATCGCGCCCATGAGCATCTCCGTCTCTTTGAGGAAGCCTCAGTTCTTCGCCTAAACACGGAGAAATCTCTTCTCATTCTGTGGGTGTGTGACAGTGTGTCGAGTGGTTAGCGGGTGGGCATCCCCATACGCCGCCTCAGATTTAAATGTTAAGGGGTGCGTGTCATGGCTCTACGACTCTACCTGATCTTACTCATGCTCTCAACCTGGCACCCCTCTTGAAGGGGACTAGGAGCAGTCTGGAGGCATGGCAAAACCTCCCTTTTAATCTCTTGGGTAGAGTTGCACTAATAAAAATGATGATATTGCTCTGATTTTTGTATATCCTACAAAACATCTCACTCCATATTCCTAATGTTTGGCTTTGATCCTTTTTTGGTGTGGCCATCCTCCTCACATCGTCCAGAGTAAATTTTACCATTCAGTTTATGATGGAGGTGTTGGAGAATTGAACATCAGCTTCCATTACTGGGCATCCTACCTATTGGCTATAAATGACTGGCTGACGGGTAGCTTGGATGACCCAGTGTACCAGCCAGAACAATGCGTCTTTGATCTTGATGGGGAAGATGCACTATCTATTTGGCTGGCCACTTACAGGCTAGGATGGGTACCTGATTGGATAGACTCCCCTTTGGAGGGGTCACTGGTTGGGACAGCTGGTGCATTTGAAGAGTTTCTACTGCTGGGACATGATGTACTCCTTTGCTGACTTTTAAACTGAGTTTTCTTTCTCTTGTACCCAATTTCATGAATTCTTACAGATGCGTCATGTTCTTGGGTTTTTACGTCGAACATCTATGAGAACTCCCGGAATTCAGCCCCTGGAGGCTAGATTATTGATGGGGAGACTAGTTTGAGGGGGTATTTCCCAACTATATCGCACCCTTATAGGTAATGGCCCAGGAAACACTGGAATTGCTTCAACAGAAATGGAAGGGATGGATTTTGGAGCTGTAGGAGGTTGAGTGGCGGGAGGAATTTACAGCTTCTTGTGAGCTAGCGATCTCAGCCCGTCTGCGTTTGATCCAATTTCACTACCTTCACCAAACCTGCATGATTCCCCAGTGACTGGGTTATACAGGTATATCCTTTCAGACCCTAGGTGTGTCAGCTGCCACTCTCTCACAGCAGACTTCTTTCACATAGTTTGGCAATGCCTGGAGATTGCTCATTATTAGTCTGGGATTTGCACTGCCCTCTCTGCCATCTATGACACCTTAATTCATCTGACTCCGAAGGTGGCATTTTTGAGTATAATGGATGTCTTTGAGGAGTCCTGGAGCGATAGGGTTCTGGTGGGACTGAGGACTAGGATTCTCAAAAATCTGGGGTAAATGGTGGGAATATTATGGGTTGTCTTCAACATAGCTTTCTTTGCCTTCTAATGTGGTTTGATTTGTGGTGGGCAATGCATCGGAGGGGGGGTCATGATGTTTTGATTTATTTATATTCCCTGTGTCAAAACCAAATACAATTTGTTTATCCAAAAAGTAAATGATAATCTACTGGTTGGACACAGCTTTCTGCAGCAGATCTAATAACCCACTCAGCACGTTTAGACTGCACAGTGCACACACACATACAAAAAATATCTTTCCAATCTAGTTTCCCCTTTTCTGTCTGCAACGCTAGGCACATAATTCCTGTCTTTATTACATGAAACTCCATAGAAATCCATCTGAAAATACATCTTAGTCTAAAAGCTACAAAGCAAATCCAGAGATACTGTCCCAGATATGTGCTTTACAGTGCTTCTGTATTATCCCATATTTTGCCTTTTTGGGTGTATTCCTGGCAAGTTATGGCGTCTGTTTTTTTTATCCATGTTTCTTCATTTGTTTCAGGGGTATACCAGTATAATTCATGTATACAGCCACATCTATGTCATTGAACACAGCTTGCTCACAATAGCAGCTGATTTTCTCCAGTCCATGAGTGCTTTTGCATTTGTTAAGATGCACTTGTAATGGATTGAGAGAACACCGCCACTTCTCATGCTGCTCTCTCATTACCAACCTCCTCATTTCAAGCCTATGTTTCCCAGCAGCTCCTGTCTGTAGATTGTGACAGAAATTTACTTAGGAAGGATAAGTGAATGTGAACTCTGCTTACTTCTACTGTGCATGTGAGTTAAAATAATCACATAGTGTGTTTTAAATCCATTTTATTACACGTCTCGATGATTAGGGGAAACCGATGTTTGGCTCATGGAGCGCACCCTACAATATATTTCTTGGCCCTTTCACAACAGGTTTTACAACCATTCAAAATTACTAACTTTACAGCCTCTTGACCAATGAAAAGCTGAGCTGTCTGCTTCTGTTTTGCGGTCCTTAGGCCAAGACTCTATAATGTGGAAGAGATGTCACATGTACTCTCTCGTTTTGTTATCAAAGGGTTAGGGACATGTATGGAAAGTTTTTGAGTGTGTTTGAGGTTTGTCTGAATGCTACGGATGTTGGGCAGTAAGGTTTGGGGGTTGTGGAGTTGATAGTTCATATAAAGTGAATATGTATATTTTAACATGAATTTTGTATTGAAATTAAATGCTTTGTAATTAAATTAAATAAGTTAATAATTTTGTATGTAAAATTAAATAATTCATATTTTTGGTGAATTTGCTATATGTCACGGATCATTATTGAATGACTGTTCTATATTGAATCAATACCGATTGTGCAGCTTTTTTTAATATAAGCTGAGTTGCCCCTCCTAGATGTTGGTAACTATGATCTGGAGGTGACATGAGCATTATCCTACTGAACGGTTCCTCTACTAGTTATGTCCTCTATTTGGTGCGCTTTTGTGTAGATGTTGTGAGTTCATTCTAGTTAGTCTGTTTTGGGTAAGTTTTTAATTTAAAAATAAATAACTAATAATCAAAAGGAATGTGAATGTAAATATGTGAAACTTAAACATATTATAAAGATCTATTGACATTTCCCATTTCCCACTTGATGTACACAATCTTGCATTGTTACCGATGAGGTGCAGTGTTTCGTTGTTGCATAGCTCGGTGCATGGTGTATACATGCAAGCTCATGCACACAGTCACGAACAGTGCACATAGGAAATATGGGCACAAGGGGTAGCGTGGGGGTACAGTGAACAGATAAGAACACAAGGCATAATGGGGTAACAGCACAAGTGATTATGTACGTCAATGAGAACGATTAAGGATATAGCGTCCACTGTTGGGTATTTGGTAAGCATAGGCGTGTGCAAATGAAATTGCATACATAAAAGAGCGGGATCATAAGAATTATGACGGATGCTTGGACAGCAAAGGGACATAAAATATGATGTATGCACGAAAAAGTAGGGACATAAGAGTGTATTTGGAATTGGAAGCTTTATGATTCAGTCATTTGTGTTAACAGCAGTCGCTGCTCCTGGAGGGAGTGCTGCGGGGCGGTGGGGTGGGGCGGGGGAGGGGCAGGGTGGGGGTAGTAAACTCCGGCATAAGTACATAAATAAATAAAACGAATTACATTGCGCGCGCTGCAACGCCAAATGGCGATGCGGCGCGCGCAATGTAATGACATCATTATTCCCTCTTTCCCTTTCCGGCCTTTACAGTACTGTGGGGTTGGAAGGATGACCAGGGGGTGACACAAGCCCCTGCGACCCAAGCAACGTGTGGGGCCCCCAACCAGTGGCGGCCCCCACAATTAAGAGGTGGGGGCGGGTGGAGGGGCGCGGGGGTGGTGTGGGAGGGGAGCACGTGATTATAAGAAAAAAAAGAAAACGTACCTGGAGCCGCCGCCAGTCTCCTGCATCGTGCTGGGCCTCCTTCTTCCTGGTCCCAGAAAGCACTGGGGCCACGTCACGAACTCCCTGCAATCCCCGCGCTGCTCTCATGTGAGACCAGCGTGGGGGTTCGTCTGAGGAGGTGGGAAAGACGCCCTGCTCAAACCAGGGAGTCTGTGGGGGTCTCTCCAGCCTGGCTGCATTGAGCAGCTGGGCCGGAGAGACCTAAGTGTTCATGTGTGTTTTAGTCGGCCTGAGACAGCCGGTAAAAACATATGCACACTTAAGAAGTGCTCATAGCACTCCTCCTCCCCATGCCCCCCCACCCTCCTCTAGCAAGCTGGCTCAGAGCTGGGAAATGAAAAATAAAACAATGACATTGCTTTGTTTTTCATTTACTGGCTCTGAGCCAGGCAGTGAGGCGACGCTCCTCCGGAGCCACCCCTGCCCCAACCCTTCAGCGCCTACAAATCCTTGAGTGAGGGCGACTTCTGCCCCAAGGCCGATAAACATCTTTGCGATCACGGGAGACTAAGGGCCCCGCTTCACGTTCTGCAAGGTGGCCCGATCATTTTACGTTACGCCACTGATGATGCCATGAATATACGCTGCTCTAAAATCTATGTAGTTCAGACAGAAAGCTTAAGCTCCCCCTCTTCACAGGACGAGCAGCTCTTAAAACACGGCCTTAGTGATGAATACTTTGCTACTTTGATTTCAATTCCAGAAAAACCTGGTTGCACCCAGGTCATCTCCTTTCGTGACAATATCATGTCTCATCAGTCGCAGCTCCTGGAGGGAGCGCTGCGGGCGGTGGGGCGGGGCGGGGGCAGGGGGGGGTAGTAAACTCCGGCATAAGTACATAAATAAATAAAACGAATTACATTGCGCGCGCTGCAACGCCAAATGGCGATGCGGCGCGCGCAATGTAATGACATCATTATTCCCTCTTTCCCTTTCCGGCCTTTACAGTACTGTGGGGTTGGAAGGATGACCAGGGGGGTGACACAAGCCCCTGCGACCCAAGCAACGTGTGGGGCCCCCAACCAGTGGCGGCCCCCACAATTAAGAGGTGGGGGGCGGGTGGAGGGGGCGCGGGGGTGGTGTGGGAGGGGGAGCACGTGATTATAAGAAAAAAAAGAAAAACGTACCTGGAGCCGCCGCCAGTCTCCTGCATCGTGCTGGGCCTCCTTCTTCCTGGTCCCAGAAAGCACTGGGGCCACGTCACGAACTCCCTGCAATCCCCGCGCTGCTCTCATGTGAGACCAGCGTGGGGGTTCGTCTGAGGAGGTGGGAAAGACGCCCTGCTCAAACCAGGGAGTCTGTGGGGGTCTCTCCAGCCTGGCTGCATTGAGCAGCTGGGCCGGAGAGACCTAAGTGTTCATGTGTGTTTTAGTCGGCCTGAGACAGCCGGTAAAAAACATATGCACACTTAAGAAGTGCTCATAGCACTCCTCCTCCCCATGCCCCCCCCCACCCTCCTCTAGCAAGCTGGCTCAGAGCTGGGAAATGAAAAATAAAACAATGACATTGCTTTGTTTTTCATTTACTGGCTCTGAGCCAGGCAGTGAGGCGACGCTCCTCCGGAGCCACCCCTGCCCCAACCCTTCAGCGCCTACAAATCCTTGAGTGAGGGCGACTTCTGCCCCAAGGCCGATAAACATCTTTGCGATACGGGAGACTAAGGGCCCCGCTTCACGTTCTGCAAGGTGGCCCGATCATTTTACGTTACGCCACTGATGATGCCATGAATATACGCTGCTCTAAAATCTATGTAGTTCAGACAGAAAGCTTAAGCTCCCCCCCCCTCTTCACAGGACGAGCAGCTCTTAAAACACGGCCTTAGTGATGAATACTTTGCTACTTTGATTTCAATTCCAGAAAAACCTGGTTGCACCCAGGTCATCTCCTTTCGTGACAATATCATGTCTCATCAGTCGCAGCTCCTGGAGGGAGCGCTGCGAGCGGTGGGGCGGGGCGGGGGCAGGGGGGGGTAGTAAACTCCGGCATACGGCCGAACGGAGATAAGTACATAAATAAATAAATAAAACAAATGACATTACGCGCGCTGCAACGCCAAATGGCGATGCGGCGCGAGCAATGTAATTCGTTTTATTTATTTATTTATGTACTTACCTCCGTTCGGCCGTATGCCGGAGTTTACTACCCCCCATCCTGCCCCTCCCCCGCCCCACCCCACCGCCCCGCAGCACTCCTTCCAGGAGCCGCGACTGTGTCTCATGTCAGCCAGAAGCAATTTTACTCTAACATTCATTAATTCCTGAGAAGCAGATTACAGCACCGCACCGCGAGCTGAAGACATGGATGACCAAAGATTAAGGCCTGCATTGTATACATTTGTCAGTCCCTTACAGCTCCACATTGCTTAGTCTGTTAACTTAATCTCGAGATGAAAGGGAGCCATTGACTCATTACCCTGGTCAGCTGTGAACGCCCCATTCCTTAACAATAGACTGGATGCACCATCAATTGAGGTAGCAATAGAGGAAAAAATTTGGGTGGATTTCTTCTCAAGCGTTTATTCCCTACAGAAGACCAGTGAGAGGGAAGTAGCTTGTGGGCAAAATACGGAGGGGGAACACCAGAATTTTATACCCATTGATTTCCATATAACTTTGCAGGATGTTACCTCGGCTATAAAGGCAAGTAAGAGTGGTAAGGCCCCCGGCCCCGATGGGGTACCAATTGATCTTTTTAAGTCTAATTTTGAAATGTGGGGTCCAATTTTAACACGGGTCTTACAAGCTTGTTGCGCAAGGGGATTCATAGGTACTTGGTCTGAATCAATCATCGTCCCCATTTTTAAAAAGGGGGATCGGGAAAATCCTGCATGCTACCGTCCGATATCTTTGTTAGATTCACTCATGAAGGTAGCGGGCAGGATTGTTTTAGACCGGTTGCAATCATGGGCGGAAGAAAATAGTATTTTGAGTGATGTACAGTACGGTTTTAGATCAGGTCTAGGTATTAACGAGCAGGTTCTTAATCTTAACATTTTAATTGGAAAGTACACGCAGGCAAAAAAGGGAAATTTTATTTGGCATTTGTTGACCTCACAGCTGCATTTGATTGTGTAATTCATAATAAGCTGTGGGGCGTTCTTAGAGATTTAAAGGTTGATCCTATTTTAATACAGTTTTTAAGAGAGCTATACTCTGGCGCTACAGCAAAAGTTCGGTACGGACTTAAGGGAGAGTGTACTGTGCCATTTAAAGTTGAGAAGGGAGTGAGGCAAGGCTGCGTTTTGGCACCACTGCTGTTCACTTTGTATACAAATGCTTTGGAACAGGAGTTGGTGGCAAACGCTGGGGATCCGCCATATGTAAATAAACGCCCGATAGTCTCCCTCCTCTATGCCGACGATGCTGTACTTATGGCACGTACCCAGATTGGTCTTCAGAGGGCTCTTACTTTTTATACAAGTTTTATGGACAACCTTGGATTAAAAATGAATGTAAAGAAAAGCTTTATTATGACTTGTGGGAGAGGGAAACATAAGGACCGAAGTTTTCAAGCTGGGGGAAGTAGGGTGGAATCTATTAACTCCTTTTGTTACCTGGGTGTTCTTTTTGATCGTACAGGGTCTTGGGCACAAGCGATAAAGACTAGGAGCCTCCTGTTTATGAAGTCTACCGCGGCCTTAATTAAATTTACAAAAAAATTGGGGAAAAGGCCACCAGAAATTCTTCTAAAAATCTATCATGCTAAATGCGTGAGCATAGCAACTTTTGGGGCAGGTATTTGAGGCTTTTATGATTGTACATCGATCCAATATGTGGAAAACGCCTTTTTAAGATTTATATTGGCAGTCCCGGCCAGTGCTCCAGTTTTTAATTGCCATAGCGAATTAGGAGTAACATATATCTCTGACCTTATTAAGGCGCAACCGGTGCTGCTCTGGCACAGAATCTGGACCTCTGCTAGCACTGGTTTAAATAGGGAAATAATAACTGATGCAATGAAATTAGATAACGCCAGCAAGATTCCCTGGTTGAAGTATGTAAGAAATTTTATGCAGGACATCGGGCGCCCAGAGTATTTTTCCCTACCCGAAAATATGAATTGTATTAACCGGAAGGATTTAAAAAAAAATTGTATGACCCACCTGGAAGAAAATAGGTTAACTCTGGAAATGAATAAACCTACGGTGGTTGAACATCAATTAATTATTACAATATATAATATTCAACCATACTTGACCTGTACATTGGGGGGATATGATAGGTATATGCTAACGCGTTTTAGATTTGGGACTTTCCACCGTTTGATTAGCCATCCAGATATTAATAATTGGTCAAGGGAACTCTGTCGATGTCCCTGTGATAATATTTCATCACAAACGACTATTCACGCTATCCTATTCTGCAAATTTTATAAGGATGAAAGGCGAAGATGGGTACTACCGTTATTAAAACAGGGGGATGGAGACAATGTCGCCCTGCTTTTTGTATTTACAGATGTTGGGAAATTATTATTGTATAGGATCTATGGTCGGTTTTCTGAAAAGTGTATATAGAGCTAGAAAATCTCTAAATATTTGAATGCCAGATGTAAAATTTATGAGAGAAACATAGTTATGTGATGATGTATAGTATAATACATTTTATTCCCTGGACGTAAAAAATAGTTACTGTTAAATGAATTTTTTTAATGAAATTTTATTTAGCTAACGTGTCTTAAATGACATTTTTATGATGTGTGATGATATGTTTTTACTGCCTGCTTTTATGATTTTAATGTTTAAAATCGAATAAAGCTCATTTTGATTGATTGATTGACTCATTACCTTGAAACGAATTCATGTGCAATGTTGACAAATTCTGTAACTGTCAGGAAAGTAATTGCTAAAATTGTCATATCTGCCAAGTATCACCACATCAAAAGGTTCAGGAGTGACTACGGGACTCCCACACGTGTTACATATCGAGCTTCCGAGCCCCAGCTCACATGTAATATGTTTTCCCGTTGGGGAACTATAAACACAGAAACTAGGGCGGCTGTAATCTGTTTATTTAAAAGTCTTGCTTTTGGCAGTGGTAATGAGGAAGCCACACATGCGTAGATGTCAGCGCGCCCTAATCAAATTAATTGGATTTCGTTCACTGACTTTTTTAAATTAGTTTCAAATGATCTGTAACTCATACGTTTATTCATGAACTAACATTCAAGGATTACTTTCCACTAGATGAGGAAACCTGAGCATGAACTGAAATTGGACTTGCAAATGTGCAGCCTATGTAATCACCCGCAGCAGTGTTTACGCTTAAAAATAACTAGTTTCCAATTTGAATAGATCTAGAGTTAAGGAACACAAAGTCAAGCATTGAGGGCTTTGCGTTTTTAATATTTAATTCGGCTTAGAACGAGCAGTGCAGGAAGATGACGGAGCTGTGGGTTGCTCAATGCAGGCTTTCATCCAACAATTAGAGTTGGGAATTATTTTTAAATTAATATTTCATGACGGTTAATTTTTATTGGATCAGCAATGAATATAATCGCATGTTGACAAAGCCAGTAGTTTAGGCTTTTATGACCTGGAACCATTTAATGAGGTCTCTCCACCACAAACAGAAATGACACAACACATCCAGCAGTACTGTAAGCTTTCTTTTACACACACAGCATAGGTGCAGCATGGGAAGGAGTGTCAGTTTACATACACACACATGACTGCCAAATCACACGCAGGAGCAGTGCAATGTCATGCAATTTCAAACCACCGCTACCCAACGCCCACCACTACACACATAGACCAGAACACATGCAGTAAACAGAACACTAGTAAAAGCTTCCTTCATAAGCATATAACAGTTACAGTAAGAGCAAAGGGGCATATTATCAAGCGGCAGCGATAATTATCGCTGGCCGCTGTTAGCGCGAGGAATCCTATCGCCGGCTATCGCTGGAAATTATCGCCATGCTAGCGCTGTATTAACAACGCTTAGCGCAAAGGCGATAATTTTCCAGTGATAGCGATGTTTTCCATGGAACATCGCTGGTTTTCCAGCGATGTCCCATGGAAAATGGCGATATCCTTGGTGATAGGGCCTGTGGTATTAGCCACACAATCCACCCCCATGTTAGGTATGCCTTAGTCAGGAATTTAGCAGACGTTAAATTCCTGCGTTAAGGCATACTTAACGCGATTGAAAATATCGCTAACCCACGTTGTTGATATGGCGATACCTGGGTTAGCGATATTTCCCCATGTTGTTTTCACAGGCACGCCTCCTTTGCATCTCATTAGCGATGCGATGGGAGGCGTGCAGAAAACAGACGCTAATGCAGGAATCACGCGCTAGCGTGTCCTTGTTAATTAGGCGATAGAATTATCGCCGCTTTTCGTCCGAAAACGGACGCTAAAGCGGCGATAATTCATTAACGCCGCCTTGATAATATGCCCCATAGTCTCCAGTAGTGCGAGTATCCCTCGCATGTATCTAGCTAGTAAGATGACTGTGTAAATTAGCACTTGCTGCTCGCATCCTTTCAGACGTGAAGATCACAGGTTAAAATCCTATCAAGGTAGACTCCTTATTCTATCCTTTCGAAATCTGTAAAATAAAAATCATTAAAATGGAAAATTATAAGATTGGTTATTTAAAATGTTTTTGAAATATCAGAAATGTACTCTGAAGTGCCATATAAAAATAAGTTAGACACACGTACACAAAAACACACACGTACACACACACAAAGTTATCACATGGGAAGCATAAGTGCAGCTTTTGTGTGTGTGTATTTTGAGATATATATTCTACAGCTTAGACAGCAACATAGCATCATTTGGTCACTTTCTGAACAGATGAACCACACAAACTATTAGTGAAGTTTCCATGAAACATTTGTACAGAAAAGGCAACATCAAACTAATCACAGAGTACATGCAGCAAATGTGCAGCTTTCACTCACAAAGAGAACATGTAGAGCATGGGCAAGAGCTAGGGAAGCTTATCACAAACACAGAAGAGAAGATACAAAGGTTGCAGCAGCAGCACATGTATCAAAACACAGACAACTGATGCACCATAAACAGGCATGAAAGCTTCTATCATACAGACATGGCACATCACATGCATTCATCCCACATACACATCTACAGTACAAAACAGTCTGTTGGAGAACAGCCTTTCCTGTTAACCACAGTCCTCTTACAGCAGATTTACTAGCAGTGAATGCATGCACCCCCGAAAAAGAACAGTTACAGCAAAGTAAACAAAGGTGCAATCCAACATAACAAACAGAGCAGGTAAAGCATGGAAAGATTGAATACACTGTTCTGTAACACATCGCTCATAACAATCATGCACACCTCCATCACTAAGAGAACAAGTACATCAAAGACAGCCATATTTTATCTTCCTTTGAACATCCAATAAACACAGCACAGAGAGAAGCATTGCAAGCATTTATCTCCTATACCCTTGACTCTACATCCCATCTTTAACCATATGCCCCAAAGGCCATGCCCGTAACCTCTACACTCTATGTCCTATCCCCTTAACACTATACCTGTAATCCCTGACCCTTATCTATAACACCTATATGATGTACTGTAAAGCCATAGCCCGTAACCTTTAACTCTATATCCTTAACCTCTGTACTCCTAAACCCATACCCTTCAGCCCTAATCACTATGCCCTTAACTCTAACCTTTAAACCCTTAATCCCTAATCTTTAATACCAAACCCTGAACCCGATAGACCAAACCCCTGTTCTTTAAGCTTTAGGCCCATGCTAATAACCACTAACATTTAAATCTTAACTCCATATAACTCTAAATCCATCTTTATATTACTCTACTGTGTACAAAAACTCTTAACCCCATACTCTTTGCCCCTAAACCCATATCCTAAACTTTTATATTCTTAACTCCTAGCCCTTAACACTATACCTAAAACCATTACCCCCAAAACACAAGCCAGGTCACAATACTTTAATAAATGCATGGCTTTGCTTGTAAACCTATAGTTGTTTGTGATGTTTCCACTCTGTTACTGCACATTTGAATAGTTCATTTGGAGTTTGGTGCCATTCAATGCAATGGCATTTTACACTGCAGTCGCATCAGCCTTTGGCACTGAAATAGCTATGACCCACAAGAGTTCATCGATGTTGTCTTTTCTGCTGCATTGCATCATTAAGTGACACTTAGCATTGTGCAAGTGCCATGCTATACCATGGTTAATCTTAGCCTTAATATAATCCTTCTCCAAGCAGCAGCGTCTGATTGGGGGGGCATGGTGTCAGTATCCAAGTGGCCCCCTATATTTGGTGCCAGGGATTCTTAGTGGACCTTGCAGGGTACGTTTAAAAAAAAAAAACACCTTAGGTGTTGACTACAAAAAAACGTAGTCTTATGTCATAGTATGAAATTTGCCAATTGGCTTGGACCTTATATTATGTTGCATGTGGTCAATTTTCAGTTCTTCCTTGTTTGAATAATAGTAGCTGTTAGAAATGGGGGTCTCTAGTTGGCAGAGGTAGGTACCTTTGTCCAAACAGGGGCCCTTGCTTCTAGTCAGGGTAAGGGGGATACACACTTTAGATAACCCCTGCTCACCCCCTTGGTAGCTTGGCACAAGCAGACAGGCTTATTCCAAAGCCAATGTGTAAAGTATTTGTGCCAACACTCACAGTAACATAGTGAAAACACCACAAATGGACACCACACCACTTTAGAAAAATAAAATATCTTTATATAAACTTAACAAGACGAAAACGACAAAAATCCAACATACACAGTTAAAAATATGACTTTCAAAAGGTTTCAAGAACTTGTACCATAGAAAACTATGGATGCGTGACTTTTACACAAAGTACCTGTAGTTGCGTCAAAATTCACAAGGCCAAACAGCCGCAGAGTGAAGAAGCGTTGAAAACAAAGAGATACGTCGGTTCCTGAGACCTTGGGGAGGTGATGCGACAGTTCTGCTGCACACAGGAGAAGTGATGCATCAAATCCGGTCTGTAGGGGGAAGTGATGCGTCGATTCTTCGTGACGGTTCCGGTCTGCAGGTGATGCTTTGGGAAAACTTGTTGCACAGGTGCGATGTGTGGAAATCCAGGATGGGATGGTAATTGATGCAGCGGCGGCGAGCGGCGCTGCATTGGTTTTCTTCAGCCGCGACCCCTCAATGCGTCGATTCTTGCAGCGGCGATAGGCGCTGCATCGGTTTTCGTAGCGGCACGGCGATGCGCGAAAATGTTTCTCGTGCCGTGGAGAAGCGTCAGAAAAACAGCTGCAAGAAGAGCGATGCATCGTTTTTGTAGTTCTTCAAGTTCCTTCTCTCTTCCAGCTCCCAAACAGCAGCAACAACCTCCAGAGGTCCAATACTGGCACAGGCACCTCCTGGCAGGTCAGAACTCACAGCAGCAGAGTTCAGGGGAGCTGGGGGTGAAGTCTTTGTGTCCCTGAGACTTCAGAACAGGAGGCCAGCACACACAGGGCCTTGGAGATCTCCTTCAAGCAGGGGACACAGCACACAGCAAAGTCCTTCTCCTTTCCTTGGCAGAAACAGCAACTGCAGGCCAACCCCACACAGCACACAGCAAATGGGCAGCACTTCTCCTCAGTCTCTCCAGCTCTTCTCCTTTGCAAAGGGTCCTCTTGAATTCCAGGGATGATCTAAAGTCTGGGGTCTGGGCCCCTCTTTTTATGCAGTAAATCTCTTTGTTCTCTCCTGGCCCAGGGCTCTGAGCCCAGTCCAAACCAGTTCTGGGGGGCACTTCGCAAGTGCACAACAAACTCCATTGTCCGTGTGAGCCCTGGCCCCCAGACACACCACAGGGGTGCAGAGCCATCATTGTGGAAGGCAGGCACAGCCCTATTCAGGTGCAGGTGCTACTCCTCCCACCACTCCAAATGCAGCCCAGGCCTATTCAGCCTAGCGCTGACTCATCCAGACTGTATGGAGCCACTGCACATCCCCAGCCCCTGTCACTCCAAAGCCAGACAGTCAATACACATCCTAGCAGAAGCACACAGGATGGTTAAGCAAGAAAATACCTACTTTCTAAAAGTGGTATTTTCAAACACAGAATGTAATAATCACCCTCACTAAAAGATGCATTTTAACATTCTGAGTTCAGGCATACTAAACTATATTTTCCGATCTGGTTCCCGGGGCAGTTATACCTATAAGATGTTATAAGAAAACTCCCCATTCTATCCTATGGGAATAAATAGCCTTACAATAGTGAAAAACAAAATTGGCAGTATTTTACTATCTGGACATGCCACACACATCAGGGCATGTCCTACCTTTCACATACACTGCACCCTGCCCACAGGGGTACCTTGGGCCTACCTTAGGGGTGACTAACATGTAAGAAAAGGGAAGGTTAGGGCCTGGCAAGTGGGTGCACTTGCCAGGTCGAAATGGCTGTTAACAAACTGTGCACAGGCACTGCGGCGGCATGCCGGAGTTACCTTTTCAGAGCTACTCATGTGGGTGGCACAATCAGTGCTGCAGGCCCACTAGTAGCATTTGATTTACAGGACCTGGCACACTCAGTGCACTTTACTAGGGGCTTATCAGTAAATCAAATATGTCAATCATGGATAAACAATCATAATAACAATTTACACAGAGAGCATATGCACTTTAGCACTGATTAGCAGTGGTAAAGTGCCCAGAGTCGTAAAGCCAACAACAACAGGTCAGGAAAAAATAGGAGGAAGAAGCAAAAAGTTTGGGGATAACCCTGGAAAAAGGGCCATTTCCAACCGTTGTAATCTATGATCATCATTCTAAGGCATGTCTTTGGATATTCTAATAGCTGATCATTATAGCTGTGAATGTATCGTAGTGAAAATCAGACATACATCAATTCTTTTCAATAGACCTGGATAGCAAAGTGAGTGGGAGAGTCAATGAGTAAGGGTGTGAAATAGTAAGTGAGTGAATGAGTCAATGAGTAGGAGAGTGAGACAGTAAGTAAGTGATGAAGTGATGAAGTGAGCAAGCCAAGGGGTGAATACTAAATGTGTGTGCACAGTGCTTAAGTCTAAGCAAAACACTATTAATATTGATATAATCAATGCTAATGTTTATAATAATACATTTGTACATAAGAACAAAATCGCATCACTATTTCCAAATTTGCCTGTCATGAACTCTCCATCAATTCCGACTCATAAATACGTGGTCAGACAGGCTATGCGACCTAGGCCGGAAGTTATTGATTAACAGGTCAATGGTCAGGTGGAACAAAGCCGCCAGACAAACGTGTGAACCGAAAACTCAAGTGATCCCCCAGATAAGTGCAGCAACACCACAATGGTCCAGAGATATTGGCCTCAATAAAGCACACATGTCCAGATGGGGGCCTCCCTTCTCAAAACACCATAACGTCAGGTGCCACATGAAGTTAGGAACACACAGCCAATCGTGACACAACATACACAGTACATGCAGTGATCACGCGCCCCTCATGCAGGACATCTGGATACGGTACACACTAAACCACATTGTGTCCACTGTGCTCCCGGCTGAAGTGTTTAATTAAACGAACTGTTCTTGTTTGCCAAACGCCTGCTGTCTTTTGTTTTTTCAAGGTAAATTCACATTCGAACAACAGCATATCATGCTGTTTTCAGATACACAGTCTCTAGATAGACAGGCTAGTGTTTATCTTACAAAGAACCAAAGTGTTTCTGAAACTATTACAGTTGCTTTGTTGTTTCTCATTCTTATTACAAAACCTCTGGCTCTTCCAAGGTCAAATGACAGCCACCTCTGTGCTTATCCTAAATCACTGCCATGTCCGATATCTCTCCAAACTAATCAATGCTGCCTGTTTGGGTACCACTAGCTACATGTCCTTGAAGATATACTGTCTTAGATGCGTGACTACACGAAACAAGGAGAGATACCCTTCTGTGCCAAAAGGGACAGGGTACGTGTATTACTAGGAACAAATACATTTTGCTTTATGTGCTGTGACTTTACTGAAGCATAAAGTTGCTGATCAATAAGGATCAGAAGATGCACTACTCAAATATCTAAAATGTGAAGCAGGCCTAAATCCAGACAAATATTCACAATCCCCAAAAATGACATTAAATTTCACTGCATGTATAAAAACATCCACATTTTTATTTATTGTCATCAATTAAAGCATGTGCTTTTTATTTGTATACAAATTATTACAGTACAGAGTAACATACATTTATATTTAATACACAATACACATCATTTAAAAAGATCTTCTTGTTGTCACCCAATGTTTACAACACACTGTTAATATTCTTGTGGCAAAAGGATTTGGCCTAACGGCTAGGGCGGTCGACCTTGAATCTGGGGAACTGGGTTTGAGTCTCGGCAATGACGCTGAACATCCTGTGATTCTGAGCAAATCACTTAAACTTCCCGTGCCTAACAAAAAATTAATGTGTCCTCATGTAATGCAACTGGTGCTATGTAAAGCGCTCTGATACCCGATTTGGGTCAAGTTCGCACTATATAAAACTCTGCCCAAAAAAACAAAAAACATAATAAAAACACTTAAAGTCTGTTTCCTATCATAAACACATATTAAAAACAATAAAAAAGTTATGAACTATATTTAATGTATTATGTATTAAATATGAATTTGTGTTACTATGTACTGTAATAATTTTTATAAACAGAAAAAGGATATGCTTTAATTGATAGCAAAAAATAAAAAAATTGGATGTTTTTATACATGCAGTGAAATTTAATGTAATTCTTGGGAATTGTGAATAATGCCAGGATTTTGGCCTACTTCGTATTTTAAATATTTGATTAGTGCATCTTCTAATCCTTGTTGATTAGCAGCTTTATGCTTCAGTAAAGTCACAGCACAAAAGGGAAAATATTTTTGTTTTTAGATGCATGGCTATCATTTCATATGGCATTTATTTTGCCACTTTAATTGAAATGATGAGATTTACCCCAATTTATGACTGATGATATCTTTTCCATTCGTTCTTTACTGCTTGTTTTCTAATTGTTTATGTTTTAGATGTTTGACAGCAGTGCCTCCATTGGCAATAGGATGCCCAAGTGCCCCAGCACATGGAGAGAGAAGAACTGTGACATTTCTTTAAAGAAATTGCATAGTTCTTGTCCCTCCATGTGATGCAATGCAGCTTGACAGCTTTGCTTGCTGCACTGCATTGAGCCACTTCTTCATGAATAGGCATCACAAATTTTATTCTGAAAGATTTTACTAGGTGAAATATAATGACATTTCTAAGGCACAAACGCCCTTTAAAAGGGTATATCTTGCGAATTTCTTCTATATAGCATCAAAATATGAATGTTCTGTTTTATTTTTTGGTCCAAAACTCAAAATAGGAAGTATTTACTACACCTAGTAACTATGTTACCCTGGAGTATTGATATCAATTTGGTAATTAACACCATCCCAAACCCATAGTCCCATCGCTTAACCCACACCCTTCTACCCCAAAAAAGAGACACAAAAAATCAGAACAAAACAAAACCACATAAAGTAGAAGCGAGAATGAGAGTAATGGGCACATGTTGGTATAATCTGTCCTTCCTCTATACAAATAATCAAAAAGGGATAACATATAACCAGGCTGTTGAGCAAGTAGCAGTAGCGGCTCCTCGATGGAGTGCTGTGGGGTGGTGGGGCGGGGCGCGGGAGGGGCAGGGTGGGGGGTACTAAACTCCGGAATAGGGCCGAACGGAGTTGAGTAAATAAATAAATAAATAAAACGAATTACATTGCGCGCTGCATCGCCGATTTGGCGTTGCAGCGCGCGCAATGTAATTCATTTTATTTGTTTATTTATTTACTCAACTCCGTTTGGTCGTATTCCGGAGTTTACTACCCCCCCACCCTGCCCCTCCCCCGCCCGCCCCATCGCCCCGCAGCACTCCCTTGAGGAGCCGCTACTGGCAAGTAGTCTATCTAAAGGATGAACATGGCAGCTGGCTTCCCTTCTGAAATGGGACACGAGGAAGGATACGTGATTCTCTTATTTGCACGGACTTGGACCCAAACAATCAAGGAAAAGCGAGCACATAAATGTGTCAGTGCACCAAACACAACAGTTCATTGGGTTAAGAGAATGGGCTTTACCATCATGTTTGTTAACATAACACATTTCGCTTTTATTCGTATTTGGCCAATTATGGGTTCTGGATCGCATAATGGGTGGTTTTCAAGAATTAACCTTTTGTTGTCTCTATGCACTGAGCCGATGCATCTGCCGCAATTGTTCTCATACTGGTAGGTACCTCAGCATCATTCATATTTAAATATTGCCAGTAGAAACATTGCTGGTCATTTTGGAAAGAATGATGCCCATGTTTCAAACAATTACAAAAAAATGTAAAATTGTGAGAGTAAACTAAGTTGCAAATTCGAGGGGCCATATTTACAATGAGTGACTCAATGTGTGCCGCAAGACATTTGGCTGCACCGCACTGAGTCACTTTCAAAGCACAGGGATGCGACATATGTCTCATCCCTGTGCTTTCCCCTGCGCTGGCGCACAATCGGTTGCCATGCGCCGGGGCAGACACCCTTGCACCATGATGCAAGGATGCCTGCGTCCTGGGGAGATTGTTTTGTGCAGGAATGGACACCTTCCAGCACAAAAACAATCAATTGAGGGGATTTCCTCTTTCCATTTGTGCTGTAGAATGCAGCATGCATTGAAAGAGGAAAAAAACATGGAGAAATGTAAACATTTCTCCTCTTCGCACCTCGCTACGCCACCCATGTGGTGGCGTAGAATACTGACGCCTTTCCAATTTTATGATTTCTCATAAATCTGGAGATGCATCAGAATACATTGGTGTTGCGTGGGAACACCCATATCACGCCCCTTACATGTGAAGTGTTGCTTGAGAAGGGCGATATTTACAAGCACACGTAAAGCAATGCAGGGTGGCTTTACATGTCCTTGTAAATATCGGGCAGCAGGTTGCGCCACCGGTGCACCACGCAACGTGACATACCGGCGGTGCAAGGGGCTTGTAAATAAGCCCCAAGAAGACTAATTATTCAGAAAACCACCTACAGCAAACGTGATTTATTTGAAAAACACTTTAGGAACATCCTGTGGCAGACAATGACGAGGGAGGCCGTGGTTTTCAAGTGAGTTGCACCTGGGCTCTCAACTACTGAAACAGAGCATAACACAGAGGGAACACATTTAACTGAAGGTGTCCTTGGTTTATCTTGCATAGATTGTCCTGAACTGTAAGACAAAACTCAAAGAAAATGTGTGAGGTGGTGTGGAACAGACCAACCAGTTAGCAACACATTTAAAGATATGAAGAATTTTAAGGGCCATACCAAGGGCGTGATTCGCAAAGGTAAACTCACATGTATGTGTAAGTTTACTTATTTTCGGTATTCACAAAACTGCAATTTAATAGTGAGTTTAGGACTTTGGAGACTGCAATAAGGGTGGAGAACTCCACACATAAAAATACAGGCCAGGCCCCAACTACGGAGTCTCTGCACTGATAAACTTACTATTAAATTGCAGTTCCGTGAAGACTGAAAAAGATTAAACTTACACAAATATGTAAGTTTACCTTTGTGGATCAGGCCCTAAGGTTCAGTAAACGAGACAAAAAAAATATGAAAATAATAAACAAAATTAAAAAAGAGGTTCCAATGCTAAACAGAACGGAAACATATCACATTAAGTACAATTTCAAAATGACATTCTTTCACAAATCAGTGGAAAAAGAACAACAAAGTAAAGGTGGTTAATAGACCAGCAAGTACAGGGTCAGTCCAGTCAAGATTGTTTATTGTGCACGACGAAATGGAGGAACTAAAGGGCAAGAGGTCCTGTCTTCGAGGCCATGTGTTGATTTCCATGATTAGACACTGGGGGGCATATTCACAAGCCCCTATCGGCACCACAACGTCACTTTTAGTGATGTTGGGGTGGCGATAGGGGCCTCGCCTTATTCACAAGACAGCGTTAAGCCACTTAGCGTGGCTTAACGCTGCCTTGTGAATAGGCCCCCTTTCACGCTGTGTTTACCGTGAAAGGGGCGTGCAGTGGGTGTTGTGGTGGGCGTTCCACCGCAACACCCATTGATATTTGCGCTGCCCCCTATTCACAAGGGCAGAGTAAATAGGAGCTAACACTAAACTTAAAACCAGAAAAACCCTGGTCTTAAGTTAGCGATACGAGGAGAAATGCTTTATTTCTCCTCGTTTTTGCATTTTCCATGTGTGCTGCCTTGTGCAGCACACATGGAAAATGCAAAATGCCATGGTTTGTTTATGTACAGGAAGGTGTCCCTTCCTGTACAAGAACAAACCTTTTTTTAAAAATGCCATTCTGTAACTTGCATGTGTGCTGCATGAAGCAGCACACATGTAAGTTACAAACTGGCATTTTAGTTTTGTTTATGTGCAGGAAGGGACACCTTCCTGTACATAAACAAACCTCCCTGCTTGCAGACACCCTTGCACTCTGGTGCAAGGGTGCCTGCGATGACGCTAAGTTGTGAAACTTAGCGCCATCGCAGGGGGAAAAGCACCGCTGCACCATGTCCTTGTGAATATGGTGCAGCCTTGCTTTTCCGAAGTGGCGGAGAGAGGCGTTAAGCCAAGAAGGCTAACGCCTCTCTCCACCACTTCCTTGTGAATATCCCCCTGGATTTTCTAGGCGCTCTAAAGGCTCAATAGGATGAAGGCAAAAGATGTATACAATGAATGCTGTACCAGATCAACTTCTTTTACTGAGAGACTTCGATGAGTATCTTGCGGGTTAGAAAAGCCCTGACATGCATTACAGCTTCCTATATGTTCCAAACATTTTCAAGAATAAAATGTATTAGATTATGCAAAACTCTTCTAAATTAAAATTAAAATCACACTATTTCAGGGTACAGATATGTGAGTTAAATCACTATTTTATGCAATATTTAGTGTAGCAGTTGTTAGTTATTAAAAAATCAACCCACCACCCAAATGTGGATTTCTGATACAAATTTGGAAACCAGTGACAAATAAAGATGATATAAAGCACACTATATTTCACAGCATTGTACATCATACATTGACACATTTATTTTTCCTGGATAAGAAACCTAACATTAGTGAATTGTACTCAAGTGACCCTTTTAGCTTCAATGCTATGCTACTATGTGAAGTTATGTTACTTTTATATGAAGAGTCCAAACTATCACAGGAAATGTATTTTGTCACTATAGGAACATGATAAAAAGCAATCAAAGTTACACAGACGGTAAAGGACAAAAGCCAGGATTAAATGACCTTGCAGACTTGTTATTGGGAAGATGTGTCAGAGTGGTAGCCTTTTGTACAACTGTGCAGCAGTAACTCAAAAACAATCTCACATAGAACACACTTAAAGGAAAGTGAGGTCAACAACAGATCAGATGAAGATTTTACCTTTCAAAGAGGATTTTAATGTACAGAATTACCCCATTGAAAATGTGACCCATGGCATGGAGGGCTTTGTTGACAGTACACAGGGAATCGAATTTTCTCCTTTTGTAAACCAGAAGTTCTATGTCAGATGGAATCTCTCACTGCTGGCTTCTGCGTTGTACACGTACTGTGTCAGAGGTATGTTTGCGCTAATAATCCTGTGGGTAATTCCTGTGAGATTTATGCATGTTCAGGAGCTACTCATATGCATGTGAGGGAAGGGACCTTTCACATACGCTCCGCATTCTGTTTCTGTTTTGACTGATACACTGCTCAATTTGCAAATATATATGTGCACCTGCTTATGCTCGTGATGTTTTTGTTCTCTCTGGAGCATGAAAGCCTGGTGTTGTTGCAGGTGGTGCTCCAATTCTGTGTATTAAATTGAAGAAAATCTTTTCACCATGCAAAAGCCAAAACAGTGGGCTTTGTCAATATGTATTCCTTTTAAATACTACATCACATTTTCACTACATATTCTGGAAGTCCTGTCTTGATTATATATATCTATCTATATTGCAGGGTTGTTTTGACATATTGCTACTTGTATAGTTAATTTCTCATGCTTTCCTCAAAGCCCAATTGATGATACTGAGTGCTAGGGGGGTTTAGAGCTGTGCAGATATGTCACATTCGATAGATTTTTGCAAAGATGAGTTTATTTTCGAGTCTGTATAAACAATTTCCAAGGTCAGGGACCATATCATGATCCTGTTTTGAGTGTGGCACAGACCCGGAACCAGTGTAATTTGTGTTTTACTGAAATCGCTCTCCAGCAGTAGCGGTCCGTGGTAGGAGTGCCGGCCGGGCGGTGACGTGGGGTGGGGAGGGGCAGGGTGGGTAGAAACCACGGATTACGGATCGAATACAGGTAAGTAAACATTTAAATAAATAAAACGAATTTCGTTGCGCGCACTGCATCGCATTTGGCGATGCAGCGCTCACAACGAAATTCGTTTTATTTATTTAAATGTTTACCTACCTGTATTTGGCCATAATCCGTGGTTTACTACCCCCCCACCCTGCCCCTCCCCCACCCCACATCACCTCGCGGCCGGCACTCCTACCACGGACCGCTACTGCTCTACAGCATCTCCATTAACTCCGAAAATGTAAGAGTTAATGTATGAACTGCAGGCAGCACAGCGTAGAACACAGAGAGAAAACTGCAGATGTGTGCTTCAGAGTTCACTTTTTCTGAGTTAATGTGTGTCCGTTTTTGGAAAAACAAATGTAAGATTCCATTTTGTGTCCCCACAACACCCAGAAAGGGATCATAATAGGGCCTCTAGATGTTAGAGTCAGGCTCATATTACATATTTTATGACACTGGATTGATAATCTGCGGGAAGAGTCCTTTGTCTTGCACTAAGCTGTGGCTGAGATCCCACGGAGCTGAACAATCTAGAAGAAGAGAAGGGGGCAGATTTACAAGAAAGTGACGCATCTGTAGAGATCCGTCACTTTCCCTGCGCCACTCTGAAAAACCCTTGCGCCACCATGGATGCGCCGTATTTACAATACGGCGCACCATGGCCCAAGGATTGACAGATGCGTCAGAAATTCTGACGCATCTGTTGGGGTAAAAGTCACGCATTGCTGGAGTCGTGTCGCAAGCACGACGCAACTCCAGCAATGCATTTTGAGTCCTATTCCCACAACACTGCGTCACTCCTTTCGCCTGCTTCAAGCAGGCGTAAGGTTTTGACGCAGTGGCATCCTAAAAGTGACGCAATGAAATCTTGTAGATTTCACTGCGTCGCTTCTACGAGGCTTTTTTCCGTGGGAACGCCCACCATGCATACATTATATCTGATGCAGGTATAATGTGACGCAGGGCTTTACAACGTGACGCATCTCCCTAGATGCATCACGTTGTAAATGGGCCGCATTTTTACGCTGCCGCTGCGTCACAAAAAGTGACGCAACAGCAGCGCAAAAATGACGCAAGGGGCTTGTAAATATGCCCCTTGGTTTCTATGAGGAGGCCTGGTAGTACCTTTTGTAGCTTGGCACAAGCAGACATCCCCCAGAGAAAATAGTTTTCATACATGGACACCATTACCAAAAACAACATTAAAGATAAGAAATGATAAAAATAAAATGTAGTTGAAAATAATCTCTCCAATCATTAAAATGACAGAATAATTAAAAACATAATTGGAGTGATAAGTGGATATTAAAAATCAAGGGGCATATTAGCAAGAACCTCGTTAAAATTATCGCCGTTTTAGCGGCAGGAAACTGCCGCTAAAACGGCGATAATGGGCTTGCTAATATGCGTTATAGAATTCCAATAGAAGCCCAGGTTAGGTGTGCAGGACATCTAACCTGGGCTTCTATTGGAATTCTATAACGCATATTAGCAAGCCCATTATCGCCGTTTTAGCGGCAGTTTCCTGCCGCTAAAACGGCGATAATTTTAACGAGGTTCTTGCTAATATGCCCCCAAATTTTGAAGATTCTTCCTTAAAACATCTTCCCAATCAAGAATTCCAGTACATTAGTGGAGTTTCTAAAACAGTATAAGGAGCAACAGTGCATCCGTTGTTATCATTGAAATTAAACAGTGTTAGAAGGTGGTTCTGACACTATGGGCCGCCCGGATTTTTCGCTTTTTGAGCACCTGTGTGTTGAGCTTTTACTGTGGGAGAGCCTCATAAATTGGGACTCATCCACAGTGATCTCATGATGAAAGAGACTGCATGTGGATTTTACTGGTGTCCCCCTGGCTTGACTAGCCGCTGCGCAGCAGCTGGAGTACGGGCACCGGGCTGGTTACATGCAGACACCTGTGTACATGCGTGTGCACACGTGTAGGGGCTGCGCAGGGGAGATTCCTGGCGTGCGCAGTCCAGGAGCAGCTACAGAGTGAACTGTGTGGCAGGACTTATGCAGAATTGGGTGGTGACATGGAATAGGCTTTATATACTGGGAAGAAACATGCCAGGGAAAGTCAGTGTGCTTTACTGTGTTTTTCACTTCATTATTCCCCTATGGGAAGTGGAGCCCATGGGCTAGTGTCACTTTCCTAAAGCCTACAGATTCCAGACACGCACTAAAGTCCACTGTAACGGGTGTGAGAAGAAGTATTCTGCAGAGTCCAAAGTCATATTTGTACTGCTTTTGGGTCATCCAGAAATGTCACATTTCTCTGAGTCAGTCATAACCAGGGCCAGGCTGAGGGCTGACCTCAGCTGGATGGATTGATAACCTTTTTTTCCACAAGCTAAGGCCTCCTCTCCACGAAGAAGAAGATGGGTGGGGCTACAGGCTCATCCATCAGAAGCTATCACTGGTGCCAGGCACCAGGCTGCACCAAGGAGGGAAGGGCTCGTGTTTCAGAGACCATGTGGCCAGAGACCCTGGACGACGCCATTTTGAACCAGCCCAGAGGCTGGACAAGAAGGAGGGAGCAGGGGCAGGGAAGTGATGTGTCGCTGTTTGATAGGACCAACAGAGACTTCCTGCCAGCCCCCTACTCAACTTTTAAAAAGTGTTTGCACAGGAAGAGAAGCTCTCTCTGGGGTGTGGTCTGCTGAGGCGGAAGGTGCTGGAGCCTGGCAATGGGCAGTTGGAAGGAGGAACCCCCTGACTGCCCCCCAGGGCCCTAACAGCGCCAGAAGAAGAGCCCAGGACCAGGGCGCAGAAGCAGGGGCCTCTGCGCAGGGAGAAGAGAGGCCCAGGAGGAGAGCCAGGCGAAAGGCTGTCGCAGGGAGCCAGTGAAGACAGCTCCCTGCTGAATCCCCCCCTCTCAGAGACCCGGAGGGCGAAGGAGAGTGCTCCCAGTGGCTGGGGGGGTGCCACCCGGAGCAAGAAGACGCGAAAATGGGGCAGATCGGACCCCCAGGGGCTGAGATATGACACCCGGAAGGTAGGTGACCTTTGACCCCCTAAGAAGACCGACGACGAAGCACGTGGGGCTCCGCCACCGGTCTCACAGATGCCCCCAGGGTGGGTCAGGTCCGGGGGGCTGCCCCCCAAAGAGAAGTAAAGCCGGGGGGTGCCGTCACGCTCCCCCCGTGAAGGTGCCCTGCAGGGGGACCAGGAGCCCACCCTGGCCCCCACCGAAGATGGAGACAGGGGAGCACCGTCACGCCCCCGCGAAGTTGTGCCCAGGGGCCCGAGACCCCATCCCCGGGCCCCAAAGAAGTAAAGTCGGGGAGCACCATCGCGCTCCCCGCGAAATGGTGCCCAAAGGGCCCAGGAGCCCATCCCCGGGCCCCAAAGCAAAGTCGGGGAGCGCCGTCGCGCTCCCCGTGAAAGTGTCCCAACAGGGGTGCCAGGAGCCCACCCTGGCCCCCGCCGACGCTGGAGGAAGGGGGAGCGCCGTTGCACCCCCCGAAGAGGTCTGTGGGCCCGGGACCCCATCTCCGGGCCCCCGAAGTGAAGGTTGGTGTGGGGGAGTGCTGTCACACTCCCCCCGAGGACCGGAGGAGCCAGAGAAGTCCTGCGCGTCTGCCCGGAGCGGGCAGACCAGAACTGCATTGCCGGCTCCCGCGGCACCACTCGAGGGTGCTGGCCAGGCGGGGTCAGCCGGGGGTGGGATCCCCGGGCTGCCCTCCAACGTGGAGGTCATGCGGGGGTCCCGGGTGGGACCGGGACCCTGTACAAGAGAGGAGGGGCCCGGGTGGGACCTGGCCCCGAAAATTGGCATGAGCGGCCGGGGTGGGCTCCCGAGCCGTATCACTTACCTGGGGGTCCGGGTGGGGCCGGACCCCCAACGGGAGGCAGATGCGGCGAAGCCGCCAGCACCGGGATCGCGTCTCTCCCCGACTCAGCGGGAGAGCCGCTGCTATAATATTCACTGCACCAGCGGAATTGCCCCATAATGCCTTGCAGGCCAGGACCGGCCTGCAAGGGAAACCAGAGCTTTTCTGCTTGTGGTGGCCCCCAGGAGAGTGGGGTCACCACTACATGTGTACCAGGGTGCAGGGGGAGCTGCAGGAGCAGCGCAGTCTCCCCCAGCACCACGAAGAAAAGTCCACCCTAAGTCTCATGGGGACTTGAAAAGGATAACCCCTCAAGGGCTTAGCTTGCATTTAACACCTTCTAGGCTGGAACTTTTGTTCTACAGCTGAGGGTGTATTGTGAAGTACTTCACGGAGTGAAGGGCTGAGTTGGGGATGTCTGGAGAAGGGCATCCCCTAGAGGTGAAGAGGTGTAATTGTACCTGAAATGCATTTACTAACGGTTATTTCTTTTTAGAGGGACTGAAAGTCACATGTGTAATGTGAAGTACCTATGTAAGGTGATGTCATAAGCAAAGTGGGGTTATGTTGCCAGACATTCCTGCTAGGGTGTCTGGCTGTATAAGCGTAACCCTGTGATTTCATCTGTGATGCCTTTAGGGGCTGTAATTGCAACGCATTCTAATGTCTAACAAATGTGATGAGTACTGTCATTCTAAGGTAATGCGTAAACATGTATTCTTGCTGCTGCGCTTAAGTGAGGAACAACCCAGATTGTTAGCCCTGAATATGTAGGGGTGCATACTGTATGGTAAATATAAGATGCTCAGTCAGGGTTATGTGTCACTAGGGCAGGTGAACCTACTTTTAATGCGTGTTGAGGTAATGGGGTGGGTCGCCACTGGGATGGTGCCAGTGCGCCACGCCCGCGCTCCAGGTTATGTTCAACTAACTGCATTAGGGGGCAAGATGATGTGCATACATGGGAGTGGTGGTACTAGACCCCACCCCCCCTTTTGGGAGGGGTGGAGATGTTACGCAATGTCACAAAGTAATTCCAACATCTTATGTATATTTGTAAATTGGTGCATAGTATTGAGTAGTGTGTGTGTTTAATAAATGTACTCTTACTTTTATAAAGCAAAGTACAGGCTGGACAATCAATTAATTGAGTTTTATTTCTGCGCACCTGCAAATGGCGATTACTAGCCCACACCACCTCCCTTGAGTAAGCCTCAGACTGCTCTGCAACGCTACCCTCTGAGAGTCAGGCGCTACAATAGGGTGTTTGGTTCCCAGTGAAGGACAAATGTAGTCATGTTATTTGTGCAGGCCTCACAGATGCTGCCTCGCTTTCCAACAAACAGCTATTAAAAAAAGAAGGAATTGGTATGGAGGATTGTTGACTTTTAAAACACATTTCACTTCTGAGTGCAAATGTCCATGTTTAGAAAAGCTGTGGGAAGAAACATGTCCAAAGTTCAGAATTGTTGCAAACATTCTGCATCATTAGTTTGATGTTCCAAATGTCCCCAGATTTTTCATCTTTGAGTATTACAGAATGAATTATAGTGGGGGACATGCTTCCTAGCTACTTTTTCCATGACCACAGGCAAACGTTGCTCTGAATGTTTTTTCTATTGCAGGACAGTGTACTCTACTTCTAGACCATTTTTCTAGTCTTTAGAAAAGTAGATTAACAGCAGTGACCCTGTGGATTAGTCATAAGTCATAAATCATAATTTTAGTGGATGCAAGTGGGAAGATCTAATGACTTTAGAATAGCTCACACAGATTTAATGGAGAGCTAAAAACACACCCTCCAGCCCCCTTGTTTCCCTTTCTCTTACATCAGCACCCTGCCATCAAAATGTAGGGATCCTTAGATTTCATGTGTAACCGACCAGTGACTGCTTTGGTTCCCTAAGCCAATAAAAGTACATTTCCTATGCAAACCCCATCGGGCTCTTGTATTGCATATTGTGCTGCCTAGAAAAATCTATCTCTTGAAACACTGTTCTTTGTTATTACAACATAACTGCAGAAGGGATAGTCAAGGTCCACTCCATCTCCACCATATTTTCACATCCTTGCCCTCTTATGCTAATAAATAAAAATTCCCTCCTGCTCAAAATCTCACACCTCTCCATTGTGACCTATCTCGTATCCCTCTCTTGGAGTCAAATGCCAGGACATCTCAGTAAGGCTTCTTCAAGTAATTCCTTGCGATGTTCCTCCTTTTTCATGTATTTGCTAGGACAGAAGATCATTCATGTATTTGTGTGGCTAATTTGTCAATCTTATCTAACTTCCTGGGAGGGCCGGTGGAGTTAATATGTAAGGAGGCAGTATCCAATGAAATTTGACCAACCCAACTCGCTCTGAAGTCACATAAGCAGTTGAGATAATACAATCCACAACCATGAACTTCCCACAGAAAAATGAGAGAATGAAGCATAAGAGGCAAAAAACACAATAAACATCTGCTGCACCCCTTCTAGTGGGCTCATTAAACTACTTGCATTGTAGGCTTCTAAGGTCTGAACATTTGGTGTTTTATTTTCACCCAAAATAGATGATGTAGCCTTAAGGAAAAACATATAGCAGCTTCAATGTTCAGCAAACAACAAGAATCTGACATGAAATGCTCAAATGATGTCCATCCTACACACTTACTACATGTTCCAGTAATAAGGCAATAATTAAATCCAAAGAGGAACAGCCTCCATCTCCAAGTTGGGAAGCATAGGCAGCAGTGACGTCATCAGGTAAACAACAATTTGCATGAATATACATCAAGGAAGGATGAAAAATGCTCCACAAGGACTCTTCTAAAGAACGGACTGTGGGAATAAAACAAAACACAAAAAGCTATGTAGGTGCAAATTGTGCCCGAATTGGAGGTACCAGAAATCTTGCAACACAGAAAGGTGCAAGGTGGTTGACTGATATCTGCTGCCACTACTTTATGTACCCGAGGATCACATGTCCTTTCATTACTATAGGGCAAATGTACAGGGGACTCTTGATGGGCTGTTTGGTTAGGACTCCTCGAGAACCGCATCATACCCAGAGCAGTCACCAAAGGCTCCTTCCTCACATTCTTCACTCAGCTGTAAGCCGTAGCCTAAGATTGTTGTGGATCTTTAATAGTGCCAGGCAATATTTAAATTACGTTGGCATAATTTTTTTTTTTTTTTTTTTGTTGAGCAGAGCAGGAAGACATTACCAACATTATAAAATAATGAATCATCAGGAGTAAAAAAAAATCAGCACTTTACAATAATATACATTCTTAGTCATTTGTCGACTGGAACCCATATAAATACATAGTCATATCAATTAATCAGAATACTTTAAAGGACAACAGGAGTCCGGCAGGACCATATAATAATTTAACACTACGACCTGGACTTACTACCAACAACAGAATTCTTTCCCTAAAGTGCTAAAGTGCTATAAATACCAACTGCCTCCTAGTAAGCATAGTTACAAACACTGTTTTACATTATTACTTCCTCAGGATCACCACTAATTGGTAACCTTATTCGCTACTCCCCATGATCGTAGAATATTAACGAGCAAGCAGCAAAGTAGATCCATGCACAAGTGCAAAAGCCTTATACCTATGCTAAAAATGGCGATATTGAGGTGTGATCGTACCTTCCCTTATATATAGGGACATAAAGTGCAATATGCTAAGGTGCTTAACATTAAAGTGCAAACGTACCTTCCCTTATATATAGGAACATAAAGTGCAATATGCATAGTTACCAACACTGTTAACATTATTACATCCTCAGGATTGCTACTAGTTAAAAACCTTATTCGCTTCTATCCACGATCATAAAAATGCTGAAGAGCAACCACAGTCTAGATCCATCAGCGGGTATTGAGAGCCTTACACCTATGCTGCAAACGGCGACATTAAAATACAATCTTACCTTCCCTTAAATATAGGGACATAAAGTGCAATGTGCTAAAGTGCTAAGTTTCTATCATTGTCTCCCAGTTGTCCAAAAACCTCCAAACAGCTGTGAATTTCTTTATTGCACCGACCCTCCTGGCATAAGCTTCTTCGAACCTCCTTGTCCTTTGCATTTTGTTTAACCATTTAGGATAAGATGGTACCTCTGTGGATCTCCAATTTTGGAGAATTAAGGAACGAGCTACTATAGAGCAAATCGCTATATATGTCTCTTCTGCTTTGGTCAAATCTGACCTCACTTTAGAAATACCAAAAAGAGCTACTTCTGCCTCGGGGTCAATCTTCTTTTTAATTACCTGGCTTATTGAAGAAAAGATCTTACACCAGAAAACGTCAAGCTTTGGACACGTAAGAATATGTGTAGCCAATCTCCCTCACTTTGGTTCTGGCATTGAAAACATTTATTGTCCACTTCCGCATGACGTTTATTTAGAGTTTCCGGGGTATAATAGGCCAACCACCTAGATATAAAGGCCATCCTTTTAAAGTTGGCTGCTCTTAAGGCCTTGCTTCCTACCTGGGCTATTAACTGCCATTCCTGGTGAGAGAAGGAGAAATTAGTTTCCCGGGTTATTTTTCCAAGAATTTCTTCGACCAGGGGGAGTGCCTTGCATTTACTCAGTAGAGAGTACCAGTTTCGTACCCCCTTTAATTTCGCTTTATATAAAGCATTAACCTGATTGGTTGGCACCCCACTTGATATTAGATTGTATTTTTTTATAAAGTTCACAATCTGCAAGAACTCCAAAACCCGGGCTTATTTCGATTGCCAAATCTAATTTGGACCTCTTGCCAAGAGATTACTGTTTTAGCAGTTAAGAAATGGGTCAGGTCTTCGAAACCACTATCCTTCCATCTTTTAAGCCGGTTAGAATGAATTTGGAGACCAAAGGTTTTACATTCCTCTAGCTTCAAAAAGATAAACCCCGAGGAGTCAGCTTGTTTAAAAAAAGACTGCAATCTATTGGAGTAATCACGAATCGACTTATAGCGGGACTTTTTTGGTAGTTTGGCTGTTTTTAAAAAAATTGGTAGTTGTGGGCCAGACTCCCGAGTCATCCTTTCAAGAAAAAATCTGTCTGACAAACCATTGGGTTCCAGTAAACGTGCTGTCAGATCAAGCATAGCTGCCTCATAGTAAGTTCTAATTTTAGGTAAGGCTAAACCCCCTTGATTTATTTCCAGCTGTAGTATAGGCATTTTCACCCTGAAGGCCTTCTTATTCCACACGAATTCCCTGAACAATGTGTCCATTTCTTTAAAATATTTGGAATTAATTTTCAAGGGAACATTTATAAAAAGGAATATTAATAGGGGAAGAATAGACATTTTTAAAAGTCCTACACGGCCGATTAGAGTTAAAGGTAAAAGGGTCCACTTATCCAGCAGGGCTTTAATTTTATTCCGCATAGCTAGATAATTCAGACTAAATAATTGTTCTACTTGATTAGAAACGTAGATACCCAGATATCTTATTGGTTCTACTTTCCGTGCCTGAGTTATTAAATTAGGGGGTAAAAAGTTACAATTAGTATTTAGTGTTAAGATCTCAGTTTTATTTTGGTTTATTTTATATCCCCCTATTTGTTCAAATTTACTAAACTCTTCCAGAACTTGATCCAAATTCTGTTTGTCCGGGCATAGATACAAAATTATGTCGTCAGCAAAAAGTTTTAATTTGGCCATCCCTTTAATTGGAGCTTTGATTTGGGGGTTTCCGCGGATTTTTATAGCCAAGGGCTCGATAAAAAAGGTAAACAATATAGGCGACATCGGGCAGCCTTGTCGGGTTCCACGATTTATATTTACTACCCCTATTGAATCTCCATTTACTAAAACCTGGGCTTGAGCACCTTGGTAAATATTTCTCAACATACTTGTAACTTGAACCGGGATGCCAAATTTCCCCAGACCAAAAAAGAGTGCATCCCAGTTAACCGAGTCGAACGCCTTTTCAGCGTCGACCATCGTAATAAGGGTAGGAATTTTATTACTGTTCGAGTATTCACGGGCCTGAATTAAAAACCCAGTGTTAGTGGACACCGACCTCCCTGCAACAAACCCAGTCTGGTCGCAGTGGATTAGAGCCTGTGCATGGGGGTGAAGCGTTGAGCCCAGACTTTCATTAGTATTTTAAAATCTGCATTAAGAAGACTAATCGGCCTATATGAGTTGATATCCTTAGCATCTTTCCCCTTTTTTACGAAGCTGACCAATATAGATTCCTTGAAACTCGGGGGAACACTGCCTCCCTGTTTAATATTATTAAACAATTTCGCCAAGAAGGGAGTCAAATCCTTAGAAAAGGTTTTATAAAATTAGATTGGGAGCCCATCGGCTCCACAGGCTTTTGCCCCTGCAATCGACTTTACCATGTTTACAATTTCTTGTTCGGATATATCGAGCTGAAGTTGTTCCACTAATGTTCCGGTAAGAGTAGGAAGATTTACCTCCTCGAAATAATTAGAGATTTGATCAGCTCCTACCTCATATCTAGTGGTGTAAAGCTGCGAATAATGCTCTAAAAAACTTGGGATATGCCGTCTTTATCAAATGTAGAGGCTCTAGTCTTAGGATCAATAATTTCAGAGATCAGGGCTGCTTCCTGTTTGGTTTTGGTAGTACCGGTAAGCATTTTGCCCACCATTTGACTCTCCTCATACATTCGCTGTTGATATGTTCTAGAGCTGGCTATCTCTTCAATTGTAAAAAACTCCTTCAGATCATACTTCGCCCTTTCTAGCTGAGATCTAGCGTCTCCCATCCCCAAGACTGTGTATTTCTCATGCTCATTGCATTTTCTACTGACTGCTGGAGTTTAATGATTTTTTCTCGCTTTTGTTTGTTCTGGGTGGCTGAAAACGCAATCATCTGCCCACGAAGGGCTGCCTTAAACCCACCCCAGACTGAGAAGATTTCTGCTGTGTTGTCATTTCTCTCAAAAAACTCTGCTATCCATTCCTTTGTGTTGGCCACCCATTGAGGGTCCTGCAGGAGGAGGCGATCCATCTGCGACCTGGATAGTTGCCTCCTGCACTCCTCAATCTCCACTTCGAGTTTAGTGCCATAATTCCAGAAATTTCGAGTTACACTTGTTACATTAAATTCCTGAAATTACTCCATTATGCCACATCATGTGATTATGCCACCGGTTTGCCTAAGTTATAGTGTGGAGTGCGGGAACAACGCAAACAATCAAAACTTAAGAGTCTGTTGTTCATGGCACTTGTGTTCTTTGCAGATATTTTTGTACACAACGCTTACCCATGTCAAACATGGATGCAAGGCTACATTGTGCACTAAAATTTATGGGGAGATTTTCCAAAAAGTCGCACAACGCAGCGCAGCCCCCCGCAAGGCTGCGCCGCGTTGCGTGACAGGGAGGGAGCAGGAGAGCGCCATATCTTCAGAGATATGGCTCTATCCTCCCCTTTCCCTTGCGCCGGCGCTGATTTCAGCTGCCGTGCGCCATGCACACACCTTAGCGCCGCAGCGCTAGGGTGTGTGCATGAGTGTAGCATAGGTTTTGTACAGGAAGGGTACCCTTCCTGTACAAAATACTATGCAAGGCACGATGCAAAGCTTTTCCCACTTTGCATACGTGCTGCACAGCACGCATGGAAAGTCGGAAAAGCATGGAGAAATGAAAGCATTTCTCCTGTTAGCGCCTCCTTTGAAGGGGCGTTAACTTTTGGCGCAAAACCATGTTTACAAATATTTGTAAATATGGTTTTGCGTCAAAAGGCATGGGTGGCTGCATGGGAACGCCCATGTACCACCCATGTAACGCCCCTTCGGCACAAAGTAACGCAAAGCAGTGCTTAGCGCTGCTTTGCCCTACTTAAAGAGTGCTTTCCAGCGCAAAATAAGTTTTGCGCTGGAAAGAAAATAGCAAAAAAAAAATTTGCGCTGGTTTGCATCACTTTTGTGATGCTAAACCAGCGCAAAAGTTTTGAAAATCTCCCCCTTAGTGTTGAATTACATTTGCATTTCATGTAATTACATTAAATTCTGCATCGTTTTCCTGAAACCTCGCATAATTGCACCAAAGTAATCTATGCACATTTCACGCGCCCCGACTCTATAACTTTCTCATAAACGACAACTGAGTTAATAATTGTTCTTTGTTCCTGACAATGTGATGTGCCCTCCAGTCCCTCATTATGTACATATTCAGGTGTCTGCCAAAAAACAGTTGGGCTAATCTGTTAGTGTCATATACTTAATCATAGTAATTTGCCTACCTGATAGTTTGCTCACAGTGGGGGACAGTGACCCTTTTGTCTTTTGGAAAGCGTTAATTATGCAGGAAGTTCCTGTCCAGACCAGCTCCATAGAGTCATCGAGAAAGCCAATTATGAGACACTGCAGGCAGCTTCTGTCCCAGCCATCTAGGAAAACACAATTTGGAGAATATCGAAGTTTAACAACTTTTCTAAAAACGTAATTTCTATAACTTGATCACTAAGAGTGAAAGTAGGCCAGACAATTAGCAATTAGATTTCCTGTAATTAGTATCAGTGTCACAACAAATTATGTTTTTAGTTGGCTCCTGGCTTATTCTGAAAACAGGAACATTTTACTGAAATTGTGCAGACATTAAAATTACAGGCTCACAGTTTTTAAAGGGAACATGGTCTCATCTAGTAAAATAATAAGTTTGTGTACTTGTTTCTTTTGAAACATGCAAGTTGATGCAAACGCCCATGTATTAAATTTAACCTTACATCAGTTGTTGGTCAGCGTTGAGGTCTAGTCAAATTGGACTTGGCTATTTTCAGAATTATGCCTTGAATATGTTTGTTTTGGGTTGTTTTAGACATTAACACTGAAGTATTATCTGTGGTGCTACCGGACTGCTTTTCAGCCTATTTGCCGTGTTTTAAACTCACATTTAAGTGGCATAAGGTTTGCTGTATCCCACAGTGGGTATTTGATTTTTATGCTTCCTGCACAGTTTTAATGGCCGTCCATAAAAATGGGATATGCTAATGATGTTCTCCTCATGTGTTGCCATGTTTTAGTGAAAAAACGCAAAGAGTGAGGCTTTGGTTTGCAGCCTCTCACTTCCTAAAGGCCCGAATTGCTTATGCTTGTGCTCTAATGTCATAATATAAAACCATTCTAGGGAGAACACAAAAAATATAGCTTCTTTACACAACCCTTCACACCTTCTCACAGGTCAAAACTAGCCATTTCCCTGATGGATTGCTTTGCTGAAGTGAAAGCTGAAATAAATTCAACATTCCATAACACAACTATCATATGAGCATCGGCGAATTAATTCAAAGCTGGATGTTCTGAAAGTAGAATGATTTTTGCAAGAGTGAAGTGAAAGACATTTATCAGGTCAAAAAAAAGTTAGGAAGGATGACTTAAAGCTCAGAGACGGGAACAGTCTTCATAAAACAAAATGCAGATACAACTAACCGTGTTAGATTTAATTGCACCTGAATATACCCAGAGGCGCCTAACAGACGAGGAGTTACCATCTTTACATTTCTAAAAAATGTATTTGCTCAGATATTTGGGAAGAACTACCTTACAAACCATCGATTGGGAAAATCTGTAGGGCTGGTTAGAAGTCAATTAATTTAAATGAGCCTCAGCACTTTATTTTTTTATGTTCAGCAAATATTTAATGTAGTATTCAGTACTATGGAGGGGGCATGATTTATAAGTGCACCACAAATGCCCTAGAATGTCATCAGTGAAGTCATGACCATTTGAAGAGTGATGTAATATGTGAGGACTAAGCGATGTGTTGTGGGGGCGTAAGTTATAGTTAGCTCAGATAACTATAACTGCTGACATTCACTGGTCTTGTGCGAGTGAAATTTAAGCCTAACTATAGCGTCCCTGCAACATTTGTTCTTTTCAGTGAATATATATATATATATATATATATATATATATATATATATATATATATATACCAATTGAAAGCACCCGACACTTGGAGGCCCACTCACAGCGTGTTGCAATATTTATTCAGAAGGCAGCATCAAACAGAAGTACTACCTACTAGTGGTCACCAGTAGATAGTTATAGTTAGGACCTTTCTTCTATTCAAAAAGCGTTTTTCTTTTGCAAATATCTTTCAAAACTAATGGCTCACTCACTTCAGCTGCAATGTTGAAACTTTCTGGGTGATTCATCAAGCTGGGGCCGAGAAAATGAGGGGGTCCCAAAACGCGTTTTCTCCAGGTTAATTTCCATAGGAAACTTGAGACACGGTTACAGCCCAAACTGCTGAACGGAATTACACCAAATTTAGCAAAAAGGTAGCTTTTGGTTCAGAAAGCACTCTTTTTGTTAAATGGTGTAAATCCGTTCAATATTTACATTTCTCAGATATACAACTGGAGACGCGAAGGATTCGCGAACCCTCCCGATCTCGAGCCTGCAATCTGATTGGCTGCCAAAACTTCAAACCAGGAAGTGTTGGCAGCCATCTTGTGCTCGGTTGAACCGAGTCACAAGGAAAAAGGTAAAAAAATAAGAAAAAATAAGAAAAAGGGCAGGGTAGAAACACCCTTACCCCCTAGCCCTGCTCAGAAAAAGCATTTTTAAAAAGAATTTCGGCCAGATTCAAGTTGGATCCGCGAATCCAGATGAAAATATTTTACAAAAAATAAAGCGCAGGCTACCGCGCTTCATTTTCTTTCAGCCCCCGGGTGGGTGAGATGCAAGGGCCGGTGTGGGCCCCCCCAGCCCCGGGAACCGCCATCTCCCCAGGGCTCATACATTCAAATCAGGGGGGGCTACAATGCCACCCGCAGCCCCGGGGGATGCCACCTCCCTGGGGCTATAATTACAAAAAACAATGCATGGGGGGCAGCCGTGGTGATGACCACCTTCCTGGGGCTATGTTTAGAATAATGTGTGGGGGGCTCAAGCCCCCCACACAGCCCCATGGACCACCACCTCCTTGGGGCTACTTTTCAAATGGGAGGGGGGTGCACTTCAAAGTGAGTACACTTTGCATGTCAGCAGCTCCCTGGGGGTAAAAAGCAAAGCAGGAGGCGAGAGCCGGCCGGGATGGCGGGGGCCTTCAGGTTCCCTCCATCGTCCTCAACCAGATGGCCATGCCACGGGCGATGGGGACCCTGAGGGGCCCACTTGGCCCCCTCCTTTTTTTTATTTAAAAAAAAAAATGACATGGCTCTGGGTGATGGGGACACTGGGGCTAAAAAAGGCCCAGGAGGGGTGCCGCCCTTGAAAATGATTTTTAGAAAATGGGCATGCCCCGGGGGATGGGGTCTCCAGGGCCAAAATCGGCCTTGGGAGGGGGCCACACAGCCCCTTTCCTAAAATAAAAAAAAAAACAAAGACGGCAACTCGCCGAAGGCCCTGCCCCCTCTCTGCACTACTCTGCAAACACACCTCCTGGCGCGCTCTTGGTTGGGGGATGAAGTCCCCTTTGCTGCTGGGGGTCCTTAGGGGCCAACTAGCCTTCCTGTTGCCTCTAGTAATCCCCACACAGTGGGATTGCTGAGAGTAATCACAGGCCACGCCCTCTTTCTCCACCACTCTGCAAACGCACCTCCTGGAGCGCTCTTGGCTGGAGGATGAAGTCCCCTTCGCTGCTGGTGGTCCTTTGGGGTCAACTAGCCTACCTGTTACCTCCAGTAAGCCCCACACAGTGGGACTGCTGAGAGGTGGTCAACCACGCCCCCTTTCTCCACCACTCTGCAAATGCACCTCCTGGTGCACTCTTGGTTAGGGGATGAACTTCCCTTGCCTCTTGAGGGTCCCTGGGGGCCAACTAGCCCTACTGTTACCTCTAATAAGCCCACACACAGCTGGATTGATGCGAGGTTGTCAGAGGCCACGACCCCCTTTCTCCACCACTCTGCAAACGCACCTCCTCTTTTTTTTAATAAATGTTACGATCTTGCGAGACTCTTGCGGGATTGTGGAAAATAGGAAGAAGTAGGGGATGTTTGAATACACTCTGCTATGCACACTTGTTACCGTATGAAGGAGTCTTACCTGAAATGGTGTTATTCAGACTCTAGTATTTATGCTCATTGGCTTGAGAAGAGTTGTGAGTAGAGTTAAGGCTTATTCAAACACCTTAATTCGCACACCCATCATCTGAGCTAGAGGTCTGAAAGGAGAGCCCAGTCCCTCCCCACACCCTACTTTGCACACCTGTCATCACAAAGAGAGGTCTTAACAGAGAGGCCAATCCCTCCATACACCCTACTACGCACATCTGTCATTGAAGAGAGAGGTCTGAAAGGACAGGGCAATCGCTCTCCACACCCTACTACGCACACCTATCATTACAGAGAGAGACCTCAGCAGAGAGGCCAGTCCCTCTACACACCCTACTATGCACTCTCATCATTGCGAGAGCAATGACAACTCAAAAAAAGATTGTTGGTGAGATGTCTTGTTATCAAAGTTACAATAACTAAGCAAATAAACAATGTCTATTGGATATTTATCTGTTTAATACTCACCCATGTTTTCCAAAGATTTTGCAAACTGTGACCCATATCCTGTTTTGTTACAATAAAGAAACATTATTTTACTAAACTTATGTCAGAACACAGCATATATTATAAAGTCATTCTACAATACATACACTCACAAAAATAATTTACTTTAAAAAATCCCTAGAAATTTACTGAAAAAAACAAAGGTTAAAGTAATGTTAGAATTAGGTGTAAAAAAGGTCTATTTTCATTTAAAAAACAAAACCTTAGAAATTCACTGAAAGAAAACAAAGGTTTCCTCTTCACTACATGTTCTGTTGTGCATGATCTATCTGTGTTTAGCAACTGCTCATCATAAACAAATTATATTTATATTTTCTTGCCAACATACCACTTTGATTTCATGTGCTTTTTTACTTTATCTTTGTTCGGGTGCAGTACAGTGTTATTCCAAAATCTGTATTGACTGACCGTTACACAATCTTGATTTGCACTTAGCAGCCGATATGAAAATAACATTTGCATTGTTGGACTTTGGGGGAAAAAATGCTTATTTACGCTGTGTTGTCAGCGCAAATGTTTCTTGCACTGGTTATTGAGGGCAAATACTGGTGCTAATTGCCCACAATGTTGTGCAAAGCTATGTAAACCTGCGGGAAATCTTATTTCTAGATTAGTTTTTTTGCCCTGAAAGATGTAAGGACATAAACACCAAACTATTTTAGTGAACGTAAAGTAGTACATCAGTACTTTGCTTACCTTTACATACCTTTGTGAATTGACCCTAAAACATTTGAAACTGGAATATTCAGCTAATATTAATATACAACTAGAACAAATAGAATGGACCATGCCCTCTTCGTATTTTTGCTAATGGAGAGTTTGTCATTTTGGATGTGATTTTAAAAGGCTTTTAAGTATGTAAAAGAGTACTTCTGCAGTACTACCTCCTGTACTCTTAAACTTCTTCCACCTCAAAGTGTTTTCGGTGCTGATTTCATCCTTGATACAGTGCTTAATTTGTAAAAGGTTAAGTGCCAGGGCTCTCATCAGGAGGCCACTGCAGCCTTCACCACCCATTGCCCCTGCCAGCGCTGCCAATGACAGTACCAAACCAGCTACTAGCCAACACAGCTACAAGTGTGACAATTTAGACTATTCCAGGCCCCCAAAGCAATAAGATTAGCATGGGCGGCAGGTGATAGTCATTTTTAACGTTTATTGAATTAGTAAACAACTGTTGTTGTCCTCACCCTAAATCAGACAAGCAGCCGACCATGTGGCAGACTGTCATAAGTGCCAGTGCTGCCAATTAAGTGCTGGTGCCGGGCACAGGAAACCACCGATATCATTAAGCACTACGTTGATATCAATTTTACAGTAGATTTTAATTAAACAAAATCAGAATGCAGCACGATTTAGAACTGTATATATGCATCGTGATTTCGGAAATGGTTTCCACTACTGCGTTGTGCTTGCACATAAAACAAGCATTTGCAATGCAATAGGTCTCGCATTTGCGAGAGTTTGAGCTATTGGCATTGTAAATGACAATGCTTTTTATTTATGTGTTTTGAAAACGTGCAAGCGGTGTTTATAGTCCTTGCTTACGAGAAGCAACGCTGGCAGTAACTGCGCCTCTTTTACTGCCAGCCTTGCTTCTATAAGTAGAAAGTGCGTATTTACACACCGTTTGCAAGTTTTCAAAACACAAATAAAAGGCGTTGTCATTTACAATGCCAATAGCTCAAACTCTCCCAAATGCGAGACCTATTGCATTGCAAATGCTTGTTATGATTTTTCGAGGCCTGAAGACTTATGTTTTCCAGTGTGGGACACTGGGAGTAACTTGCCAGTGACTACTTTTGGGTCCAAAAGGGTCCCCCAAAATAAGTATGTTCTTCTCCCATATAATTTAGTATTCAGTACAGTAATGGATCTGCCTGCATTTAGCCAATCATCATACTGATATCATCCATCATATGAGCCTTTCAATTAATTGGAAACGATTTGAAATGAGTACATACTTTACTAATGGACGTGTGTTGCTGGATGTCTATGACCTTACAGGTTTTTGTGTCATTTGTGAGAAGCATATACTCCCCACTAAGAGTAGCATGATATTTATAGTCCACCTTGTAGTGCATGATTACAAGTGTTCCACATACAAATAATGGTGAGACACACATCACCATTAGCGCATTTTCAGCATAATGGCCCGACAACAATCTCCTGTTTTTTGCAGATACTCCTCAATAAGACAGGTGATATCAAGAATTTCGTTATCAGAATAAGCATGAGTAAATGCATGGCATGATTGTGAGGTACATCTCCACAGTCATATGAATTAAGGAAATTCATGTTAGTAATTAGTGTGGGACTTGGATGGTCCTGACAAAAGCTGGAAGACCTTTTATGCCAATAAAATTAAAAAAAGCTTAAACATGTTGACCTAGGGGCGGGGAAGCCATTACGCAGATGCTTGAGCAAACCCTGAGACATTGTTAGTGCTGCTGAGATGCCTTGGTCCACCTCAGCGAATTACTTTGCTTTTCAAGTAATTGATGTGGTGGCTCAATTTCAGACTTTTGAAGCTCGAGAAGTGCAGCAGGCTTGGAATTAGGGTCATTTGATGTTATTAATTGTTGGCACAATATGGTAAAACATTTTTGTACCAGTAATTAATCTTCAGGCTGAATGAAGGACCGCTTTCAGAGGCGTTAAAAAATGAATGGTTTTTGACTACTACCATCAGTGCTGGAAACTAGGGGGATTGCGCTGGATACCGGTTGCGGCAGCTCTTTCTGGGCCGGATCTGGGATCCGCCCGACCCAGGGAAATATGTTTAATTTGTCCTGGCATCTTTTTCTGACATCAGGACACAATTCAGCAACGCCCGAACATCATCTCCATTCGGTTTGGTGCAGCAACCTGCAAGCAGGGAGGCGGCTTTCTTATTTTCTCTTCCAGACAGGAACAAACAAATGCCTTAATTAAAGGGGCACCAGCCTTCCTTTTGTTCAAGTACCATCCTGAGTGGCATACATCTGGAGCCTACCACCTCGATGCAGTGGAAGGAAACAAAGGCACATAGCTTATCACTTCACATGTACTTCAGAGAAACTGAGACTTGGAGGAAGGTTTTCGACTTTGGTCCACACCCCTATGTAAGAGATGTTTGTGCATTGTAAGAACACAAGATTTATCTGCGTGTATGAGTAATTAAACTAACAATGATTGAAATGGAGCTAACTAATTAATTTTTTATTTACTTCTTTTATAGCACTACTCATCCCAGTGTAGGGTGTCAGAGAACTTTGCATCACATAGAGAAATAAAATAAATCATACAAGTGTGTGAATCAATGAACATGAAACGTTATGTAAGACAATGCATGATGTTCGAATCACATATCCATACTTACCGACATTATAGGTTAAGAGTGAACGGTAGGGAGAAACACCAAGTCAAGATATAAAAAGTAATAATACAGTGTTTGGGATTGTCTCTACTGACAAGACGTTATTAATTCTCAGAGGAACCTTTCTTTGCAAGTTTAGAATAAAAACATGTTGAGAATAAAAACAATAAAGATCTAAACCCATGATTTACAGTTTGCATGCAGTACCTTGGTGCCGGTAAATAGATCACTGTGCTATATTAGAAGGAATGCAATTTATGAACTGGGAGTAACAAAACGATCTCAGTGTCAAAAGCAATAGCGCACTTACAGATCTGTGACCTGCATGCTACACGATGTGCTTTGCAGGAGGCATATTAACCCTTTTATGCAACTATATGAGTCAAAACTGTGATTGGGCAAAACGCAGAACTCCATTAACGACCAGAGTTATCTTACCACTATTATAATCTCCTCAAAATTGCTGAGGACAGAAAGATCTCTGCAGCAGGTGTCTTAATATATAAAATATTTTAAAACGCATCCTCTTTGTGAAGTAAGCTGGAACAGATTTACTTTCACTTTACTTATTTCACTTTTCACATTTGCCCTTGGTGTCAATTTCTTTGTAGCAGATTTTTCTTTCAAATAAATGTATTAATTGACTGTCAGACTCCTCTTTTCAAGCTCCGCCCCTCATGACTCAACTCCCCTTTCCTCTGCCACACCTTGACCCCCCACCCCCAATTTATGGGTTCGCGGAGCAAATTGGTTATAACTGCAGTACTGGCTAGTATAGCTGATTTATCAGAGAGCCAGATACCATGTGTCCTCAAACTTACGTAATGACCAACACATGCTGTTAAAAAACAGGCCATGCTGCAGAGATTAGCAGCGTTCCTTCCAATAAACATCAGCTATGTCGAGGCTCAGCAATGCTTTCGTTCACACAGAAATTCAAATCATCCATCTACTGCACTTACCACTGGCTCTCCCACTAGGCGTCCCCACTCTGGGGGTCATACACAGTCCGTTCGAAGATTGGCGTGCTTTCTTGTACAGTAAACCCGAGAGGCAGGGCTACTGATCACCTGCCACAAACAAAACTTCCCACTTGCGGACTTCACCTCAGGCGCAACAAATTAGAAATGGACAATTGTGTCACGTGGTTTACCGGAAGTCTCCCTTCCAAAGGACAGGGGCACACTCGTTGCCATGTTAGGACAGTACAGTAATTTCTTACTCGAGAACCGCACTCACAAGAATTCCTGGTTCATAAAATCTTACCACGAACATTTTAAAATATGATTATATGAAGCAGCCATTAGGTAACCGATTTCTAAAAGCCAAGACCGTTTGATATTGGATCGACGTCGCCTTTGCAAGTAGTTATAAAAGGCAGCTCACTTCATTACATGGGGTTTAATGTGTATACACGGTTTAAATGTTTATAACGAACTTATTGCGAGGGTAAGGATATTTTTCAAAACTGTCTCTCGTGCATCTATCAGCGTTTGTTAGCCGACTCTTTTAGTTTCTATTTTGTTTTCCCGCATTATGTGCAATGTTTTTATTTTGTGTATGGTTGCTGCGCTGCCATCTGTCAAACGCCGACTACCAGAACCAATCAGGGTCGTAATCTATATTACACTTACTGTAACCCTGACCAATGGGTTGAGCTCCCGTTGAAACCAATGAAAGACCTGTACTTTGATGCATGTTAGATGAATAATGTTTGTTTTAAACGAGTGCAGCATGTTTGGATTATGCGTACCTACTTTATAAAAAAAATCTATGAAGCAATTAACAAATTTTGTTGGATCACATTTATTTTTAAAATAAAATTAGGAAATCAATTTATTTTGTAATAATTTATCAAATGTGATTTGTTAGCCATATTTTTGAAAGTAGTATGGTTGTTGTACAGAACAAAAGTGACATATTTTATTCCTTATAGACTTGCTGGCTAAATCGTACCAATAAGGTAAAAATAATATATTGAAACATGGCGATGTATAGTCTCATGGAGCTGACGTGTCTCCTGATGGACCCCGCGTCACAATTCCTCTTTTATGTCTATTTCATTCCAGCCGTGACGTGCACTGTTTGCTTTTGTGCTAGAAACACCCTTGTTTACCAATTCCCACTCTGTAGGACCTATGGAGTGCGTTAAGTTGTATGAATGACGGTAAACTTGACCAATGGTCGTGACTGTCACGGATCCAGGGGAATGAACTGTGCCTGATGACGTCTGACCGCCATGTTAGAATAAGGAAAGCCGAGGGGATTCGTGCAAGAGGGAAAGAGGAACCAAATACCTCAAGACCCCTTTCGGCGTGGTCAGACCTTATTGACAGCACGCCCCGGGGCTAGTAGAGTCCAAGGGGAAGTAGTCTGGTGAGTGTCAGAAACCCGGGCTTTTGGGACTTTGCTCCTTACAGCTGGTGCAGGGATAGGGGAGGAGCGAAACTCCCACAATGGATAGGCTTTGTTATTGACATAGTTGCTGGGTTGGCGCGGTTAGCATAAACACATTTGTCAGGAAGTTGGTCTCTGCTGTTGGAGCACAGTGGTAAGGTTAGCGGAGCTGAACCTCTGCCTTTTGGGATGAATCTGGGCACGTAGTAGAGATGGCTTAACCCGTTGAGGTAGCAGGGGGGTCTTGATGTTTCATCCATTCCAAGTTGGAAGTGCTTGTCACAGCTATAGTAGTTACACAATGGTTTATATGTGTTTTGGGTCAAGGCGGAGTGGTGTATTGGGTCTCTGCCATTGGCTTCCGTTGTCACGATTGGGGTTTTGCCCTGTCAAGTATTGGAGGTGTTATGGTTAGGCACTGTGAAATTGGGACGCTTTCATTCTAATGGACACACATTGGTTCATCGGTATCCTTACAAAACCGATGCTTTTGTTTATATTTATTATTAGTGGTAAAATAGAAAATAACCCCTGAGAACCACAGAGTCAACAGCAATGGTAAAAAAAAATTTGTTTACGTTAAATACATGCTTATGAAAAATATCATACCTCTTTTAGAAATCCTCATAGCAGATTGAAAGAGGGGGCGAGTGATCCAAGGTTTGTTGTTTAGGTGAAAATACCGTAACAATCGGAGAAGGGGGTACCCTTTAGAGGCAAATCAAAATCTAGTGGCGTGCAAAGATTTTGTTTCGCGTGGGACATTTTGCGAGGAGTCCGATTTTTGACCTCTGGAAATGTTGCATTGCTTTCTGGGTTTCCTTTGCTGTGCAAAGTTGTGTTATTCTCATGGCGGAATAGTTTTCACAGTCGTAGAACCCACTCATGCCAAATGCGCTTCATGGCCGCCTCAGGCGTATGGAATGCTGTATAAATGGTGTAATACAGTACAGTATTTTCCGCGATGCAGTTTTTCTTCTGTTTACATTTTCCGGTTTCTTTCTAGACCCAATGGCCATTGACTGTTTTATGTAAAGCATTTTTTTTTTTCAGAACCAGGAGCCGAACGCGGGAATAGAAACCAGTGGTGCGCACGCACCACAGAGGAGCGGGGGGGGCGAGGGAGCCTGTCGTCTGTGCCGCGCACTGATGCGCGTCCTAGACACGGACGGGAATGGGCGGAGCAAAGGCGGGACATGCGCCCGCCTTTGCCCAATTGCGTGCCATTTTTTTTTTTTAAAAAGCACGCTACAGCCAATGTGGGCTTCCGAAAGCAAAACCACACACACGAGCGTGTGGTTAGCTTTCTGAAGCCCATACAAGAGGTCTCGCGCTGCGCGAGCAGTGCTGCGCACTGCAACACTAGGCCCGAGACCTAAAAAGGGATGAAGTATTTGTAAACTACGGATAGGGCAAACTAATTGTTTGCACTTTTTGACACAGATTCAGTTCGACTGCAGCACATTTTGTTGTAATTTATTAAAAAAAACAGCCCCAAAGATTGCTACTTACTCTTCTGATTTATGCATGTTTGTGTCATAACTTTGTGATTGAGAATAGGAAACATCATTATATAAAAAGAAAAAATCCTCACTTTGATGACAGTCATGTCAGTGAACTACAGCTCTCTAAATCCTTTGCAGAATATTCATTCTTTGTAAATCACATTCTCTGTATAATTACTTCTCAAATAGAACTCAGGGGAAATTGAGCAAATGCTGGGCCGGGTTGATAAGGCCATAAAAAGAAATGTGCAAACAATGATGTGCATTTTTATTAAGATTATATTACACCCAGTAAGAATTCTTTAACGTTTTGCAAAACTTCCTTTCAGACCTGGGAAGCGTTGACGGGGGTGGGGGTTAGAGTACGCACACTGTGTGGATAAGGAATATGACTGCCTGGCTCAGCAAGCTGCATATTTGCTGTTAATAAAGCAAATATAGTGTTCTGAATCCTTGCAAGGTAGAATCAACCTTCCAAACTTTCACATTGGTATACTGAATACTGTAAATTGGGTTAAAGATCTGTTGTATACAAAGCTTAGAAATGCCACAATTGTTGTACACTGCGCTATATATATAAATATTGTGTATTTTATTAAAGAGAATGCTCATTCAAAAAAGAAAATATAATCTGTGTTCATGTAGGATGAATAGTTGAAATAATTTTTAGTTCTGGACAGATCATAGATCATACATGAATATAATGTATTTATTGGAATAGGTGCACTGATGTAATGTTTTGCTTTCTAGGCTTTTGTTGACCAATTTATATCGTATGGGTTTAGGTAGCAAGTAAAATCATACATCTCAATAGTTCACTGCTATGATGTGAATTTTTTTCCAAGATTAGTTTGAAGAAACACAAATTATACTGTACATCGAAGTAAAAAGGCACTACAATGCTAATTATTTAGATTTATTTGTGCCTCATAAACTGATGATAAACCTACTGCTTTAGCATTAGCATTTACGAATGTGACCCTAGAGATAATGTAGTTATGTGCACCCCATGACCATCATCATATCATGGTCTGTAATGCCATTTCCCTGCTGTTTCCCAGCTGCAGCATGTCGCTCCTTTCCAGTGCTAAATTTGTGCCTGTGTTGGTCAGTGCTCAGCACCTGCACTAATTTTCAAACACCAACACTTTATTATGACAGTCCAACGCATGGTGGCACTGTTTGACTTTTTTAAGAGGAGAAAAGTGTTTCACAATTCCATAGACTTAAAAAAACACATAATTAATTAGTGTGTCTAGTCCATTCTTACAAGTCGAGATCGGTTGAAATAGTGCAACATGCCACACTTGTATCAGTGTGATGGTTAGTAGTAATCGCTGGATGTGGCGTTTGTCAGGTCTAGCGAGGACAGAGTATGGTAAAAGCCTTGGTAGCTTCCTGAGAAATATGTTTTTTACAAATTAAGCACTGCTCCTTTCATGGGCTGGAGAAGCTACTGCTAAAAAACAGCTTGGTTTTGGCGGTTGCACGTGGCAGAAATTTGCATCAGAGAAGCCGGGCAAAGGTGGGCAACTTTATTCCACTTCACCTCTTAGATGTTTAGAAATCTGCCTTAGTTTGCAGGACAAATGTTTATTTTTTCTAGTCCCTATATTTATAAGGTAAGGGTATTAGACTTTCTTGATGCCTCACAATCCTTTCCTATAACCTAATATATGCTCACTTATATGTATTTTATAACACAAACATTTTTCTGAAAACCTAACCGTGCACCGTGACCAAATGTTTTTGTTTTACTTCTGATGCTGCCTCTTCATTTCAATTGAAGACACTCTCATGCAACTTGGATAGATGGGCAGAGTCTTCACTCAATAAGAGTTGTAATTGTAACTGGTTTTTATAGCCCAGAAACAAAGAGACCATTCTATCAATAGAGGGATATTCAATCTATCTGTTATTGGAATGTTGAAACAAGGCAATATTAATTATTAAGAGGTTGAGGAATTAAACTGTGACTATAAAAGATAATTGTACAAACAATGTGGACGTACCCACTGGAAAAGAAGACGAGTTTTGGACTCACTGTGGTAATAAACAGTGCTGCAAAACCATTAGGTTTTTATTAAAAGACCCCTCACACACCAACCTGGTTGGTGTCATGCTTCATCATTGGGGTCCCAACCGGGTGGCCGAATGCCGCCCGGTTGTGCTACGACGCCTGATTACAGCGGAGCTGGTGTGGTGTGTTAGTGTGATGTGAAATGTGCAGGTTAAAAATATCTCTGGGGATCCTTGCCAAATGTGTGTATTTGTGGTGGCCCAGGATATGTTAAAATCCGAGAGCGCAACTAATGGAGTTGTTTTGACTCGTAGTTGTCTGTGATAGGTCTACATGTTTCAGCCCCTGCAAGAAAATAGAGGGGGCTTTCTTCAGGACCGTGTGAAAAAGGTGAGTGAGTGGCAAAATATGGACCACGGGACCACGGGAGACCGAAGTAGGTTGTAGCGGGATATCCGTCTTGACGAAAGTGTGACTACAGACGATTCCCCTCCCGGGCCCTGAAACGCTGCTATACACTTTATTCTAGTGTTCCTTCAAGTGGGGTCGTAAGTATCGACTCCCCTCATTCTCTCCAACACACCTTAGCACGTGTGTTGTGATTTTTTAATATTCACGTGGCCATATTTTGCCACTCACTCACCTACGAGTCAAAACAACTCCATTAGTTGCGCTCATTTACCATGGTGCAAGGATGCCTGCGTCGTTGGGAGATTGTTTTTGTTCAGGAAGGGTTCCCTTCCTGCACAAAAACAATCTGAAATGCCGTTTTTCAACTTCTATGTGTGCTGCATTAGCACACATAGAAGTTGAAAAACAGCATTGTTTCAATGATTGTTTATGTGCAGGAGGGAGCCCTCTCTGAACAAAAACAATCATTAGAGGTGATTTCTCTTCTATGTGTGCTGCAGAATGCAGCACGCATAGAAAGAGGGAAAGAAAATGAGGAGAAATGAATACATTTCCCCTTGGTGCACCTTCCTACGCCTCCCCATTCAGACACATTTCCAGATTTACGATTCCTCGTGAATCTGGAAATGTGTCTGGTTCCATGGGTGTTGCGTGGGAACACCCACAGCAACACCCATGGAACGCCCCTTTCACGCAAAGTGCTGCGTGTAAAGGGGCCATATTTACAAGGACAGGAAAAGTCACATAGGGTGGCTTTTCCTGTCCTTGTAAATATGGAGCAGTAAAATGCGCCACCGGTACGTCACAAAAAGTGACGCACCGGTGGTGCAAGGGGGTTGTAAATCTGCCCCTGGGTTCCCTCTCTGGTCTTATTTAAACGTGTGGCAGGATATTGAGTCAATAACTGTTTACCTCAAGTGTGGATAGCCTGAGTTTATTGTGTTGTCAGTCAGCAAAAGTATACTTTGATGTCTAAACAGGAAAAGTTACCCCAAGTCCATTTACTCCAGTTGGCGTTCAGTATCTACTTCTAGTTATATATTCCTTATTTTGGTTTTGTGTGCTGCCATTATTCTGGATTAAAATTGGCTGATCTCACCCAAGTCTGGTTTACAGGAACATGAGATTTGTCTGGCCATACCTCCTTCAAAAGGGCAGTTTAAAGACTGTACATTGCCCATAATATCAGCTCTGTCTCTAACACTCCTCACCCTCCAATCTACAGGCATTTAGAGACATCAAGGTAGCTAAACACAACTTTTTCACTGGGTGATTTAAAGGTCACTGAAGGGACAATCATGAAAACAAAATTATTTTTACTAATAAGCAGAGCACTATTTCCAAGCTAAGGACCATAGCAGTGGAAACAATAAAGTAGAAGAAAAGATGGTAGTAGGATTGATGACATAAATGTTTTTAAACTCCTTTTACCTGCTGCTGCTGTCTTAGGTTATATGGGACACAAAAAGGCATAAGCATTGGGTTTTTTTTCAAAAATGTTGCTTGTCGACATGTTGTTCAGCAAAGTTCTGCATATCATAGGCTGTCAGAAAGTGTATTGACATGCCAAAACAGTTTCAGAGCTTGTTTAGTGCAGTAGTGTTTGAGACAACAAAGATTATTTCTTTAGTGTTAACCATATGAAGGTATGTATCCCGTTTGTATCATTTGCTGTGTTTATATTTGTATTATTTGGTCAACGGGGAAGCTACAGGTGCTCTGGGTTGTGAAGTGAGGCCTGGTGACTGAAGAGCTCTGAAGCATCATGACCTCCCTCCTATGAGCTGAGAAGAGTTGGATAGTGTCAGAAAGGAAAGGCATCATGCCCCACTGCGTGCTCTGACTTGTAATTAGTGCCCTGGCTGAAGAAGGAAGGGTAAGAGTTATGGTCGTGGTTATGGTAAGGCTCAGAATTGTGAAGAGCTGCACAGTAGGAGAAGGGCCAGGCAGTGGTGGAAGTCCCACTGGGCACTCAGAGATATGAAGGGAAGACTGATGGTAAGAAGGGAGGGGCAGAGAGGGGAATGATGAAGGCTGAGTTCCTTTTTAAAGGTCATGGAACTCTGGGTAGACTTGCAATATCCTTATAATATATGGCAGGGGGTACTTTTTTTCCTTATAATACATAGCAACACCGTCACCTTTCCCATAAAATGCTTAAATCCTTGCTGTGTTGCTCTCGCGTGAAAGAGATAGAGTGTTTGTAAAAATAAAGAATACAGTTAAACTCTCTAGTGCAAAATTAAATACACCAACATCAAGTAGATATTTGTTGCAAAAATATATTACAGTCAGTTTTATAGAAGTGGGATTAAAAAAATGTTGTAGCTCAGAATGTATAAACAGATGCAGAGAAATTCAATGTTTCCTATAATTACATAAAAGGAGGAAAAATAAACATTTTGCCATAAATATCTCCTTTCTGCTTATCACTCCTCATTTAAAAATCATGGCAGAAGAAAAAAATGCCAGCTTTTTGGATTTTTTAAGCTGCAGCTTTAATTATCCCCTGGGCTGCTGACTCTGGAAGCAAGCTCTGTGACACCAGAACTCAACTGCCATATATTTTTGCAGTTGAGTGGCTACTTATTTCTGTATTGCAGTCGACTAGGTGTGTCACAAGTCACCTGTAATAAGAAAATTGGAGATGGTTTTTCATACAGGAATAGCAGGCCCCCATGTACTCTAATTTCTGTGTTTCAGTACACATTAAATTCTGGCCTCCAGTGTATTTGGTGAAGCGCATGGCAGTATTTTCTAATACACATAGAGCTGTTTTTCATATTCTATTACAATTATTTTTCAAAATTGAAAACTCGGTTTAGCAGTACGTCAAACGAGAAAATATTTAATTTGACACATTTAACATGTATTGCAGAGCGCTCAAAGGTGTCTGAAACTCCAACACTCACAGCTGACATATAACTACATACCAAAATATGCAAAAAAATGTAGCATCAGTACACACATTTTACCATGGCTGAGATATAGTGTAACATTTTGAAGTGAAACTCCATCTGCAAGTGATTAATACACAGATCTTTGTAATTGCTATCTTGAAAATAGAAAAAAATCTCACTCCAAGTTCAATGCCGCATATTAACCTTTGGAGTCCCGCTAAGAAAGTAATCGCCACTATAATCCATCACTGTGCAATATATATGACAAGTTCTGGACCTGTACCTTCCCGCCTTTTATCTTCATTGTTGCACTGTGATGATTGAAGGAGATATGCCTCCACACACTAATTAAACCATTTATTTAATTCTCACTTTGTAGGCAGAGTGGTTTGGAAAACAATGATTACCGACTGCACTCAGGGCTTAATCAATAAGTAACAGATCATTCATCAAGTTGTTTTATATTCCAAACGGAATGTTCATTTTGTATAACCTTGCAAATAAACCATTAACCACACCGCTGTCAAGATAGGGAAACAACCGACATTACCTCGTCGTCTCCTTCCTTGCTTCCCTTCATTACAACATTGAGGCATTCCTGACTCAACAGAAACCCATACCACGTGATTTATTCACAAATAAACAATACCCTTCCTCCTGTTTATTTTTTGTCTTAACAGGACGCACGTTCCACGCGCTGGCCGTGTGCGGTGCTGCACCCGTTTTTCTTTCTTTTTAGCATTTTCATACGCTTTTCATTTTGGATCTCTGGAGCTTTAGCTTGTGGCATGTGTTTACAGCTAATTAGGCCCTGCAGGGCTGGCCCGATCAGTGTGGCGCCCAGGATGTGCTGTGTCAGGGGAGGTGAGATGTGCTCCTAGCCATTGCATCTTTTGCGGGCCGGGATGATGGTGTTTTGCCATTTGCCAGCTCGCGGTGGCTGGGGATGTGCTTCCACATTTGGCAACCAGTCGAAAAGACTGCTGCGATTGGGGGACAGCACGGCTTCTATGCCAGCAGATTTTCTGCTTTACAGTAAGGGCCTCGCATGAGGGGTGAGAGGGAGTGCAGCAGAGCATTTGGCGAGGGCCGGTTTCGGCCGATTTTGTTACAGGGGGCCGATATTGCCGACCCCGGTAATAAAAACGGCCCCCCAGGGGCCCAAAACTGGCCCCCACCCTAGCAGCCTACCGGGGAAACGCCCGGTGCCCACTATGGCCAGTCCGGCCCTGGTCGTTTTTACTTACTTTAGCTGCTGTTGTGTACATTGGGGATTGGTTGTGTGTTCTACAGCGGACAACATTGGTACAACTGACATTTTGTTATGTTACATACTTTTGGATTGGTTCCTTGTGGTTTTTTCTACCTATTTGAAGGAGGAAGCCTGTTCCTTTGTCTTAATTGTTATGATGGTGGGGAAGCAGCCACCCAAGCGAAGGCAAGTTTTGTCTTCATCTAAGCAGGTTGAGCCTATTCCTGCGCGACGGAGCAGATCCACGGGCTCAAATGAGCCTTCAGCTTTGATCTCTGCCACAGAAGTCCTGGCAATGATTGAGGAGGCAGTGGCCAGAACATTGGATAACAGAGCTAAACCCAGGCACAAAGGCTCACGTTGAGATGTGGGTGTTGTGGTTTACCCTTCTGGGGATAAATCGGCTCAGAGACTGAACTTCCATTCATCTTTACGAGGAATTTTGTGCATAGAGAAGAGGTCCCAGACATTCTGCAGCACATCCAGGAGTATTTGGGGTTTTCTCCATTCCGATCTTATGAGGCGGTGAAAGAAATGTTTCTGCAATATGTCAACCCTCCGGTCTTTGGTATGCCATTTCATGCAGAATTAAGGATTTGATTACTGGAGAATCGCGGGACCTAGAGTGCTCCTCGGTTCCAGGGTTTTAGCAGAAGCTGTATTTGCTTGAGAAAGGCGAGGGCTCCCTTCTGCACAGTGTTAAGGTAGACGCCTTTCTACCCACTTTAATTGGCCGTACGTACATAAATCTTGAAGACTGTTCTCCTTCCGATGCTACTGACAAGAAGGTAGAAGGAGCACTTAAGAAGGTATTCTCCACTGAGAATCTGACTCTAAAAGCCAGGATTCATACAGCTTATGATGCTCAGTCTCTTGTTTCAGACTTTGAGAAGTTGGCCACAGCAATTCAAGAGGAGACGGATTGTTCTGAGTTGCTGGTGCACATAGAGCAACATGTCACATTTCTGGCTGACGTATCTTCGGGTATCTTGAAGACTTCAGCCATGGCTACAGGTGGGCAGACTATTCTGAGAAGTCTACTCTGCTAAAGATCCAGTTTAAAGGAAAATTGCTGTTCGTTAATCATTTGGACAGCATGATTACCAGAGTGTTCAAGGATCAAAAGCATGCTCTGCCATACAAAGGGAAGCCTTATTCCTTTCAGCACTTTTGGGATCAGCCTTCTTCCTATTATACTTTTCCTTCCTCTAGGAAATCTTCAAGGCCATTTTCTGATCGCCAGAGGAAGTTCCAGCCCAAAACGTTGTGTGTCTCCGTGGAAGCCAAAGGGCCGCAGGGTTCCTCCAAGCGGAAGTCCTGACAACTATTGCACAATGATGTTGGTTGCTGTGGGCGGGAGGCTATTGTTTTTCCAGGAGGCCTGGAGAAGGGAAGAGAAAGATCGATGGGCTTTGAACATTATCAGGAATGGCTATCTTGTAGACTTTGCCAATCAGCCTCACAGATGGGGCACCATCTGTACTCCTGTCCCCAAGGATCTGGTAAAGAAACAATCTCTTTTGGTAGGGGTTCAGGCTCTTCTGATAAAGAGGGCAATAGTTCAAGTTCCTGTGGCAGATTGAGGAAATGGATGCTTTTCAATTTTGTTTCTAGTACAGAATGTGTCCGGGGGTTTCAGGCCAGTTATGGATCGAAAGGGGGTGAATGGGTGGATCAGGATGGTTCATTTCAAGATAGTGACCTTATAGTCCATAATTCCCTTTGTCAGCATCAATGACTTTATGACTTATCTCCAAGATGCTTACCTGAATTTTCCCATGGCACAAGATCATCAGAGGTTTCCGCAGTTTGTGATAGGGGAAGACTACTTTCAGTTCACAGTCTGAAGTCCGCCCTAAGGGTATTTACAAAGATTTTGGCCCCTTTGGTGGCATTGGCTCACCATCAAGTAATCTTCCTTCATCCTCACCTGGATGATTGGCTGGTTCATGCTCCCACAAAACTGTTCACTCTCAAACACAATGGGTGGTTCTGGGCATTCTGCAGGGGTGCGGTTTTCTTATCAATCCGGAAGTGTCCTGCCTTGTCCCAGAACAAGACCATCAGCTTAATGGGGCAAGGTTTCATACCAATTTGAGCATGGTCACGTTGCCAGATGTGAGAGTGGCAAATATCCAAGCCCAATGTGGCGGCATGTTGGTTCCAGGTTCAGGTGGCAATGGTGTCTCTAGTTCCCTGGGCTCGCTTTCATTTGCACTAGCTGATCACATCCTGGTGTACTGGTCTCCCATTTGTCAGCCCCTGTCTACTGAAATCCACTCTCCCCTCAGGCCAGGATGGACCTGGGTTGGTGGCTAGTCAAGAAGCATGTCCTGAAAGGTATTCCTCTCTCCCTTCCTGCTCCAAGGATTGTCACGATGGATGTCAGTCTGTTGGGTTGGGGGGCTTGGATGGGGGTACGTCAGATCAGTGGCTCTTAATCCCCAGCTCAGAGCAGGAAGTCTTCGAATTGGAGGGAATTGGAAGCTGTCTGCTTGTCTCTGAAGGCTTTCTCTCATTTTCTGAAGAGGGCTGTTGTTCTGGTCAGGTCAGACAACGTTGCAGCTATGGCTCATGTGAACAGGAAGTGGGGACCGGGTCTCTTTCTCTGGCATGAGTTGCAGACAGATTGTTTCTTTGTGCATGTTGGCATTGTCTGCAATCCACACTCAGTGGTTCTCCAATACACTGGTGGACAATCTCAACAGGGCCCTTCCGTCATCAGTGGACTTTAAACTCCGGCTGTTTGTGGAACTTACATATCAGTGGAGAGTCCCTGTGACAGATCTTTTTGTGAGTTCTCTCAATGCCAAGGTGCCGATGTTTTGCTTGATGTCCAGGGAGTGGCTGGTTTGGGCAGTGGGCGCTCTCTCCTGCAGGTGGCCACAGGGTCTTCTGCATGCTTTCCCTCCCTTTCTGGTGATTGTCAGGTTCCTTCTCAGGGTGCGGAGGTTGAGAGCGTCGGTCAAGTCTCATTACCCTAGCTTGGCCCCGCACCTCTTGTTTTCCTCTTCTTTTGGAGATGAGGCAGGTGGAAGAGTGGTTGTTGCCACTGACTCCCTCTCCCCTGTTGTTCCCAGTGTTGCAGCAGGATGTTCTTTCCAGATTGAGGTTAGCGGCATGGAGGTTGAATGGCTAGGAATGCTACGTAAAGGGATTATGGCTAGTTTGGCTCAGACTCTGCAGGCAGTTAGATGCTCGTTTACCAATAAATCTTACTTATGTCAATGGTGTTCCTTCAGAAAATAGTATAAGGGTAAAGGTTTGGACCCTACTTTGTCTGACTTTTTTGAGGTGATGATTCTGCAGGGTGGGGCTTTTTTGGGTTTGAAGGTGTTTCCCTTAAAACGCCAATGGGCTGCTTTTAAAGCTTTTTGGAGTTCCTGGAACAATTTGTCTGATTCAGATGGTTTAGTGGGGTGTCTATTCAAAGGTTTAAAGAAGGTTCTTCCTTCTCCTAGAAAGCACTTCTCTTTGTGGGACCTCTCTTTGGTTTTGGAGGCATTGATGGCTCCTCCATTTGAGCCCCTGGACTCTATAGATATACGTTTGTTGACCCTTAAGGTGTTCTTTTTGTTTGCTATTTCTTCCGCTAAGCATTTGAGTGAGCCGGGCGCTTTGTGTTTTAAGCATCTTTGTAGGATTTGTGATGTCAGGATAATTTTGAGGCCTCTCCTTTCCTTTCGTCTGAAGGTTGATTCCCAGTTCCAAAAGACCAGGAGTTGATTTTGCCCTCCTTTTTCGAGTTTCCCTCTTTTGAGAAGGAAATGTAGCTGCATTGTTTGGATGTCAGGAGGACTCTTCTGATATATTTGGATAGGGTTGCTACTCTTCGGCTTTCCGATTCCCTGTTTGTGATTTTTGGCTCTGTGAATCAGGGGTTGGGGCCATCAGTCAGTGGATTTGGGCTTTAATTTCTCTAGCCTACCAGGTTTCAGGTCAGGTTTCTCTTTAGGTGCTTAAGGTAGATCTACGAGGTCTATGTCTACCTCCTGGGCTGAAATACAAGGGGATTTCATTGCTGAGATCTGCAGGGCAGCCACCTTGGCATCTCCGTTGACTTTTGCCTCTCCTTATTGGATTGTTCAGGAGGTTGAATAGTCTGAGGTGTTTGGGTCTAAAGTGTTGTCCACCATGGTATGGAAATAGTGGGTCATTACCTTTTTCTTTATTGTTTAATAAACATGAGTTTGTGCCTTACCTTTTTGGTTGTCCTGTCTGGCTTTGTACATCTCAGTGTTGTAATGAAGGACAGCAAGGGAGGGGACGATGAGGTAATGCTTCAATTACTTACTGGTAATTGAAGTACTCTTCCCTCACTTCTATTCATTACATCCCTCAGTCAGGCCTACCAATCATTGGTGTTGAGTTCGGTTACGTGGTATTAATAGGAGGAAGTAGGAGGGAGGGTATTTTTTATTTGTGAATAAATCACGTGGTATGGGTGTCTGATGAGGTAGGAATGCCACAATGTTGTAATAAATAGAAGTGAGGGAAGAGGATTCAGACTAATGCATTGCTGGTAAGTAACTGAAGCATTAGTTACTTCCACTCAAACATTTACAATATTCCTTCTGCAAGAAATAATCCAAAAATGATTCTCTGTAAGATCGCCTGGACAGAGTGAAAGTGCAGTTGTGTTTATTAATGTTGCACCTGTTTAAAGTTTTACAAATCTTGGGAATGTCAAGAGCCATTTACAAAAGTCAGAAAAAGATTATACAGGTAAAGTGAAAAAGCAATTATCTTTAAATCACCAAAGCAAACTCCAATTTTTTTTTTTATTCTATGTTATAGTTTGTTTTCTAAGTCAGTCTGTCAGTCAGCATCAGAATCAGAATTTACTTTATTTAATCTAAAAAAAGAAATAGACCATAAAAGTACAATAAAAACAAAGGACTATGTTAAAAAACAGTAAACATCCATAAGAATCTATAACTGTTCATAATAAGACAAGTCATATAAAAGGGCTATCCCACCTTGGCATCCAATAAATATAGTACATAGTCAGATTGGATACACAAAAAGTGGAAGGAGAAGAAAAACCTCAAAAGGGTCCACTATGCACTCCTGCCACCGTAGTTAGTGCTTCAGAACATCTGAGATGTACCAAGAGAGACCCCAGTATGCCAGCTCTACACAGATGTAAAGTTAAGCAAAGTGAGAGCAAGGCATACTTGCAATGGGAACCCTCTTGACAGGTTTAATCAGAGAGCCACAATGCTAAGGCCAAATAACCACATGCTCATGCCTCAAAACATTGAAGGAAGGAGGAGGCCTCCATACTATGGAGTGAGAAGGGCTAGGTAGGGCTACAGGACAGCAGTCCACTAAAATGCTGAGTGTACTGTACATGAAAATTTGATACGGCATGATACAAATTATCAATTAACAGAGCACAAAACTGGTAGCCTTAATAAAAATATAAAAAGTGCAAAATTAATTTCAAAACCTCTGTGCAAGAGACCCTGTCCACAGGTACGATGGTGTGAGTATGGCAAAGGAGAGGGAGATCCACAAACTGGGCCAACATGGAACTGCATCATCACGTAATCCAGAATCATTGATCAATAAAAGGCCCAGAGGTGACTTCCCTTGTAGTCTTCTGATTCCTCCTAATCTTTCTAAGGTAGGTATAAACAGTTGCTACAATTTCATTAGAGGACAGGAGCTGTAGGAATTAAAGTGCCAGCATGCAATGTCTTCTGAAAAGTTTGTTCAAAAGAACTTCGATGGTACGTGATCTTCGTAGGGCATAAAAACTACAAAAGAAATTACATGTAGAGTGCTTTGTAGAGACATGGAATCACAGGGTCAGGGATCCAAGTTATGCTCCTTGTTGTTACAATAAGGGATGCCACTAGCTGGTGGAATAAATTGAGTCTAAACCTCAAAAGGAGGAAGTTCTGGTAGTGTTGGGCATTAAGTAGCAAAAAATGGCTGAGGGCCATCAGACGGGCCAGCGAGATATACGATAAGACAGAGGGCATGGCTCCAACTTTACCCTACCTTGCTGCCCCAAGCTAAGCATAACACATATCCCTCAGTGTCCTTTTATAAAGGGAAAGGAGGAATGACGGATTGTTGAACAGCTCTGGTCTAGACCGAGCTAAAGTCATATCCCTAATCACCCTCAACCAGGGGATTTCAAAGCCCTGATCCAATGACAGGCAATCTGCAATGATTGCTCTGTTTAATGTCAGTGTCTCATTAGACCAGACTCTTCACTACAGCATAAGGGGGTGGGTCTTTATTTTGTCCTCCAAGGGTATTAATCCCAACTCATTCAAATAGATAAAAGTGGCAGTGCATAGGGGGAGGGAAAGCACGCGATGTGTGAACCTGTTTACAGTTTGCTGTAGCCCTGTTGCTTTATTGAAGCCACAAACTTCACCCCCATAAGTGGCCAAGCCTATGCATTTTGCCTGGTAGTTCGCTAGCATATTTGTTTACAGGTCTCCTTCCTAATTTAGCAGCAAATCGAAAGAGGGCATTGGTGTTCCGAGCAAAGTCTACAAGTCTTTTGAGTTTTTTTCTTACTTTTAAAATTACATGTGACTACCTGGAGAAATTTTATTTAAAAATATAATTCTTCCATTTACCTCAAAGCAACAGATGTTGTCTGACAGCAAAGACGTCATTAATCAACTAAAATAAATATGAGAAGTACTTTGTTCACTTTCATTTTCCTCAGTAGCCATATTTCTACATAGCAAAGCACATTTTAGAGCATGGTCGATTTATGCTCCACACATGGTCAACTGCAGCAATGTTTCATTAGCGTGCAGCATAGTGTTCCCTTGTTCTCTTCAGGTGCCCATGTACATAAATGCGCTTTTTTTGTGCCCAGACCTATTTTCTGTCCCATTCCGATGCTGTGGACAGATATAATTCCCCAGTCCCCTGGAGAGCCATCAGATGGAAAAATGAAAAACGAAATTCATCACTTTGAATAATGATCAACCACAAAGCTTCCATATAAGCCAGTTTCAAAGAGGAGGATAGCATAGTGAGGTATTTCCAAAACAATCAATATTTTCTCAAACTCAATAGGGCATTCTGAACTGAGGACCTGATTCACAAAGGTGATCTTACACTTTTGTGTAAGTTTACTATTATTTTGGTATTCACAAACCTTGAGTTCTTTCATTCTAACTATCTGTATAATATAGATTAGGTGTTTCCAACCAGTCAAATGCGAGCTACCAGTAGCTCGTTGACACCTTCAGAGTAGCTCACAGCCTTAAGTTTTAAAAAAGAACAAGGTCCAATTTTTCTTTTTAAGCTAAGGGAAAGCTGTGTTTATTTTGTATTATTATATTCAGGCCTCAGTTAGCAGGGCCTGATAATGAGCAGATGCTGGAGTCAGATTTAGTTAACTCTTAAATAAGTCCTTGTCAACTCAATATTGGAGCGAGAGAACAAAATTATGTTTCTAAATGCTTTTAAATGGTAGAAAATTAAAATTAAAAGTTATCCTAATGATTAAGTTAACTCTTCACTTTACTTTTCCCCCATTTCAAAGTGTTGCATTTACAAACGGCAGGCCTCTTGCACCTAGAAGCTAGTAGACATTGTGCCATATTTATAACTGAAAAATACAGTTTTCTTTTCTAAATGGGAGAAATTTAAAGTGAAGAAAAAATATTCTATGAAACATTTAGAGCCTGATTACGATGCGGGCAGGAAGGGCCCGCATCGTAATCTGCTGTTCGAATTCCCTTCCGACCGAGCCATTTCGATGGGCTGGGTTGGAAGGGAATGCGACTCGGATTTCCGAATGGCTTCCGAGGGGCTGAGAGAGACCATCCGCCATCCGGAAACCCTGCAGTAATGCCCCGGCCGGCTCTTTCCAGCCGAAGGATTGCGATGGCAGTTTTCCACTGCCTTTTTGTGCCGCCCTTTCTGGCACAGAAAGGCATTGGGAAACAGCTTTGGGGGCCCCCAGCAGGGCCCCCATGGGTGCAAGGGTGCCAAATGGTGGCCTAGGGGGCACCATAGGGCACCTATAGTGCCCCCCTGTTGATCCCTGCACCCGGTGGCAGGCACCTTGAGGTACCTGCCACAGGGTGCAGGGATGAACGGCACCCCTGCTTTTTGCTATGGGAGCATGTATTCAGTTCGGAATGTATGCTCACATAGCAAAAGTTAGGATTGTGACTGAACAAGGTTCGGTCGCATCCTAATTGCTGGACTGGAACCGATGACAGGAGGTCGTTCGGTTCCATTTCCAGAGCGATGTCAGACGGACTCCGGTCCATCCGACATCACAATAGGGCCTTTAGTCTTAATGTTTTCTCCACTTTCAATTAAGCCAATTACATATTAATGTTTTTTGAAGCATGTTTCTTCACTTTAAATTCTGTTAAACAAATGGTTGCGTTTTTCTGTTATAAATATGTCACCTTTTCTACTGGCCATTGGGAGCAAGATGCCTGGTGCTTGTAAATGTGACACTTGGAAATGGGATTAAATTTAAATGATGAGTTTTATGGAATCCATTTAAACATGAAGTTAAGGGGCATATTATCAAGGATCTGCGATAATTATCGCAAAGCGCGCTTAGCGCTGTTTTTTTTATCGCCGGCCATCGCTGGATTTCCTCGCTGTGATAGCGCTGTATTATCAACGCGTATCGCAAAGGCGATAGGAAATCCAGCGATAGCGAGTAAAACCAGCAATAGCGTGAGAATTCCAGCACTAAATTAACTGCGCTAATGAAAAGCTTGCTAATAGGCAAGTGTGTACTTAAGCTAACAATCCACCCCCCATTGACAAGATGGTTAAGGCAAGTTTTTTTCAGGCGTTAAATTCCAGCGATAAGCGCGGTTAGCGCGACTTTTCTTATCGCTTCGCGGGCATTGATAATAGAGGGAAGTTGTGTTTGCGACTGTTTCAATGGAGTTTAAGTCAGGAATGCCTACTTTGCATGTCATTAGCGATATATATCGCTGACATGCTTAGAGATAAAAAAACGGCCGCTATCACCAAAAAACTCCCGCTAAAACCCGTTAGCTGCAGCTTGTTAATAGTGTGATAAAAATATCGCCGCATTAGCGGCAGAAAAGTGCCGCTAACGCGGCGATAAAGGGTTGATAATATGCCCCTAAGTCTTCAGTTTAATTTTCTCCAATTTCAAAGTGTTTTCTTTACACACAACAGACATCTTGCTCCTAGTGGTTGGTAGACACAATGCCACATTTACAAACGAAAAATACACCCATTATTTTAAGTGGGAGAAATTTAAAGTGCAGAAAAATGTTCCATATATGAACATTTTTGCAGAACGTTTTCTGCACTTTAAATTTCTTGCATTAAAAAAAATGGTTATATGTCTGTATTATACATGTAGCTGTGCCACATATGACGAAAGGTATTCCAGTGCCACAAGTACATAGGACATAGGCTCTCATTCACCCATACTCGTTTATCCCATTCATACGCATGTGTGTTTTCACATCCCCATAGACCACACTCTCACTGACACACATGCAAGTCCTGTTATAGTGCCCCTAGTCAAAGTATTCAGTTCAAACTATAGTTTCTGGTTTTATGGACACTAGATTTAAAGTCAAAGGAGCTGGGCATGAGGGTGTCTAGTAACAACACGCGAGTATCTTAGCCTTTATTAGCTAACAATGATTTTCACGTATCAGAAGTAGCTCTCACTACAGAAAAGGTTGGAGACCTCCGTTGTACATAAATCTGGGAGAAAATTATTAGCAACATTTAAATTCAACACTCCAATGTATGTTTGTAGATTTTAACACCACATTTGCTATAATAAACTGTTGACATCTATACTTTAAACTACAGACATTGGTGGAACTGGAAAAAAGTTACTTTGGGAACCCATAAACTGGGGATCAAAGTGTGGCAGGAGTCACAAGGGGCGGAGCATGAAAAGCAGAGTCTGACAGTCAACTTATACATTTATTTTAAAAGAAAATCTGCTCAAAGAAATATGCAACAAGACAAATGTGAGAACAAATGTGTACTAGCTCTATGTGTCATATAAAGCACTCTGACACCCTACACTGCAATGAGTAATGTTATAAAAGAATGATATAAAAAATAAATGAGTGGGTGCCATTTAAATCTTTATTTGTGTAATTACTCACACACAGATAAATTGTGCATTCTTATAGTTCATGCACATTTCTTACATGGGTTGTTGAACAAAATTAAAAACTGGCCTCCAAATCATAGGGCAGATTTGCCAACATTTTGAGCTGTGTTTGCATCACAAAAGTGTCACAAATCAGCATAAAATTATGCTTTTATTATTTACTTTCCAGCACAAAGCTTTTTTAGGCCCTGAAATTGCCTAAAGTAACCAAAGTAGGACAAAGTGCTGCTTTGCCTTACTTTATGTCAAGGGGGCGTTACATGGGTGTTATCATGCAACCGCCCATGCTTTTTGATGCAAAATCCTATCTACCAAAAATTAGAGACAGGGTTTTGCATCAAAATTAATGCTATTTGAAAGCAGGCGTTAAGAGGAGAAATATTTTCATTTCTCCTTTTTTTTTTGACTTTGCATTTGTGCTGCACTGTACAGCACACCTAAAAACTAGGAAAAGTTGTAAAAGTTGTCTAGGCATATTTTGTACTTTTCCAGTACAAAACCTATGCTAGATGCACACACACACCCTTGGACTATGGTGAACTTCGCTGGTGCTATGGAGAGGGGGGAGAGAGCCGTATTTCCGTAGATATGGTGCTCTTCTGCTCTCTCTTTACCAAATGCAGTGCAGCATTTTTGGCTACTACTCTGCATGAGAATTTAGTAAATCTGGACTATAGTCGCTATGTACTATTTGTGATGTGATACGGTGTGCACATTTGTTTCCTTCCATTGCATTGACATCTAAGTGTTAGGCTCCAGATAGCTCCCAGCCCATTGATTCTAGAACAAAGGCTGATGACCCCTTAATTCAAACTTTTTTTTTGTGCCAAGCTGGAAGTAGAAAAAAGCCCCTCGGCCTCCTGCAGTTTTCTGCTCTAAAAGGGGTGCAGACAACATGCAAGGTTCTGCTAAATTGTGTCCCTGTGTCAAAAATGACACTGGGACAAACTCAGCATATTTCTCCAGATCACAAAATAGCTGCCAGAACTAGGATCTGGTGGGATCCCCTTACTTTACAGTATGGACTACAGAAATATGCTATTAAAGGAACTGTTCCTCAATTGCTTTACAGTTAGAGATTTGGTTGAATGTTAAGATAGTGAGTCCAAATGAAGAACTATCATACTGATAACAACAAAAAAGGATATTATACAAGAATTAATCCTGGTCCCTGTGCTCTTTTCTTATGTCAGTTCTGAAAAACTGCACTTTCTTTTCCTTCAAGACTTCAAAGGTATATGCTTAGAGATCAAGCACAAGAAGCTAGAAATTGTGAATAACTATTGCTTGTAGAATGTGGTTTGAGCAAAATATGTAACTTGGAAAATCAATGACATGTTTATTAAAAAATACTTAGGAACAATATGTATACCTCACACAGAAAGGGATTGGTGGGACGTTGTTAATTCCACGGTCAGCAGTAGTAATCTGTTTGCTTTCACTTCAAGGAGATGAATCTGGGTCTCTTCCACTAAGAGGAGCGAAGATTCTCCAAAGGTAGAACCCATCATATTGGTTAACTGAACAATGGTTTATCTTGGTCCCTCTGACCACCTCTCTAATGGTGCCACACTCTCTCAGGCAACCTCTTTGAGAGGGAATAATGAGAAAAGAAAAATTTCTTTAACAAAGACAACGGTTTTAAAAAAACTGAGCTCTAATTACATTTCCAAAAATGGAACATTGTATTGTAACTTGGGATAAAATAATATCATTAAGTTTTCTACCAGTCTTAGACATGAGTTGTACTTTTCATTAATTTTACATACTGTCTCTCTGGAGGCGTGGGTTCGAATCCCACCGCTGCCACCAATGTTAGAAATGGGATTTCTGGTTGGCTAGGGCATGCGCCTAAGCCAGGCAGAAATCACCACTCTAGTCAGGGCAAGGGAGTTACACACTGAAGATAACCCCTGCTCACCCCCTTTGTAGCTTGGCACGAGCAGTCAGGCTTATCCCAGAGGCAATGTGTAAAGCGTTTGCGCAACACACACACTCAGCAGCAACACACTAGGCACACCACAAAAGAAACTCCACACAAGGTTATATCAAAAATAGCCTTTGTATTATCATAAACACATTAGAATCATAATCACAAAATATACACTGTGCCCACTGGCACTAGGCAATATTCACAGGGGATTACATACACATGACAGGGCCAATCGGGCCACTGTCAGAACCTTTAGAAGCACAAGTAGCAATTGTAAAACACAACCAGTAACTACTGGTGAAATACTGTACTTAGCAATATCACCTGCAACTTAAACGCATTATGTCTGCATCACATTAGCATAAAACACATTATACATAAACATCCCAAGCATAACATTTGCATTAGGCAATAACATTAGGCATAAACACATTATGCAATCCTTTAGGGCCTTGCGCCTTCCTAGTACACTCAGGTACCAAACAGTACCCCAGGCCAACTGGCCTTTCTCAGGGGCTCAAAATGCCCTCTGTCCAGAATGTCAGGGCGTAAACTGTGGGCCTTTCAAGTAGCCCTCTGGCTGCCAATGCAGCAAGAACCATGGTGCGCAAAGCGCTGGGGCGTGGGGGGCATCTCACCCCCTTCTCCTCATGAACACAAAATGCCCCCGTTTTGCAGCTGCCCGTAACTGCGGTGCAGCTGAGTGAAAAATTAGCCCTGGCACCACTGTGCCCTTGAAGCCCCACTCCGGGACTCCTAATTACCAAATTGCCCCAAGTCCCACTCCGGGACTTCTAAAAAATGAAATGGCCCCAAGCGTTGCAGCTGCCTGCTGGCCGGAGGGGCAGCTGTGGTATTTGGCCTTGGCACCACCGTGCCACAAAAAGTCCCACTCATGGACTTCAATACAACGGGCCCCATTCACCGGGCTCAGCCGGTGCTGCTTACAGCACCCCAAATGCGTTGGGAAGCCCCTCTCACCGGGGCTCCTCTTGCCAGCAGTTTCACGGCACCCGTAGGCACCAACAGTGCTCCTCTTCCGGCCCTCACTCACCGGGATTCCTCTGAGACGGAACGCAGGCAACAACGGTGTACCCTGCAGGCGCCTGCTACCGAGACCTCTTCTCACTCCTTCGGTCCTCCAATGCCTTGGGGGCGGCGCTCACGCAGCCCAGCCGCTCTGTCGTCTCTGGGCGCTCTCCAGTTCGGCAGCATGCGGGGCTCTCTCCGGACATGGGGGTAGAGCTTCACCCACGATCAGGCTTCACTTGCCTGACTTCCTCTGCGGCTGCGCTGCAATTGGTGGCCTCGGCAGCTTCCTCTTCTTGGTCGGCTTGGATTGGTGGGCAGTGAATGAGCCCCGTCCACAACCAGGCAATCTTTGCCTGTCTTCCTGGTCGGCCGCGAGTCTCCCTTTCACCTCACAAGTGCGGGGTGGGCTCCCGCTTTCAGGAGCGCCAATACAGCGGGGTAGGCTCCCACTTGTAAATAAAACTCAAAAACGTGGGGTGGGCTCCCCCGTTAAACACGCATAAATTCAGGTTGGACTCCCGCTCCAATAAGCAGCGCAGGGGGGAATCCCACACACCGGGATTTCCCTCACAGCCCGTCGCAGCCCAGCGCTGCAGGCACCCGCGCTCCTTCTCCACCTGGCAATCAGAATATAGCGCTCACGAGGCACTAGAGTCCTTTACAGTTTAAGGGGCACAGCTGGGCCCAGGCAGGCCAGCACACAGGGCCCTCCATCAGGGAGGCAGTCCCTCGTGGCGGTTCCTCCTGGGGCCCAGCAGCAGCAAGCCCCACGTCACAAGAACAGCACACACTTTTCATGGGGTCACAGCCCCAGTACTTATACACAATTTCTCCTTTGTCTGCCCTTGGCACAGGGCTTGGTTCTGGGGGGTTTTGGAGCACTTTGTTGACAAGGCTCCTCTTCCCCTTGGTCAGGTGGGGGCTCGTCATCAGACACACCACAGGGGGGCGGAGCCAGCATTCACCTAGGCAGGCACATACCTATTCAGGGTCAGGGGACTACTCCTCCCACTACTCCAAATGCAGATCCCCTATTCAGCCTAGCGCTGACTCACCCTGCCCTCCCTGGAGCCACACACACCTCACCAGCCCCTGTCACTCCAAAGCCAGACATGCAATCCACATCAGGCAGGCAGACACATAGCACACAGAAATGCCAACTTCTAGAAGTGGCATTTCTAAAATAGTGATAATAAATCTGCGCACACCATTGCGCAACATTTATTATTACTATTCCAACCATACCAAACTTGACCACGCTGCTCCTCTCATATCAGGAAATACCACTGAAACACTTATCAGGGAATCCCCAATGCATTCCTATGGGAGCGCAGCCTCACAGCAGTGAGAAACCAAAATGGTGGTTTGTCACTACCAGGACATGTCACACACTTAAGGTACATGTCCTACCTTTCACCTACAATGCACCCTGCCCATAGGGCTAGCTTGGGCCAACCTTAGAGGTGACTGACATGCAGTAAAAGGGGGGTCACAGACATGGCACACACTTTAAGTGCCACGTCACAGCGGCAGTAACACTGTGCGCACAGGCCCTGCAATGGCAGAGGCCTGAGACAGGTTTGAAAGGCTACTTTGGTGGGTGGCGCAATCAGAGCTGAAAGCCTACCAGTAGCATTTAATTTACCAGCCCCGGGTATATGAGATACCACTTTACAAGGGACTGACAGGTAAATTTAATAAGCCAAACAGTTCTAGACCAATCTTAACATATTTACCACAGAGAGCACACGCACTTTACACTGGAAGCAGTGCTAAAGTGCCCAGAGTCCTAGAACCACCAACACCATGTCACAAAAAAGGCTAGGAGGAAGGCAAAAAGTTCAGGGATGACCCTGCAAAAAGGGCCAAGTCCAACACATACCAATACTGTGACAATATAATTGATATTAGCAACAATGCATTTAGAGATTTTACTGTATGTTTTGACTTGTTTTTCTCTTCCCTTCTCTATTTTATAGCAGATAGCAAGAATGGGCCTCTCCCTTTCCCTCCCATTGCCGGTCATCACTGGGTAGTTTTAGTTAGGATGGTGTTTTATATTTGGTTTGCAAATTAATTTGGCACCGTTTGACGAATCTTCTCTAAGCTTTCCAAAAAGTGCTCTTTTGCTTGGCACCTTAATAGGTATTTTCAGAGTGATTTATCGAGCAGGGCAGAGAAAAGGGGATTCCAATAAGCAAAATTTCCATGCAATTTCTGTAGACATTTTTGGAACACACTACTGTCAAAATAACTGGGTGGAATTACACCAAATTTGGCAGGAAGATAGATCTTGGTCCAGAAAGTGTTCTTTTTTGTGATCTGGTGTAAATCTGTACAGTAGTTTTTGAGAAATGAAGGTTAAAAAATATTTGTATATCTGGACCGTTGAGTTTGCGAGACTCTCGTGAGAGTCCTATGAGCACAACTTCAAAAAATAGAGCATTCTGATTGGCAACATGAAAACTAATGTTGGGATGGCCATTACAGGACTCAGGTGCCTAGGGCCCGATTACGAGTTTTGCAATGTGGGAGCGGGCTGCCACCGCTCTGCTCCCACACCGACAAACAGGCCAGATTACAAGTTTCCTCGTGGTCTGGCGGTCGTGTCTTTTGGCTCTCAGATGGTAGTGCCTTTCAAAAAAGCACTGCAATAGGAGTGTCAAAGCTCGTTCCTGCACGGACTGCAATGCGCAATGTTGTGCATTTCATTCCGTGTAGGAACTGGGGGTGCACACATACAGGGGGGCACAACATGTGCCCCCCTGCATGTCCCCCTCCCCAGCACAGAGGCACAAGGGGGCCCTATAAGGGTACCCAGAGTTTCCTCACAGTCACCCTTTCCATGGAGGGCTCACTGCAGTGGATAGGGTCACAGTGAGGAAACTCGTAATATGCTTGGCGGTGTTGGGAGGGGTGATGCATAACTCCTCCCTGGTATTATTAAAAAAAATGTGGGCTCCCAACAGCACCCTGGATGGGTGTTGGTAGGGTTGCCATTAGGGCAGTGGAGGTCCTGGTGGTCCTCTCTCACCCCAAAACAAAAAACAAGCATCTGGGTGTCTGAGGTGGGCACCAGAATACTCAAATTAAAAAGAAAAAAATGAATAATAAATGAGCTCATTTAATATTCACTGCTTCTAGCAAATTGTACCCAATAATGCCCTTAGGCCTTTTAACATAATATATTTTCATGTTTGTGGTGCCCCTAGAAGAGGCAGGAGCATTACCAATTGTTTAAAATATTTTGGGGGGGGGCTGCACAGAGTGTGGCAGCCCCCAAGCAACAATATAACAAAATGTGCGTCTCTTAGGTTATTGAATCCAGGACCCTAGGAGAGCTATCATATTATTTCAAAGCATTCCTAGCTGGAGCTCTAAGCTCTTCAGCTGGAGTGCAGAGCCCCCTAGTGGTCAGTCATATTGCTGCACTTTGTAGCTTGAAAAATGTTTAAAAATACTCAAAGCCATGTTGTTTTTTTAATAAAACTTTAATAAATGTTTTAATGACAATCACTGTTGTTAAACACTAAACTCATGTCCTAAGATAACTATAACTTGCGCCCCGCCATGCACAGTTTTGGCATTAATAATTTCACTTCAAATGTTGCAATGATTTTATCAATGATGTCATAGAAGATGTGAAGAGTAATGTAATATGTGGGGTAATCAGCAGTGCATGGCAAGGGTGTGAATTATAGTTACCTCAGGGTATGAATTATAGTTTTTTGAGATAACTATAACTGCTGAACTTCTTTGGTTTTGTGTGTAAAATCTCAATCTAACTATAACATCCATGTGACCTTTGTTTTTTTTGTGACTTTCTAAGATTTTTGAATTCTATTCCCTAACCATAATGTCTCTGTAACCTTTATTTTATCAGTGAATTTCTAAATTTTTTAATACTATTTCCTAACTATAATGCCCCTGCAACCTGGGTGTGTGAATGGGTGTGTGAGTGTTTTTGTGGCTCTCTGACTGGGTGTGTGAGTGGTTGTGTGAGTGTGTGTAAGTGGGTGTGTGAGTGGTTGCGTGGGTCTGTACGTGGGTGTGTGTGTGTGGATGTGTGCGTACCTATGTGGGTCTGTGAGTGGTGTGCGAGTGGTTCTCTGGGTCTCTGAGTGGTTGTGTGAGTGTCTGTACGGATGTGTGGGTGTGATGGTGAAAGTGTGAGTGAGTGTTTGAGGGGGTCTATGAGTCGGTGTATTTTTATTGGGATTTGGAACCATGGATTCATTGTGAATTCTCACATGGGCTCACATGGGCTGTGCTGAGCACCACGGTGGATCCGCTGATTCTCGTGCATCCCAAAAAATGTTTTGGAACCATTTCTTGCTCACAAGGAGTCTCTCACAGACACCTCCATCAGCCAATGTGATCAGGATGCCTCTATCCTCATCCCTTATATCCTACTTACACTTTATTTCCCCCCCTGGGAACCATGTCCCGATTGACATAACGGTGACCGCAACTTTTTTCTCATGTTGCAAGCAGCCAATGACAGCACTGGTGTTTGTGTGTGGATCTGCGGATCCACTCCTGTGGATCTGCAGTGGATCGGCATCTCTAGATGCATGTAATTTTTTTTTAATAACTCCAAAACTACTGAACAGATTTACACCAAATTACAAGAAGAACTCTTTCTGGGCCAAGATCTAGCTTTCTAGATTTGGTGTAATTCCATTCAGTGGTTCGGGCTTCAGTAGTGTTTAAAATTCTTGTGGGAAATTGCATGGGGAAAACGCATTTTGGGACCACTCCTTTTTCTCGGCCCCCACTTCACAAATCATCCCTAAACTTTCCAGACAGCAGCTGAAGTGACTGGCACACTAGTTTAGAGATACTCGTGAAGATTTGTCAAACAGCGCCATAGTTATTAGCAAAACAATAAATACTTTTTCTATTGCAACTAGGTCCTAACTATAGCTACCTATTGCTACGCCCCAGTAGGTAATATATTTATATAAATGTAAACACATGTATGTATGTATATATATATATATGTATATATATATATATATATATATATATATATATATATATATATATATATATATAATTCACTGAAAAAATCATAGGTTTCAGGGGCGTTATAGTTAGTTGGACATTTCACTCGTACAAAACCATAGAAATTCCCCGTTATAGTTAGTTCAGCTAACTATAACTCGCGCGCCCGCAATGCACTGCTGATGACGTCACATATTACATCACTCATGACATGGTCAGTGACATCACTCATGACATCACTGATGACATCTCAAATGACATCACTGATGACATCATCCTTGTGATAGAGTGGCAGACCTCCTCTCACCCTAATATAACCTTTGATACACACACTCAAAAATACAAACTAACATTTTCAAAACAATGGACATACCAATACCAGTTACAACACACCTATTCATTAATTCCAAGATCTACACAAATCCACTCAATCACCAACAGTCCCTATACAGTCACTCATACATGTACTCACTCATCATATGTACTCATACACCTATACATCCTGTTACACACCGCCACTCATCCATAGAGTTACTCACACACATAGTCACACATGCAAACAAAGTATCAAACATCCATTTACTTGCATATACAGTTATACACACACTACCACACTTACTTCTACAGAAACTTACACATACTTACTCTCTTAAACAATCACTTATAGAAACACCTACTTATTTGTACAGGAACTCTTCCAATCTCTCACTCTCACATATACTCACTTATATACACCAATACTCACATATACTAGTTTAAAACATATGTAGTTACTCATAAAGACACTATTGAGACAGTCATTCACTCACTAACACACCCATACACATACTCATCCACCTATACAGTCCTGCACACATGCTGTCTTCAACACATACAAACAGTGAGTCACTCATTCATGCATCTATGCACTAAGTAATACCCCCACCGAACCATACAGACACTCAGACACTCATACTGATACTCAAAAACCAACTAATAACCCATATAGACACTCATGTAGCTACTCACCAACCCATGCAGCCACTTATACACAAAGTGAGAGACTGATACAGATATTTTCATATTTAAACATTACTCACTAACCCATGTATTCACTAAGATACACTTAGTCAGTTATACAATCAATTTTACAAAAACAAAATCATCCATTTAGACACTTATTTACCCATTTATTCTTCCATCGACCTTGAGATATACATATATAAAACATATTTAATTTTCAGAAAAACACACATTCACTGGATGATGTCATCAGTGATGTCATGAGTGATGTCACTGACCATGTCATGAGTGATGTAATATGTGATGTCATCAGCAGTGCATTATGGGCGCATGCGAGTTATAGTTAGCTGAACTAACTATAACGGGGGAATTTCTATGGCTTTGTACGAGTGAAATGTCCAACTAACTATAACGCCCCTGAAACCTATGGTTTTTTCAGTGAATTTCTAAGGTTTTTTAAATGCTAATTTCTAACTATAACGTGCCTGAAACCTATGGTTTTTTCAGAGAATTTCTAAGGTTTTTTAAATGCTAATTTCTAACTATAAGGTGCCTGAAACCTATGGTTTTTTCAGTGAATATATATATATTTATTATACTATGTATACATGTGAAAATGTCTCGGTCCCCTGTTTGCCTCGGTGGCACGGAAAAAATGGGTGGAACTGACGTCAGCACGCCGACGATGTCCTCTTATGGCTCCGATGACGTCATACGGTGTCGCGAGCGGAGCCGTGCTCGTTGACATGGGAGAGCTTGGAAAGAATTTCCGTGGAATGCTGGTGCAGGGGATATTCACCTAAGTGTTCAGGCTAGTCCTTTGGGAGCAACTGTTTATGTTGCCACACCAGAAACCGAAACCAGTGATCCGAGGGCAGAGGCCCTGCAGATGGCACACGAGGTGGGGTGCCCAGTCGTGTGCACCGGCGGGGCAGCGAAGTGACAAGCACCACAACCCACAAAAAAGGTAACGAGGGCACTGAATAACACAGGATCTTCTCTTTGTATCTGGCAGGAACAACGAAGTTAAAATGCCCTAGTACCAAAATGTAGAATTAGTGCTACAACGGTCTTCAAGAGGTCCTGCGATGCCGCTTCTGCCTCCCATACCCTGGAGGCGGCACATGGGTCACGCGGTACAGTCATACTGCGGTGGGACGCACACTCGTTGACCTCTCATGGCACTGCTCCACACTTCAGGGAGGACGCTTTCTATTAGCTATGTTTTCTGATGACATGTCGCGCCGGCCCCGTCCAACAACAGAACTCCTTTAGATCCAAACAGACTCTTCCACTCTCTCACCGGAAGTGAAACCAGGCCACGCGGACACTTTCACAATACAACAGCCGGGAATGCACTTTTCGGTAAAAACCACATTCCTTCCTCCTAATTAATCAAATAAACGTCTCACTGAAGAACAGGGGCCAGCTTCGATCGGTAAACAGCCGTTACAACGACTTTTTTACTTTGCGATACCATTACAACGCATGCATTACCACGCATGCGTTGTACATCACGAAGTCATTACTACGCATTTTTAGAACGCATGGTCATTTACCACGCATGCCTTTACAACGAATTTTGTTGTAAAGGTATGTATGGTAAATGACCATGCGTTCTAAAAACATGTAGATCGATCCATGTCGTTGTAAGGAAACAGAGGCTGTTCTGTTTCCTCACAACGACGTGCACCGCCCTCAAAGATGACATGAAGCAGGAACCACGAGGAGAGAGGAACCATGAGGAGTGAGAGGTAAGGGAGATTGGGCATGGGGTGGGGTTTCTTTTCTAGGGTTTAGGGTAGTGCAGTGGTGTTTGGGTGGTGTAGGGGGTCGTGCTGGGGGTAGTGTTTTAGGGTTTAGGGTAGTGCAGTGGTGTTTGGGTAGTGTAGGGGGTCGTGCTGGGGGTAGTGTTTTAGGGTTTAGGGTAGTGCAGTAGTGTAGGGGGTCGTGCTGGTGGTAGTGTTTTAGGGTTTAGGGTAGTGCAGTGGTGTATGGGTAGTGTAGGGGGTCATGCTGGGGTAGTGTTTTAGGGTTTAGTGTAGTGCAGTGGTGTTTGTGTAGTGTAGGGGGTTATGCTGGGGGTAGTGTTTTATGGTTTAGGGTAGTGCAGTGGTGTTTGGGTAGTGTAGGGGTCGTGCTGGGGTAGTGTTTTAGGGTTTAGGGTAATGCAGTGGTGTTTGTGTAGTGTAGGGGGTTGTGCTGGGGGTAGTGTTTTAGGGTTTATGTTAGTGCAGTGGTGTTTGTGTAGTGTAGGGGGTTGTGCTGGGGGTAGTGTTTTAGGGTTTAGGGCAGTGCAGTGGTGTTTGTGTAGTGAAGGGGGTCATGCTGTGGGTAGTGTTTTAGGGTTTAGGGCAGTGCAGTCGTGTTTGTGTAGTGTAGGGGGTCGTGTTTTAGGGTATAGGGTAGTGCAGTGGTGTTTGTGTAGTGTGGGTGGTCATGCTGGGGGTATATTTAGGGTTTAGTGTAGTGCAGTGGTGTTTGGGTAGTGTAGAGAGTCGTGCTGGTGGTAGTGTTTTAGGGTTTAGGGTAGTGCAGTTATGTTTGGGTAGTGAAGGGTGTTGTGCTGGGGTAGTGTTTTAGCACTTATTTTTCTTTCTACAGCACTAACCATAATTTCTATGGCAAAATGAACCCCTCATTTTGTTCCTTTTTAAATTAAATGTTTTAAGTGTTACCAGTTTATTCCAATCAAGATGGCTTCAGGTGTGCCATACTTTTGTCATAAGTAAGACTGTTAGCGCTCTAGTTGTTCTTTAGAACACTCTGGGAAGCTGCAGTAGAACACAAAGGCATCAACTGACAGGCTGCTCCTGTTGAAATATAACAGGAAGATATTTGAGATCTCACTTAAAACATGTCCTAATTTTTCTTTCTACAGCACTAACCATAATTTCTATGACAAAATGAACCCCTCATTTTGTTCCTTGTTAAATTAAATGTTTTAAGAGTTACCAGTTTATTCCAATCAAGATGGCTTCAGGTGTGCCATAATTTTGTCATAAGTAAGACTGTTAGCGCTCTAGTTGTTCTTTAGAACACTCTGGGAAGCTGCAGTAGAACACAAAGGCATCAACTGACAGGCTGCTCCTGTTGAAATATAACAGGAAGATATTTGAGATCACACTTGAAACATGTCCTAATTTTTCTTTCTACAGCACTAACCATAATTTCTATGACAAAATGAACCCCATCATTTTGTTCCTTTTTAAATTAAATGTTTTAAGTGTTACCAGTTTATTCCAATCAAGATGGCTTCAGGTGTGCCATAATTTTGTCATAAGTAAGGCTGTTAGCACTCTAGTTGTTCTTTAGAACACTCTGGGAAGCTGCAGTAGAACACAAAGGCATCAACTGACAGGCTGCTCCTTTTGAAATATAACAGGAAGATATTTGAGATCTCACTTAAAACATGTCCTAATTTTTCTTTCTACAGCACTAACCATAATTTCTATGGCAAAATGAACCCCCTCATTTTGTTCTTTTTTAAATTAAATGTTTTAAGTGTTACCATTTTATTCCAATCAAGATGGCTTCAGGTGTGCCTTAATTTTGTCATAAGTAAGACTGTTAGCGCTCTAGTTGTTCTTTAGAACACTCTGGGAAGCTGCAGTAGAACACAAAGGCATCAACTGACAGGCTGCTCCTGTTGAAATATAACAGGAAGATATTTGAGATCACACTTGAAACATGTCCTAATTTTTCTTTCTACAGCACTAACCATAATTTCTATGACAAAATGAACCCCATCATTTTGTTCCTTTTTAAATTAAATGTTTTAAGTGTTACCAGTTTATTCCAATCAAGATGGCTTCAGGTATGCCATACTTTTGTCATAAGTAAGGCTGTTAGCACTCTAGTTGTTCTTTAGAACACTCTGGGAAGCTGCAGTAGAACACAAAGGAATCAACTGACAGTCTCTGCCCTTGTTGGATGTACATGTTTTACTGAGAATGTCAGACTTCATTCTCACATGACTGAGAAAGATAATGTGAATTTACAGAAAATATGCTCTCATTTTAGCTTCTGGAGCACCTTCCAAAACTGTATGGGACAAGCATGTGAAAATAGTTTTCTCTCAAACATGATTCATGATATCCCAGCAGAAGGTTTTTCACAGGGTAAAATCACCTTAGAACACACCACAATTCCTGAAATTAGTATGGTACCATCAACAAATGAATTCTAATGTAACTAAAGTCTGTTATCACCCTTTATAGTTCTCCTTTTGGTAACCCTCAAAATCTTCGATTCACTACAATGCATTTCAATGGGGTACTATCATTTATATTGGTCCCAAGATGGCTGCCAGCAATTCCAGGATGAAGTGATGACAGCCAATCAGATCTCACGATGACATGTGTGGTTAGGCTCCGCCCAGATATATATGTGTTTTCTTTTTCAAATTTCTCAGGAACTACTGAACGGATTTACACCATTTAAGCAAAAGGCACAACCCTGAACCAAGGGCTACCTTTTTGGCAAATTTGGTGTAATTCCGTTCAGCAGTTCGGGCTGTAGCTGCGACTAAAGGTTCCTATGGAAAATTGCATGGGGAAAACACGTTTTGGGACCCCCCTTTTTTCTCGGCCCCCGCTTGCCGAATCACCCCGAGACTTTCAGGATAGGAGCGGACTGGAGTGCCCCAACAAGTTGGAAAATTTCGCGAAGATTCGTCAACCGGCGCCAAAGTTATTTCAAATAGAATGGTGCGGATTTCCTATGGAAAATAGGTCCTAACTATAACTATCTACTGGCGACTGCCAGTAGATTATATATATATATATATTCACTGAAAAACCATAGGTTTTAGGGACAGTTATAGTTAGTTGGAAATTTTGCTCGTACAAAACCCGTGAAATTCCCCCGTTATAGTTAGTTCAGCTAACTATAACTCGCGCCCCGCAATGCACTGCTGATGATGTCACATATTACATCACTCATGACATGGTCAGTGACATCACTGATGACATCACTGATGACATCTCAAATGACATCACTGATGACATCATCCAGTGACTGTGTGTTTCTGTAAAGTTTAAATATTTTTAATATATATAGGAAAAGACGTATTGAAGAATGAGTGGGTGTGTAAGTGTCTGTATGGATGATTTAGTAGGTGCGTGACTGACTCTATAAGTGAGTGATTTAACGTATCTTACTGAATGCATGGGTTAGTGACTAAACTGGGTGAATGTCTATATCCGTCTGTCTGTTGGTGTGTAAGTGGCTGCATGGGTTTGTGAATAGCTACATGAGTGTCTATAAGAGTTATTGATTTGTTGTCTGAGTATCTGAATGGGTGACTGAGTGTTTGTGTGGATGGGGTGTGTGCGACTGTGCATAGATGTGTGAGTGGGTGATTCACTGGGTGGATGGTTTCAAGAGTGCATCTGTGATAGACTGTATGGGTGGGTAAGTGTGTGTAAGAGTGTGTTAGTGAGTGAATGTATGTCCCAGTGGTACATGTGTGAGTAACTACATATGTGAAAGGCAGTATATATGTGTGTTGGAGTATATAAATAGCTATAAGCGAGAGTGAGTGATTGTGATAGTGGCTGTATGGATGAGTGTGTGCTTGTATCAGTGATTATATAAGAGCGTAACAATGTGCTAGTATTTGTATGATTAAGTGAGCTGGTGTGTGTATAACTGTATAGGTGAGTAAATGGCAGTGTGTTTAATTATTTGCATGACTGACTAGGTGTGTGAGTACCTCTATGGATGAGTGGCGGTGTTTGAGTGTCTATATAGGAGTAAGAGTGCATATGATAGTCCTGTACTGAGTGACCATAAGTATGAGTGACTGTACGGGTGAGTGAGTGGATGTGTGTGTGTAGACCTAAGAATCAGTGAGTGGGTATGTAGTTATTGGTGTTGGAGTGTCTATGGTTTTGCGAATGGCAGTCTGTAATTTAGATTGGGTGTATCAAAGGTTATATTAGGGTGTGAAGAGCTGCATCAGATTATCACGTGGATGATGTCATCAGTGATGTCATTTGAGATGTCATCAGTGATGTCATCAGTGATGTCACTGACCATGTCATGAGTGATGTAATATGTGACGTCATCAGCAGTGCATTGCGGGGCGCGAGTTATAGTTAGCTGAACTAACTATAATGGGGAATTTCACGGGTTTTGTACGAGTAAAATGTCCAACTAACTATAACTGTCCCTAAAACCTATGGTTTTTTCAGTGAATTTCAAAGGTTTTTAAATGCTAATTTCTAACTATAACATATCTGAAACCTATGGTTTTTTCAGTGAATTTCAAAGGTTTTTTAAATGCTAATTCCTAACTATAACATGTCTGAAACCTACGGTTTTTTCAGTGAATTTCAAAGGTTTTGTAAATGACAATTTTTAAATGTATTAATTGTTATATTAAATTTTTTCATACTGATTTACTACATTTTTTGAAACAATTTTTTTTTACATATTTTATTTTTTAAATTACATTGTAATTACATTATACATTACATTACAAAAATACTTTCTCAGAATGAATTACTTTAGTTTAAATACTTTGCACATAGGCAATAGACTTTTAAGTACAGTAGTTACAGTTGTTGCAATGGGCAACACATTTTCAAACACAATGCAACATTAAGCTCAATGTGAATTTCTAGTTAAATGCAATTAGTTACTTTATGGATTACTTTTTCTAACCACAGGACTGGATCCTAGATTCAGTCCTGGTACATCTCCTGTAAACAGTTGAGTAAAAGCGCTTTGGTTACAGTCGTGATTTTTAAGGAATATTATTGTATTTTAAAAGTTGACACTTAGAAACTTTTTCCTCATAGAATCACCAATGTTATCCTATGGAAGGAAATTCACTTAGCAGGTAAAAACTGTTATCGTTACTTTTTCTTACTCAGTGTTGGATCCTGGATCCAGCACTGGTGCATCTCCTGTAAACAGTTGAAAGAATGCGTTTAAGTCATACAGGCGATTTTTAAGGAATATTTGTAGTTTGTGAAAATCGACACTTTGAAACTTTTCTGCTGAAAACCAGACAATGGATTCCTATGGAAGAAAATATAAGTTACTGGTAAGTACGGTTAAAATTACTTTTCAGGGTCAGTGCTGGGCTAAAAGATGCAGCACTGGGTTCTCTCCTGATAACAGGTGAGTAAATTGGAATTCGTATTTTGGTTGATTTTAGAGGAATATTATAAAGTTCCAAAACTCCACACTTAGAAGAATTTCCAAGTGAAACCAGTCAATGTTAGCCTATGAAGGAAATTCAAGTTACCGGTAAGTACGGTTAAAATTACTTTTCAGGACCAGTACTGGGCTGAAAGATGCAGTACTGAGGTCTCTCCTGATAACAGGTGAGTAAATCAGATTTCGGATTTCGGCTGATTTTAGAGGAATATTTGTATGTTTCAAAAATCAACACTTAGAAACTTTTTCAGCAAAAGCAGGCAATGATATCCTATGGAAGGAAATTCAAGTTACTGGTAAGTACGGTTAAAATTACTTTTGAGGATCAGTACTGGGCTGAAAGATGCAGCACTGAGGTCTCTCCTGATAACAGGTGAGTAAATCGGAATTCGTATTTCGGCTGATTTTAGATGAATATTTTAAAGTTCCAAAACTCCACACTTAGAAGAATTTCCAAGTGAAACCAGTCAATGTTAGCCTATGGAAGGAAATTCAAGTTACTGGTAAGTACGGTTAAAATTACTTTTCAGGACCAGTACTGGGCTGAAAGATACAGCACTGAGGTCTCTCCTTATAACAGGTGAGTAAATCTGAATTCGTATTTCGGCTGATTTTAGATGAATATTTTAAAGTTCCAAAACTCCACACTTAGAAGAATTTCCAAGTGAAACCAGTCAATGTTAGCCTATGGAAGGAAATTCAAGTTACTGGTAAGTACGGTTAAAATTACTTTTCAGGACCAGTACTGGGCTGAAAGATACAGCACTGAGGTCTCTCCTGATAACAGGTGAGTAAATCAGAATTCGGATTTCGGCTGATTTTAGAGGAATATTTGTATGTTTCAAAAATCAACACTTAGAAACTTTTTCAGCAAAAAGCAGGCAATTATATCCTATGCAAGGAAATTCAAGTTACTAGTAAGTACGGTTAAAATTACTTTTCAGGACCAGTACTGGGCTGAAAGATAAAGCACTGAGGTCTCTCCTGATAACAGGTGAGTAAATCGGAATTCGTATTTCGGCTGATTTTAGAGGAATATTTGTATGTTTCAAAAATCAACACTTAGAAACTTTTTCAGCAAAAAGCAGGCAATGATATCCTATGGAAGGAAATTCAAGTTACTGGTAAGTACGGTTAAAATTACTTTTCAGGACCAGTACTGGGCTGAAAGATACAGCACTGAGGTCTCTCCTTATAACAGGTGAGTAAATCGGAATTCGTATTTCGGCTGATTTTAGAGGAATATTTGTATGTTTAAAAATCAACACTTAGAAACTTTTTCAGCAAAAAGCAGGCAATGATATCCTATGGAAGGAAATTCAAGTTACTGGTAAGTACGGTTAAAATTACTTTTCAGGACCAGTACTGGGCTGAAAGATACAGCACTGAGGTCTCTCCTTATAACAGGTGAGTAAATCGGAATTCGTATTTCGGCTGATTTTAGAGGAATATTTGTATGTTTCAAAATCAACACTTAGAAACTTTTTCAGCAAAAAGCAGGCAATGATATCCTATGGAAGGAAATTCAAGTTACTGGTAAGTACGGTTAAAATTACTTTTCAGGACCAGTACTGGGCTGAAAGATGCAGCGCTGAGGTCTCTCCTTATAACAGGTGAGTAAATCGGAATTCGTATTTCGGATGATTTTAGAAGAATATTTGCACAATGGTGAAGGAAGGGGCGGGGCCTGAGGTGACATCTGTGCAACGCGCCCGTGGCGCGTTTTAAGTTGGGGATTAAGTCCCCTTGAATCCTGAGGGTCCCTAGGGGCCAACTAGCCCACCAGGAACCTCCAATATGCGCCAGGGGCTGCGTTGCAGAGACGTGTGAGAGGCCGCACCCCTTTACACCTCTCTGCAACGCAGCTCTGTGGCGCTTTCTGGATGTACCTGTTGGGCTAGTTGGCCTCCAGGGACCCTCAGGATTGAAGGGATTTAATTCCCCATCTTAAAACGCGCCACGGGGCCTGTTTGCACACATGTCACCTGGAAGCCCCGCCCCTCCCTTCACCACTGTGCAAACACGCCCGTGGCGCATTTTAAGTTGGGGGATTAAGTCCCTTGAATCCTGAGGGTCCCCGGAGTCCAACTAGCCCACCATATACCTCCAAAAGCACCACAGAGCTGCGTTGCAGAGAGGTGTAAAAAGGGCGTGGCCTCTGTACACCTCTCTGCAAGGCAGCCTCTGGCGCATACTGGAGGTTCCTGGTGGGCTAGTTGGCCCCCAGAGATCCCCAGTATTCAAGGGGACTGTTCTCCCTCTGCAAACGCGCCAGGGGCGCATTTGCAGAGTGGTGAAGGAAGGGGCGGGGCCTGCGGGCCTGATCGTTTTTTTTTTGTTTTGTTTTGTCGCCTGAAGGGGGCTGTGTGGCCCCCTTCCTTTTTCCCTGTTTTTGGTCCCTGGGGACCCCATCCCCCAGGGCCTTACCCCTTTTTTGTAATTACAATTTTTTAAAAACGGGAAGGGGCCGCGTGGCCCCCTTCCCTGGGCCTGTATTGGCCCCGGGGACCCCATCCCCGGGGCATGGCCTCTATTTTTAATTGTATTCTTTGGAGGGGGCTGTGTGGCCCCCTCCTCTGGCCATTTAAGGCCCCGGGGACCCCATCCCCGGGTCGGCCATACCCTTTTTTTATTTTTTTAAACTTTGGGGAGGGGGCTGCGTGGCCCCTCCCGGGCCACTACTTGCCCCGGGACCCCATCCCCGGGGCTGGCCTCTTCCGTTGGGGACTGTGGGGTCCCCAATCCCCCACAGTCCCGCCGGCTCCCGCGTCCCTTGGGAGCCGGCATTGCTTTACACATGGGGAGCTGCTAAGATGCTGCTCCCCATGTGGAAAGCAATCGGCTTTGGATATTGGAAGAGAGCAGGTTTCCCTGCTCTCTCTTCCAATATCCAAAGCAAGTTTGCAATGACAGGACGGGAGCCGCGAGGCTCCCGTCCTGCCATAGCAAACTACAGTGTCCCGGGGTAGGCACCCGGGACACTGCAGTAGCCGGCCCTGGGGGTGGCAGTCCCCAGGGCCATCAAGGGCTCCAGGAGGGGGCCGCGCGGCCCCCTCCCTTAAATTGCACAGCCCCGGGAGGTGGTGGTCCCCGGGGCTCTGGGGGTCCGTAATGGACCACCACATTTATTTTATAAGTGCCCCGGGAGGTGGTGGTCCTCGGGCGTGTGGGGGCTGGAGCCCCCACACACCTTATTTAAATTAAAAAGAAGCCCCGGGGGTGGCGGTCCCCGGGGCTGCGGGCGGGCAGAAGAGCCCTCCCGCACCATTTTTCAATAAAGCCCCGGGGGTGGCAGTCCCGGGGCTTGGGGGCCCTTGAGGCCCCCACACATAAAATTAACCCCTCACCATGCCCCCGGGACTTGGGCCACCCGGGGGCAAAATACAATCAAAGCGCGGGAGACCGCGCTTCGATTTTTTTTTTTTTCGGCAGGATTCGCGCACCCGAACTGCTGAACGGAATTACACCAAATTTGGCAAAGAGGTAGTTCTTGGTTCAGAAAGAACCCTTTTGTTAAATGGTGTAAATCCGTTCAGTAGTTGCTGAGAAAATCAAAAGTAAAAAGATAGTGATATCTATGGCCGCGTCGGATTCGCGCACCCTCCCGATCACGAGCTGTTTGCTAATTGGCTGTCAAGTGGCTGTCAACACTCCAAATCAGGAAGTGTTGGCAGCCATTTTGTCCCTCGGTAGAACCGAGGGACAGAAACAAGGGCGCAAAGCGCAAAAAGAGGGCAGGGTAGAAACACCCTGACCCCCTAGGTCTGCTCAGGGGGTCCCACAAGGACCCCCTTGGCAGAAAAAAGCATAGGTTTTAGGGACAGTTATAGTTGGTTGGACATTGCACTCGTACAAAACCCGTGAAATTCCCCCGTTATAGTTAGTTCAGCTAACTATAACTCGCGCCCCCGCAATGCACTGCTGATGACGTCACATATTACATAACTCATGACATGGTCAGTGACATCACTGATGACATCACTGATGACATCTCAAATGACATCACTGATGACATCATCCAGTGACTGTGTGTTTCTGTAAAGTTTAAATATGTTTAATATATATAGGGAAAGGCGTATTGAAGAATGAGTGGGTGTATAAGTGTCTGAATGGATGATTTAGTACGTGCGTGACTGACTCTACAAGTGAGTGATTAAACGTATCTTACTGAATGCATGGGTTAGTGACTAAACTGTGTGAATGTCTGTATCCGTCTGTTGGTGTGTAAGTGGATGCATGGATTTGCGAATAGCTACATGAGTGTCTATATGGGTTATTGATTGGTTCTATGAGTATCTGTATGGGTGCCTGAGTGTTTGTGTGGATGGGGTGAGTGCGACTGTGCATAGATGTGTGAGTGGGTGATTCACTGGGTGGATGGTTTCAAGAGTGCATCTGTGATAGACTGTATGGGTGGGTAAGTGTGTGTAAGAGTGTGTTAGTGAGTGAATGTATGTCCCAGTGGTACATGTGTGAGTAACTACATATGTGAAAGGCAGTATATATGTGTATTGGAGTATATAAATAGCTATAAGCGAGTGAGTGATTGTGATAGTGGCTGTATGGATGAGTGTGTGCTTGTATCAGTGATTGTATAAGAGCGTAACAATGTGCTAGTATTTGTATGATTAAGTGAGCTGGTGTGTGTATAACTGTATAGGTGAGTAAATGGCAGTGTGTTTAATTATTTGCATGACTGACTAGGTGTGTGAGTACCTCTATGGATGAGTGGCGGTGTTTGAGTGTCTATATAGGAGTAAGAGTGCATATGATAGTCCTGTACTGAGTGACCATAAGTATGAGTGACTGTACGGGTGAGTGAGTGGATGTGTGTGTGTAGACCTAAGAATCAGTGAGTGGGTATGTAGTTATTGGTGTTGGAGTGTCTATGGTTTTGCGAATGGCACTCTGTAATTTAGATTGGGTGTATCAAAGGTTATATTAGGGTGTGAGGAGCTGCATCAGATTATCACGTGGATGATGTCATCAGTGATGTCATTTGAGATGTCATCAGTGATGTCATCAGTGATGTCACTGACCATGTCATGAGTGATGTAATATGTGACGTCATCAGCAGTGCATTGCGGGGCGCGAGTTATAGTTAGCTGAACTAACTATAACGGGGAATTTCACGGGTTTTGTACGAGTGCAATGTCCAACTAACTATAACTGTCCCTAAAACCTATGGTTTTTTCAGTGAATTTCAAAGGTTTTTTAAATGCTAATTTCTAACTATAACGTGTCTGAAACCTATGGTTTTTTCAGTGAATTTCAAAGGTTTTAAAATGCTAATTTGTAACTATAACGTGCCTGAAACCTACGGTTTTTTCAGTGAATTTCAAAGGTTTTTTAAATGACAATTTTTAAATGTATTAATTTTTATATTAATTTTTTTCATACTGATTTACTACATTTTTAGAAACAATTTCTTTTACATATTTTATTTTTTAAATTACATTGTAATTACATTATACATTACATTACGAAAAATACTTTCTCAGAATGAATTACTTTAGTTTAAATACTTTGCACATAGGCAATAGACTTTTAAGTACAGTAGTTACAGTTGTTGCAATGGGCAACACATTTTCAAACACAATGCAACATTCAGCTCAATGTGAATTTCTAGTTAAATGCAATTAGTTACTTTATGGATTACTTTTCTAACCACAGGACTGGATCCTAGATTCAGTCCTGGTACATCTCCTGTAAACAGTTGAGTAAAAGCGTTTTGGTTACAGTCGTGATTTTTAAGGAATATTATTGTATTTTAAAAGTTGACACTTAGAAACTTTTTCTCATAGAATCACCAATGTTATCCTATGGAAGGAAATTCACTTAGCAGGTAAAAACTGTTATTGTTACTTTTTCTTACTCAGTGTTGGATCTTGGATCCAGCACTGGTGCATCTCCTGTAAACAGTTGAAAGAATGCGTTTAAGTCATACAGGCGATTTTTAAGGAATATTTGTAGTTTGTGAAAATCGACACTTTGAAACTTTTCTGCTGAAAACCAGACAATGGATTCCTATGGAAGAAAATATAAGTTACTGGTAAGTACGGTTAAAATTACTTTTCAGGACCAGTACTGGGCTGAAAGATACAGCACTGAGGTCTCTCCTTATAACAGGTGAGTAAATCGGAATTCGTATTTCGGCTGATTTTAGAGGAATATTTGTATGTTTCAAAAATCAACACTTAGAAACTTTTTCAGCAAAAAGCAGGCAATGATATCCTATGGAAGGAAATTCAAGTTACTGGTAAGTACGGTTAAAATTACTTTTGAGGATCAGTACTGGGCTGAAAGATGCAGCACTGAGGTCTCTCCTGATAACAGATGAGTAAATCGGAATTCGTATTTCGGCTGATTTTAGATGAATATTTTAAAGTTCCAAAACTCCACACTTAGAAGAATTTCCAAGTGAAACCAGTCAATGTTAGCCTATGGAAGGAAATTCAAGTTACCGGTAAGTACGGTTAAAATTACTTTTCAGGACCAGTACTGGGCTGAAAGATACAGCACTGAGGTCTCTCCTGATAACAGGTGAGTAAATCGGAATTCATATTTCGGCTAATTTTAGAGGAATATTTTAAAGTTCCAAAACTCCACACTTAGAAGAATTTCCAAGTGAAACCAGTCAATGTTAGCCTATGAAGGAAATTCAAGTTACCGGTAAGTACGGTTAAAATTACTTTTCAGGATCAGTACTGGGCTGAAAGATGCAGCACTGAGGTCTCTCCTGATAACAGGTGAGTAAATCGGAATTCGTATTTCGGCTGATTTTAGAGGAATATTTTAAAGTTCCAAATCTCCACATTTAGAAGAATTTCCAAGTGAAACCAGTCAATGTTAGCCTATGAAGGAAATTCAAGTTACCGGTAAGTACGGTTAAAATTACTTTTGAGGTTCAGTACTGGGCTGAAAGATGCAGCACTGAGGTCTCTCCTGATAACAGGTGAGTAAATCGGAATTCATATTTCGGCTAATTTTAGAGGAATATTTTAAAGTTCCAAAACTCCACACTTAGAAGAATTTCCAAGTGAAACCAGTCAATGTTAGCCTATGAAGGAAATTCAAGTTACCGGTAAGTACGGTTAAAATTACTTTTCAGGATCAGTACTGGGCTGAAAGATGCAGCACTGAGGTCTCTCCTGATAACAGGTGAGTAAATCGGAATTCGTATTTCGGCTGATTTTAGAGGAATATTTTAAAGTTCCAAAACTCCACACTTAGAAGAATTTCCAAGTGAAACCAGTCAATGTTAGCCTATGAAGGAAATTCAAGTTACCGGTAAGTACGGTTAAAATTACTTTTGAGGATCAGTACTGGGCTGAAAGATGCAGCACTGAGGTCTCTCCTGATAACAGGTGAGTAAATCGGAATTCGTAGTTCGGCTGATTTTAGAGGAATATTTTAAAGTTCCAAAACTCCACATTTAGAAGAATTTCCAAGTGAAACCAGTCAATGTTAGCCTATGAAGGAAATTCAAGTTACCGGTAGGTACGGTTAAAATTACTTTTGAGGATCAGTACTGGGCTGAAAGATGCAGCACTGAGGTCTCTCCTGATAACAGGTGAGTAAATCGGAATTCGTATTTCGGCTGATTTTAGAGGAATATTTTAAAGTTCCAAAACTCCACACTTAGAAGAATTTCCAAGTGAAACCAGTCAATGTTAGCCTATGGAAGGAAATTCAAGTTACTGGTAAGTACGGTTAAAATTACTTTTCAGGACCAGTACTGGGCTGAAAGATACAGCACTGAGGTCTCTCCTGATAACAGGTGAGTAAATCGAATTCGTATTTCGGCTGATTTTAGAGGAATATTTTAAAGTTCCAAAACTCCACACTTAGAAGAATTTCCAAGTGAAACCAGTCAATGTTAGCCTATGGAAGGAAATTCAAGTTACTGGTAAGTACGGTTAAAATTACTTTTCAGGATTAGTACTGGGCTGAAAGATGCAGCACTGAGGTCTCTCCTGATAACAGGTGAGTAAATCAGAATTCGTATTTCGGCTGATGTTAGAGGAATATTTGCACAATGGTGAAGGGAGGGGCGGGGCCTGAGGTGACATCTGTGCAAACGCACCCCGTGGCGCGTTTTAAGTTGGGGGATTAAGTCCCTTGAATCATGAGGGTCCCTACGGGCCAACTAGCCCACCAGGAACCTCCAGTATGCGCCAGGGGCTGCGTTGCAGAGACATGTACAGAGGCCACACCCCTTTTACACCTCTCTGCAACGCAGCTCTGTGGCGCTTTCTGGACGTACCTGTTGGGCTAGTTGGCCCCAGGGACCCTCAGGATTGAAGAGGATTTAATTCCCCATCTTAAAACGCGCCACAGGGCCTGTTTGCACACATGTCACCTGAAGCCCCGCCCCCTCCCTTCACCACTGTGCAAACTCGCCCTGTGGCGCGTTTTAAGTCGGGGATTAACTCCCCTTGAATGCTGAGGGTCCCTGGGGTGCAACTAGCCCACCATATACCTCCAAAAAGCGCCATAGAGCTGCATTGCAGAGAGGTGTAAAGGGGCGTGGCCTCTGTACACCTCTCTGCAAGGCAGCCCCTGGCGCATACTGGAGGTTCCTGGTGGGCTAGTTGGCCCCAGGGACCCCAGTATTCAAGGGGAATTGTTCCCCTCTGCAAACGCGCCAGGGCGCGTTTGCAGAGTGGTGAAGGAAGGGGCGGGGCCTACGGGCCCGATCGTTTCCCTCTGAAGGGGGCTGTGTGGCCCCTTCCTTTTTCCTATTTTTAGGCCCTGGGGACCCCATCCCCCAGGGCCTTACCCCTTTTTTAAATTAAAATTTTTAAAAAAACGGGAAGGGGCCGCGTGGCCCCCTTCCCTGGGCCTGTATTGGCCCCGGGGACCCCATCCCCCGGGCATGGCCTCTTTTTTTATTTGGAGGGGGCTGCGTGGCCCCCTCCTCAGGCCATTTAAGGCCCCGGGGACCCCATCCCCCGGGCCGGCCTTGCACTTTTTTAATTTTTTTCCATTTTTTTACTTTGGGAGGGGGCTGCGTGGCCCCCTCCGTGGCCACTTATGGCCCGGGGACCCCATCCCCCGGGGCCTGGCCTCTCGTTGGGGACTGTGGGGGTCCCCAAGCCCCCACAGTCCCGCCGGCTCCCCGTGTCCTACGGGAGCCGGCATGCTACACATGGGGAGCTGCTAAGATGCAGCTCCCCATGTGGAAAGCTAATCAGCTTTGGATATTGGAAGAGAGAGCAGGTTTCCTGCTCTCGCTCCAATATCCAAAGCAGTTTGCATATGGCAGGACGGGAGCCGCGAGGCTCCCGTCCTGTCATTGCAAACAGCAGTGTCCCGGGGGTAGGCACCCGGGACACTGCAGGAGCCGGCCCTGGGGGTGGCGGTCCCCAGGGCCACTACAGGCTCCAGGAGGAGGCGCGCGGCCCCCTCCCTACATTTTGAAAGCCCCGGGAGGTGGTGGTCCCGGGGCTTGGGGGTCCAAAACGGACCCCCATTTTAATTTTTCTTAGTGCCCCGGGAGGTGGTGGTCCCGGGCGTGTGGGGGCTGGAGCCCCCACACAGGTTTTTAATTTAAAAAAAGAAGCCCGGGAGGTGGTGGTCCCTGGGGCTGCGGGAGGGCTCAGAGCCCTCCCGCACCATTATACATAAAGCCCCGGGGGTGGTGGTCCCCGGGCTTGAGGGCCCTTAGAGGCCCCCACACATAAAATTAACCCCCCAGCATGCCCCCGGGACTTGGCCCACCCGGGCGCAATTAACATCGAAGCGCAAGAGACCGTGCTTCGATTTTTTTTCGGCAAGATTCGCGCTCCCTGAGCGCATCCTGCCGATTTAAAAAAAAAAAACATTTTTGCCCAGGGGGTCCTTGTGGGACCCCTGAGCAGACCTAGGGGTCAGGGTGTTTCTACCCTGCCCCCTTTGTGCACTTTACGCACTTGTTTCTGTCCCTCGGTTCTACCGAGGGACAAAATGGCTGCCAACACTTCCTGATTTGGAGTGTTGACAGCCAATTAACATAAAGCTCGTGCTCGGGAGGATCCACAGCCCTAGATATATCTATCTTTTTACTTTTGATTTTCTCAGCAACTACTGAACGGATTTACACCATTTAACAAAAGGGTTCTTTCTGAACCAAGAACTACCTCTTTGCCAAATTTGGTGTAATTCCGTTCAGCAGTTCGGGCTGTAGCCGTGTCTAAAGTTTCCTATGGAAAATTGCATGGGGAAAACGCGTTTTGGGACCCCCTTTTTCTCGGCCCCGCTGACGAATCCCCGAGACTTTCAGGGTAGGAGCGGACCGGAGCGCCCCACAAAGTTTGAAAATTTTGCGAAGATACGTCAACCGGCAAGAGAGTTATTTCAAATAGAATGTCGCGGATTTCCTATGGATAATAGGTTGTAACTATAACTATCTACTGGCGACCGCCAGTAGATAATATATATATATATATATATTCACTGAAAAAACCATAGGTTTTAGGGACAGTTATAGTTAGTTGGACATTTCACTCGTACAAAACCATAGAAATTCCCCGTTATAGTTAGTTCAGCTAACTATAACTCGCGCCCCGCAATGCACTGCTGATGACGTCACATATTACATCACTCATGACATGGTCAGTGACATCACTGATGACATCACTGATGACATCTCAAATGACATCACTGATGACATCACTGATGACATCATCCAGTGACTGTGTGTTTCTGTAAAGTTTAAATATGTTTAATATATATAGGAAAGGCGTATTGAAGAATGAGTGGGTGTATAGGTGTCTGAATGGATGATTTAGTACGTGAGTGACTGACTCTACAAGTGAGTGATTAAATGTATCTTACTGAATGCATGGGTTAGTGACTAAACTGTGTGAATGTCTGTAACCGTCTGTCTGTTGGTTTGTAAGCGGCTGCATGGCTTTCTGAATAGCTACATGAGTGTCTACATGGGTTATTGATTGATTGTCTGAGTATCTGTATGGGTGCCTGAGTGTTTGTGTGGGTGGGGTGTGTGTGACTCTGTGCATAGAAGTGTGAGTTGGTGATTCACTGGGTGCATGGTTTCAAGAGTGCATCTGTGATGGACTGTATGGGTGGGTGAGTGTGTGTATGGGTGTGTTAGTGATTGAATGTATATCTCAGTGGTACATGTGTGAGTAACTACATTTGTGAAAGGCAGTATATATGTGTGTTGGAGTATATAAATGGCTATAAGTGAGAGTGTGTGATTGTGAGAGTGGCTGTATGGATGAGTGTGTACTTGTATCAGTGATTGTATAAGAGCGTAAGAATGTGCTAGTATTTGTATGAGTAAGTGAGCTGGTGTGTGTATAACTGTATAGGTGAGTAAATGGGTGTGTGATTAAGTTTTCTGCATGACTGAATAGGTGTGTGAGTACCTCTATGGATGAGTGGCGGTGTGTGAGTGTTTATATAGGTGTATGAGTGCATATGATAGTCCTGTACTGAGTGCCTAAGTATGAGTGACTGTACGGGTGAGTGAGAGGATGTGTGTGTAGACCTAAGAATCAGTGAGTGGGTATGTAGTTTTTGGTGTTGGAGTGTCTATGGTTTTGAGAATGGCAGTCTGTAATTTAGAGTGGGTGTATCAAAAGTTATATTAGGGTGTGAGAAGATGCATGAAATTATCACATGGATGATGTCATCAGTGATGTCATTTGAGATGTCATCAGTGATGTCATCAGTGATGTCACTGACCATGTCATGAGTGATGTAATATGTGACGTCATCAGCAGTGCATTGCTGGGCGCGAGTTATAGTTAGCTGAACTAACTATAACGGGGAATTTCTATGGTTTTGTACGAGTGAAATGTCCAACTAACTATAACTGTCCCTAAAACCTATGGTTTTTTCAGTGAATTTCAAAGGTTTTTTAAATGCTAATTTCTAACTATAACGTGTCTGAAACCTATGGTTTTTTCAGTGAATTTCAAAGGTTTTTTAAATGCTAATTTCTAACTATAACGTGCCTGAAACCTATGATTTTTGAAGTGAATTTCAAAGGTTTTTTTAAATGCTAGTTTCTAACTATGCCTACAGAGGTAGGACATGTGAAGAAAGAAGAAAAACGCACAGAAAGAAGCAAAAGATGTGCAGAAAGAACCAACAGAAGAGCAGAAAGAGGCCTTGTTGCAAAATCATCCTGTGCCCACAACTTTTTCAGACGGGTACTGGTGGTAACTGACTCTGACTAACCAGAGCCAGTGCTATGCTAAAAGACACATAGAATACAGTGAAAACACCTACATACACTAGGGTACACTATGCGTTGGGGTACCCCTGTGATTAGCATGACCTCCTCTGCAAGTCCCTAGTACATAATAGGGCAGGGGATTAAAACTACCTCTTAAAACGCGCTACAGGGCGCGTTTGCACAGTGGTGAAGGGAGGGGGCCTGAGGTGACATGTGTGCAAACGCACCCCGTGGCGCGTTTTAAGTTGCGGGATTAAGTCCCCTTGAATTCTGAGGGTCCCTTGGGCCCAACTAGCCCCCAGGTACCTACAGTTAGGACCACAGAGCTGAGTTGCAGAGAGGCGTTCCGAGGCCACGCACCTTTTTCACCTCTCTGCAACGCAACTCTGTTGTGCTTACTGAAGGTACCTGGTGGGCTAGTTGGCCCCCAGGGTCCCTCAGGATTCAAAGGGAATTAATTCTCCAACTTAAAACGCACCACAGGGCGTGTTTGCGCACATGTCACCTGAGGCCCCGCCCCTCCCTTCACCACTGTGCAAACGCGCCCCGTGGTGCGTTTTAAGTTGGGGGATTAGGTCACCTTGAATCCTGAGGGTCCCTGGGGCCCAACTAGCCCACTAGGTACTTCCAGTAAGCACCACAGGCCTGCGTTGCAACGCCTGTAACAAATTGTGCAGTTGTGTTTAGGTAGTGAAGAGGGTCGTGCTGGGGGTAGTGTTTTAGGGTTTAGGGTAGTGCAGTGGTATTTGTGTAGTGTAGGGGGTCATGCTGGGGGTCGATTTAGGGTTTAGGGTAGTGCAGTGGTGTTTGGGTAGTGTAGGGAGTCGTGCTGGGGGGAGTGGTTTAGGGTTTAGGGTAGTGCAGTGGTGTTCGGGTAGTGTAGGGGGTCATGCTGGGGGGAGTGTTTTAGGGTTTAGGGCAGTGCAGTGGTGTTCATGTAGTGTAGGGGGTCATGCTGGGGGGAGTGTTTGAGGGTTTAGGGCAGTGCAGTCATGTTCGGGTAGTGTAGGGGGTTGTGATGGGGTAGTATTTTAGGGTTTAGGGCAGTGCAGTGGTGTTCGGGTAGTGTAGGGGGTCGTGCTGGGGGTAGTGTTCTAGGGTTTAGGGCAGTGCAGTGGTGTTTGGGCAGTGTAGGGGGTAATGCTGGGGGTGGTGTTTTAGGGTTTAGGGCAGTGCAGTGGTGTTCAGGCAGTGTAGGGGGTCGTGCTGGGGGTGGTGTTTCAGGGTTTAAAGCAGTGCAGTGGTGTTTGGGCAGTGTAGGGGGTGGTGTTTTAGGGTTTAGGGCAGTGCAGTGGTGTTCGGGCAGTGTAGGGGGTCGTGCAGGAGTGGTGTTTCAGGGTTTAGGGCAGTGGTGTTCGGGCAGTGTAGGGGGTCGTGCTGGGGGTGGTGTTTCAGGGTTTGGGGCAGTGCAGTGGTGTTCGAGCAGTAAAGGGGGTTGTGCTGGGGGTGGTGTTTCAGGGTTTAGGGCAGTGCAGTGGTATTCGGGCAGTGTAGGGGCGGTGCAGGGGTTGTGTTTCAGGGTTTAGGGCAGTGCAGTGGTGTTCGGGCAGTGTAGGGGGTGCTGCAGGGGGTGGTGTTTCAGGGTTTAGGGCAGTGCAGTGGTGTTCGGGCAATGTAGGGGGTCATGCAGGGGTGGTGTTTCAGGGTTTAGGGCAGTGCAGTGGTGTTCGGGCAGTGTAGGGGGTCGTGCTGGGGCTGGTATTTCAGGGTTTAGGGCAGTACAGTGGTGTTCGGGCAGTGTAGGGGGTCGTGCTGGGGCTGGTGTTTTTAGGGTTTAGGGCAGTGCAGTGGTGTTCGGGCAGTGTAGGGGTTGTGCTGGGGCTGGTGTTTCAGGGTTTAGGGCAGTGCAGTGGTGTTCGGGCAGTGTAGGTGGTCATGCTGGGGCTGGTTTTTCAGGGTTTAGGGCAGTGCAGTGGTGTTCGGGCAGTGTAGGGGGTCATGCTGGGGCTGGTGTTTCAGGGTTTAGGGCAGTGCAGTGGTGTTCGGGCAGTGTAGGGGGTCTTGCTGGGGCTGGTGTTTCAGAGTCTAGGGCAGTGCAGTGGTGTTCGGGCAGTGTAGGGGGTTTTGCTGGAGGTGGTGTTTCAGGGTTTAGGGCAGTGCAGTGGTGTTCGTGCAGTGTAGGGGGTGTTGTTTCAGGGTTTAGGGCAGTGGTATTCAGGCAGTGTAGGGGGTCTTGCTGGGGTTGATGTTTCAGGGTTTAGGGCAGTGCAGTGGTGTTCGGGCAGTGTAGGGGGTCATGCTGGGGGTGGTGTTTCAGGGTTTAGGGCAGTGCAGTGGTGTTCGGGCAGTGTAGGGTGTCGTGCTGAGGGGTGGTGTTTCAGGGTTTAGGGCAGTGCAGTGGTGTTCGGGCAGTGTAGGGGGTCGTGCAGGGGGTGGTGTTTCAGGGTTTAGGGCAGTGCAGTGGTGTTTGGGCAGTGTAGGGGTCGTGCAGGGGGTGGTGTTTCAGGGTTTAGGGCAGTGCAGTGGTGTTCGGCCAGTGTAGGTGGTCTTGCTGGGGGTGGTGTTTCAGGCTTTAGTGCAGTGGTGTTCGGGCAGTGTAGGAAGTCTTGCTGGGGGTGGTGTTTCAGGGTTTAGGGCAGTGCAGTGGTGTTCGGGCAGTGTAGGGGGTCTTGCTGGGGCTGGTGTTTCAGGGTTTAGGGCAGTGCAGTGGTGTTCGGGCAGTGTAGGGGGTCGTGCTGGGGCTGGTGTTTGAGGGTTTAGGGTAGTGCAGTGGTGTTCGGGCAGTGTAGGGGGTCGTGCTGGGGCTGGTGTTTCAGGGTTTAGGGCAGTGCAGTGGTTTTCGGGCAGTGTAGGCGGTCGTGCTGGGTCTGGTGTTTCAGGGTTTAGGGCAGTGCAGTGGTGTTCGGGTAGTGTACGGGGTTGTGCTGGGGCTGGTGTTTCAGGGTTTAGGGCAGTGCAGTGGTGTTCGGGCAGTGTAGGGGTCGTGCTGGGGGTGGTGTTTCAGGGTTTAGGGCAGTGCAGTGGTGTTCGGGCAGTGTAGGGGGTCGTGCTGGGGCTGGTGTTTCATGGTTTAGGGAGTGCAGTGGTGTTCGGGCAGTGTAGGGGTCATGCTGGGGGTGGTGTTTCAGGGTTTAGGGCAGTGCAGTGGTGTTCGGGCAGTGTAGGGGGTCATGCTGGGGGTGGTGTTTCAGGGTTTAGGGCAGTGCAGTGGTGTACGGGCAGTGTAGGGGGTCTTGCTGGGGGTGGTGTTTCAGGGTTTAGGGCAGTGGTGTTCGGGCAGTGTAGGGGGTCTTGCTGGGGGTAGTGTTTCGGGGTTTAGGGCAGTGCAGTGGTGTTCGTGCTGTGTAGGGGGTCGTGCTGGGGGTGGTGTTTCAGGGTTTAGGGCAGTGCAGTAGTGTTCGGGCAGTGTAGGGGATTGTGCAGGGGGTGGTGTTTCAGGGTTTAGGGCAGTGCAGTGGTGTTCGGGCAGTGTAGGGGGTCGTGCTGGGGATGGTGTTTCAGGGTTTAGGGCAGTGCAGTGGTGTTCGGGCAGTGTAGGGGGTCGTGCAGGGGGTGGTGTTTCAGGGTTTAGGGCAGTGCAGTGGTGTTCGGGCAGTGTAGGGCGTCTTGCTGGGGGTGGTGTTTCAGGGTTTAGGGCAGTGGTGTTCGGGCAGTGTAGGGGGTCTTGCTGGGGGTGGTGTTTCAGGGTTTAGGGCAGTGCAGTGGTGTTCGGGCAGTGTAGGGGGTCTTGCTGGGGGTAGTGTTTCAGGGTTTAGGGCAGTGCAGTGGTGTTCGGGCAGTGTAGGGGGTCTTGCTGGGGGTAGTGTTTCAGGGTTTAGGGCAGTGCAGTGGTGTTCGTGCAGTGTAGGGGGTCGTGCTGGGGATGGTGTTTCAGGGTTTAGGGCAGTGCAGTAGTGTTCGGGCAGTGTAGGGGGTCATGCAGGGGGTGGTGTTTCAGGGTTTAGGGCAGTGCAGTGGTGTTCGGGCAGTGTAGGGGGTCGTGCTGGGGGTGGTGTTTCAGGGTTTAGGGCAGTGCAGTGGTGTTCGGGCAGTGTAGGGGGTCGTGCTGGGGGTGGTGTTTCAGGGTTTAGGGCAGTGGTGTTCGGGCAGTGTAGGGGGTCTTGCTGGGGGTGATGTTTCAGGGTTTAGGGCAGTGCAGTGGTGTTCGGGCAGTGTAGGAGGTCTTGCTGGGGGTAGTGTTTCAGGGTTTAGGGCAGTGCAGTGGTGTTCGGGCAGTGTAGGGGTCATGCTGGGGGTGGTGTTTCAGGGTTTAGGGCAGTGCAGTGGTGTTCGCGCAGTGTAGGGGGTCGTGAAGGGGGTGGTCTTTCAGGGTTTAGGGCAGTGCAGTGGTGTTTGGGCAGTGTAGGGGGTCGTGCTAGGGTATGTGTTTCAGGGTTTAGGGCAGTGCAGTGGTGTTCGGGCAGTGTAGGGGGTCGTGCAGGGGCTGGTGTTTCAGGGTTTAGGGCAGTACAGTGGTGTTCGGGCAGTGTAGGGGGTCGTGCTGGGGGTAGTGTTTTAGGGTTTAGGGTAGTGCAGTGGTGCTTGTGTAGTGTAGGGGTCGTGCTGGGGGTAGTGTTTTAGGGTTTAGGGTAGTGCAGTGGTGTTTGTGTAGTGTAGGGGGTCATATTTTAGGGTAGTGCAATGGTGTTTGGGTAGTGTAGGGGTCGTGCTGGGGGTAGTGTTTTAGGATTTAGGTTAGTGCAGTGGTGTTTGGGTAGTGTAGGGGTCGTGCTGGGGGTAGTGTTTTAGGGTTTAATGTAGTGCAGTGGTGTTTGTGTAGTGTAGGGGGTCGTGCTGGGGGTAGTGTTTTAGGTTTTAGGGTAGTGCAGTGGTGCTTGTGTAGTGTAGGGGGTCGTGCTGGGGGTAGTGTTTTAGGGTTTAGGGTAGTGCAGTGGTGTTTGTGTAGTGTAGGGGGTCATGTTTTAGGGTAGTGCAGTGGTGTTTGGGTAGTGTAGGGGGTCGTGCTGGGGGTAGTGTTTTAGGATTTAGGTTAGTGCAGTGGTGTTGGGGTAGTGTTTTAGGGTTTAGGGTAGTGCAGTGGTGTTTGTGTAGTGTAGGGGGTCATGCTGGGGGTAGTGTTTTAGGGTTTAGGATAGTGCAGTGGTGCTTGTGTAGTGTAGGGGGTCGTGCTGGGGTAGTGTTTTAGGGTTTAGGGTAGTGCAGTGGTGTTTTTGTAGTGTAGGGGGTCATGTTTTAAGATGCAACGCTCCAATACCTGACCAGTCTGCACTACATAAAACTGCAAAAAACTAAAAATAAAAAGTGTTTTGCACACTTTTGTCATTGGGCTATATGTGGGCTACATCTGGGTAATATTTGTGCTACATTTGGGCTCTTTTTTCACTGGTGGCCATCTTGGAAGACTTCTTTGTTATGAAGTTTCCTAATTTCCTCATTTACTGCAGTCTCCTCAGTAGGAAATGCTTTCAGTTTTTTACTTTGATTCCATCAAGAAGGCATTCAGATGTGTCACACATTTGCCATAAATTCAGAATGTTATTACTCTAGTTGTTCATTAGATCACTGTAGTAAAGCTACTGCTCACCAAGGAGTTAACTGGAAGTCTACTGCTGGTATTGAAAGTGATTGTTTCAGTCTGCATGTCAGAATTTTCTAATTAAATAGAAGAGGATTTGAGATCTCACTTAAAACATGCATTAAATTTTCTTTTTGCAGCACTAACCATAATTTCTATGGCAAAATGAACCCCCTCATTTTGTTCCTTTTTAAATTAAATGTTTTAAGTGTTACCAGTTTATTCCAATCAAGATGGCTTCAGGTGTGCCATACTTTTGTCATAAGTAAGGCTGTTAGCACTCTAGTTGTTCTTTAGAACACTCTGGGAAGCTGCAGTAGAACACAAAGGCATCAACTGACAGGCTGCTCCTGTTGAAATATAACAGGAAGATATTTGAGATCACACTTGAAACATGTCCTAATTTTTCTTTCCAAAGCACTAACCATAATTTCTATGACAAGATGAACCCCATCATTTTGTTCCTTTTTAAATTAAATGTTTTAAGTGTTACCAGTTTATTCCAATCAAGATGGCTTCAGGTGTGCCATACTTTTGTCATAAGTAAGGATGTTAGCACTCTAGTTGTTCTTTAGAACACTCTGGGAAGCTGCAGTAGAACACAAAGGAATCAACTGACAGTCTCTGCCCTTGTTGGATGTACATGTTTTACTGAGAATGTCAGACTTCATTCTCACATGACTGAGAAAGATAATGTGAATTTACAGAAAATATGCTCTCATTTTAGCTTCTGGGGCACCTTCCAAAACTGTATGGGACAAGCATGTGAAAATAGTTTTCTCTCAAACATGATTCATGATATCCCAGCAGAAGGTTTTTCACAGGGTAAAATCACCTTAGAACACACCACAATTCCTGAAATTAGTATGGTACCATCAACAAATGAATTCTAATGTAACTAAAGTCTGTTATCACCCTTTATAGTTCTCCTTTTGGTAACCCTCAAAATCTTCGATTCACTACAATGCATTTCAATGGTACTATCATTTATATTGGTCCCAAGATGGCTGCCAGCAATTCCAGGATGAAGTGCTGACAGCCAATCAGATCTCACGATGACATGTGTGGTTAGGCTCCGCCCAGATATATATGTGTTTTTACTTTTGATTTTTCAGCAACTACTGAACGGATTTACACCATTTAACAAAAAGGGTTCTTTTTGAACCAAGAACTACCTCTTTGCCAAATTTGGTGTAATTCCGTTCAGCAGTTCGGGCTGTAGCCTTGCATAAAGTTTCCTATGGGAAATTGATTTTTTGACTCTTATTTTTTTAATTTCTCCGCAACTACTGAACGGATTTACACCATTTAACAAAAGGGTTCTTTCTGAACCAAGAACTACCTCTTTGCCAAATTTGGTGTAATTCCGTTCAGCAGTTCGGGCTGTAGCCGTGTCTAAAGTTTCCTATGGGAAAATGAATGGGGAAAACACGTTTTGGGACCCCCTTTTTCTCGGCCCCCGCTTGACGAATCACCCTGAGACTTTCAGGGTAGGAGCGGACCGGAGTGGGCCATAAAGTTTGAAACTTTCGCGAAGATTCGTCAACCGACGCAAGAGTTATTTCAAATAGAATGTCGCGGATTTCCTATGGAAAATAGGTCCTAACTATAACTATCTACTGGCGACCGCCAGTAGATAATATTCACTGAAAAAACCATAAGGTTTTAGGGACAGTTATAGTTAGTTGGACATTGCACTCGTACAAAACCCGTGAAATTCCCCCGTTATAGTTAGTTCAGGTAACTATAACTCGCGCCCCGCAATGCACTGCTGATGACGTCACATATTACATCACTCATGACATGGTCAGTGACATCACTGATGACATCACTGATGACATCTCAAATGACATCACTGATGACATCACTGATGACATCATCCAGTGACTGTGTGTTTGTGTAAAGTTTAAATATGTTTAATATATATAGGGAAAGGCGTATTGAAGAATGAGTGGGTGTATAAGCGTCTGAATGGATGATTTAGTAGGTGCGTGACTGAGTCTATAAGTGAGTGATTAAACGTATCTTACTGGATGCATGGTTGAGTGACTAAACTGTGTGAATGTCTGTATCCGTCTGTCTGTTGTTGTGTAAGCAGCTGCATGGGTTTCTGACTAGCTAAATGAGTGTCTATATGGGTTATGGATTGGCTCTCTGAGTATCTGTATGGGTGCCTCAGTGTTTGTGTGGGTGGGGTGTGTGTGACTCTGTGCATAGATGTGTGAGTGGGTGATTCACTGGGTGCATGGTTTCAAGAGTGCGTCTGTGATGGACTGTATGGGTGGGTGGGTGAGTGTGTGTATGGGTGTGTTAGTGATTGAATGTATATCTCAGTGGTACATGTGTGAGTAACTACATATGTGAAAGGCAGTATATATGTGTGTTGGAGTATATAAATGGCTATAAGTGAGAGTGTGTGATTGTGAGAGTGGCTATATGGATGAGTGTGTGCTTGCATCAGTGATTGCATAGGAGCGTAAGAATGTGCTAGTATTTTTATGAGTAAGTGAGCTGGTGTGTATAACTGTATAGGTGAGTAAATTGGAGTGTGATTAATTATTTGCATGACTGACTAGGTGTGTGAGTACCTCTATGGATGAGTTGCGTTGTGAGTGTTTATATAGGTGTATGAGTGCATATGATAGTCCTGTACTGAGTGACTGTAAGTATGAGTGACTGTACGGGTGAGTGAGTAGATGTGTGTGTGTAGACCTAAGAATCAGTGAGTGGGTATGTACTTATTGGTATTGGAGTGTGTATGGTTTTGAGAATGGCAGTCTGTAATTTAGAGTGGGTGTATCAAAAGTTATATTAGGGTGTGAGAAGATGCATTAAATTCTCACATGGATGATGTCATCAGTGATGTCATTTGAGATGTCATCAGTGATGTCATCAGTGATGTCACTGACCATGTCATGAGTGATGTAATATGTGACGTCATCAGCAGTGCATTGCGGGGGCGCAAGTTATAGTTACCTGAACTAACTATAACGGAGGAATTTCACGGGTTTTGTACGAGTGCAATGTCCAACTAACTATAACTGTCCCTAAAACCTTATGGTTTTTTCAGTGAATTTCTAAGGTTTTTTAAATGCTAATTTCTAACTATAACGTGCCTGAAACCCATGGTTTTTTCAGTGAATTTCAAAGGTTTTTTAAATGCTAATTCCTAACTATAACGTGTCTGAAACATATGGTTTTTTCAGTGAATTTCAAAGGTTTTTTAAATGCTAATTCCTAACTATAACGTGTCTGAAACCTATGGTATTTTCAGTGAATTTCAAAGGTTTTGTAAATGACAATTTTTAAATGTATTAATTGTTATATTTATTTTTTTGATACTGATTTACAACATTTTTTTAAACTATTTATTTTTAGATATTTTATTTTTTAAATTACATTGTAATTACATTATACATTACATTACAAAATATACTTTCTCAGAACGAATTACTTTAGTTTAAATACTTTGCAAATAGGCAATAGACTTTTAAGTACAGTAGTTACAGTTGTTGCAATGGGCAACACAATTTCAAAAACAATGCAACATTGAGCTCAATGTGAATTTCTAGTTAAATTCAATTAGTTACTTTATGGATTACTTTTCTAACCACAGGACTGGATCCTAGATTCAGTCCTGGGACATCTCCTGTAAACAGTTGAGTAAAAGCGTTTTGGTTACAGTAGTGATTTTTAAGGAATATTATTGTATTTTAAAAGTTGACACTTAGAAACTTTTTCACATAGAATCACCAATGTTATCCTATGGGAGGAAATTCACTTAGCAGGTAAGTAGTGTTATTGTTACTTTTTCTTACTCAGAGGTGGATCCTGGAACCAGCACTGGTGCATCTCCTGTAAACAGTTGAAAGAATGCGTTTAAGTCACACAGGCGATTTTTAAGGAATATTTGTAGTTTGTGAAAATTGACACTTTGAAACTTTTCTGCTGAAAACCAGACAATGGATTCCTATGGAAGGAAATTCAAGTTACTGGTAAGGACGGTTAGAATTACTTTTCAGGGTCAGTGCTGGGCTAAAAGATGCAGCACTGGGTTCTCTCCTGATAACAGGTGAGTAAATCGGAATTCATAGTTCGGCTGATTTTAGAGAAATATTATAAAGTTCCAAAACTCCACACTTAGAAGAATTTCCAAGTGAAACCAGTCAATGTTAGCCTATGGAAGGAAATTCAAGTTACTGTTAAGTACAGTTAGAATTAACTTTTCAGGGTCAGTGCTGGGCTAAAAGATGCAGCACTGGGTTCTCTCCTGATAACAGGTGAGTAAATCGGAATTCGTAGTTCAGCTGATTTTAGAGGAATATTTGTAAGTTTCAAAAATCGACACTTAGAAACTTTTTCAGCAAAAAGCAGGCAATGATATCCTATGGAAGGAAATTCAAGTTACTGGTAAGTACGGTTAAAATTAATTTTCAGGATCAGTACTGGGCTGAAAGATGCAGCACTGAGGTCTCTCCTGATAACAGGTGAGTAAATCGGAATTCGTATTTCGGCTGATTTTAGAGGAATATTATAAAGTTCCAAAACTCCACACTTAGAAGAATTTCCAAGTGAAACCAGTCAATGATATCCTATGGAAGGAAATTCAAGTTACTGGTAAGTACGGTTAAAATTACTTTTCAGGATCAGTACTGGGCTGAAAGATGCAGCACTGAGGTCTCTCCTGATAACAGGTGAGTAAATCAGAATTCGTATTTCGGCTGATTTTAGAGGAATATTTGCACAATGGTGAAGGGAGGGGGCGGGGCCTGAGGTGACATCTGTGCAAACGCACCCCGTGGCGCGTTTTAAGTTGGGGGATTAAGTCCCCTTGAATCATGAGGGTCCCTACGGGCCAACTAGCCCACCAGGAACCTCCAGTATGCGCCAGGGGGCTGCGTTGCAGAGACATGTACAGAGGCCACACCCCTTTTTACACCTCTCTGCAATGCAGCTCTGTGGCGCTTTCTGGACGTACCTGTTGGACTAGTTGGCCCCTAGGGACCCTCAGGATTGAAGGGGATTTAATTCCCCATCTTAAAACGTGCCACGGGGCCTGTTTGCACACATGTCACCTGAAGCCCCGCCCACTCCCTTCACCACTGTGCAAACGTGCCCCGTGGCGCGTTTTAAGTTGGGGGATTAAGTCCCCTTGAATACTGAGGGTCCCTGGAGTCCAACTAGCCCACCATGTACTTCTAAAAGCGCCACAGAGCTGCGTTGCAGAGAGGTGTAAAAGGGGCGTGGCCTCTGTACACCTCTCTGCAACGCAGCCCCTGGCGCATACTGGAGGTTCCTGGTGGGCTAGTTGGCCCCAGGGAACCCCAGTATTCAAGGGAATTACTTCCTTCTTAAAACACGCCAGGGGGCGCGTTTGCAGAGTACTGCAGGGAGGGGGCGGGCCTCCGGCACGATGCCGGTCGTTTTTTTTTTTTTTTTTTTAATGGGAGGGGGGCTGCGTGGCCCACCTTCCCTTGGCCACTTTTGGCCCCGGGGACCCATCCCCCGGGGCCTGAGCAATTTATTAATTTTTTTAATAAAAAAAAAAAAAACGGGAAGGGGGCCGCATGGCCCCCCTTCCCTGGGCCTGTATTGGCCCTGGGGACCCCATCCCCCAGGGCATGCCCTCGATTTTTTTTTTTTAAATTTGGAGGGGGGCTGCGTGGCCCCCCTCCTCAGGCCATTTAAGGCCCGGGGACCCCATCCCCCGGGGCCGGCCTTGCCCTTTTTTTTTTTTTATTTGGGGAGGGGGGCTGCGTGGCCCCCCTCCCTGGCCACTTATGGCTCCGGGGACTCCATCCCCCGGGGCCTGGCTTCTGGTTGGGGACTTGGGGGGGTCCCCAATTCCCCCACAGTCCCATCCGGCTCCCCGCGTCCTACGGGAGCCGGCATTGCTTTTCCACATGGGGAGCAGCTAACATGCTGCTCCCCATGTCGAAAAGCAATTGGGTTTGCATTTTGAAAGAGAGAGCAGGTTTCCCGCGAGGCTCCCGTCCTGTCATAGCAAACTACAGTGTCCCGGGGTAGGCACCCCGGGACACTGCAGGAGCCGGCCCTGGGGGTGGCGGTCCCCTAGGGCCATCAGGGCTCCTGGAGGGGGCCGCGCGGCCCCCTCCCATCCAGTGCACAGCCCCGGGAGGTGGTGGTCCTCGGGGCTTTGGGGTTCCGTAACGGACCCCCATATTCAAATCCTTAGTGCCCCGGGGACGTGGCGGTCCCCGGGGCGTGTGGGGGGCGGGAAGCCCCCACACAGGTCAAACAAATTTTAAAAAGAAGAAGCCCTGGGGGGTGGCGGTCCCCGGGGCTGCGCGAGGGCCAAGAGCCCTCCCGCACCATTATGTTTTCAAAGCCCCGGGGGGTGGTGGTCCCCGGGGCTTGGGGGGCCTTAGAGGCCCCCCACATTAAATTTAAACCCCCCCCACCATGCCCCCAGGACTTGGCCCACCCGGGGGCAAATTAACTACGAAGCGCAGAAGACCGTGATTCATTTTTTTTTTTTTCGGCGGGATTCGCGCACCCTAAGCGCATCCCGCCGATTTTTTAAAAATAAATGCTTTTTCTGCCCAGGGGTCCTTGTGGGACCCCTGAGCAGACCTAGGGGTCAGGGTGTTTCTACCCTGCCCCCTTTGTGCGTTTTGCGCAATTGTTTCTTTTTTTCTCGGCGGGATCCGCGCACCCTAAGCGCATCCCGCCGATTTAAAAAAAAAATGCTTTTTCTGCCCAGGGGTCCTTATGGGACCCCCTGAGCAGACCTAGGGGGTCAGGGTGTTTCTACCCTGCCCCCTTTTACGCTTTGCGCACTTGTTTCTGTCCCTCGGTTCTACCGAGGGATAAAATGGCTGCCAACACTTCCTGATTTGGAGTGTTGACAGCCAATTAGCATGCAGCTCGTGATCGGGAGGGTACGTGGACCCTACTCGTCCATAGATATATATGTGATTTTATTTGTGATTTTCTCAGAAACTACTGAACGGATTTACACCATTTAAGCAAAAGGCACGACACTGAACCAAGGGCTACCTCTTTGCCAAATTTGGTGTAATTCCGTTCAGCAGTTCGGGCTGTAGCTGCGACTAAAGGTTCCTATGGAAAAATGAATGGGGAAAACGCGTTTTGGGACCCCCTTTTTTCTTGGCCCCCGCTTGACGAATCAACCCGAGACTTTCAGGGTAGGAGCGGAGCGGAGCGCCCCAACAAGTTAGAAACTTTCGCGAAGATTCGTCAACCAGCGCCAACGTTATTTCAAATAGAATGTCGCGGATTTCCTATGGATAATAGGTCCTAACTATAACTATCTACTGGCGACCGCCAGTAGATAATATATATATATATATTCACTGAAAAAACCATAGGTTTTAGGGACAGTTATAGTTAGTTGGACATTGCACTCGTACAAAACCCGTGAAATTCCCCCGTTATAGTTAGTCCAGCTAACTATAACTCGCGCCCGCAATGCACTGCTGATGACGTCACATATTACATCACTCATGACATGGTCAGTGACATCACTGATGACATCACTGATGACATCTCAAATGACATCACTGATGACATCAATGATGACATCATCCAGTGACTGTGTGTTTCTGTAAAGTTTAAATATTTTTAATATATATAGGAAAAGACGTATTGAAGAATGAGTGGGTGTGTAAGTGTCTGTATGGATGATTTAGTAGGTGCGTGACTGACTGTATAAGTGAGTGATTTAACGTATCTTACTGAATGCATGGGTTAGTGACTAAACTGGGTGAATGTCTGTACCCGTCTGTCTGTTGCTGTGTAAGTGGCTGCATGTGTTTGAGAATAGCTACATGAGTGTCTATATGAGTTATTGAATGCTTGTGTGAGTATCTGTATGGGTGCCTGAGTGTTTGTGTGGGAGGGGTGTGTGCGACTCTGTGCATAGATGTGTGAGTGGGTGATTCACTGGGTGGATGGTTTCAAGAGTGCATCTGTGATAGACTGTATGGGTGGGTAAGTGTGTGTAAGAGTGTGTTAGTGAGTGAATGTATGTCCCAGTGGTACATGTGTGAGTAACTACATATGTGAAAGGCAGTATATATGTGTGTTGGAGTATATAAATAGCTATAAGCAAGAGTGACTGATTGTGATAGTGGCTGTATGGATGAGTGTGTGCTTGTATCAGTGATTGTATAAGAGCGTAAGAATGTGCTAGTATTTGTATGAGTAAGTGAGCTGGTGTGTGTATAACTGTATAGGTGAGTAAATGGTAGTGTGTTTAATTATTTGCATGACTGACTAGGTGTGTGAGTACCTCTATGGATGAGTGGCGGTGTTTGAGTGTCTATATAGGAGTATGAGTGCATATGATAGTCCTGTACTGAGTGACCGTAAATATGAGTGACTGTTCGGGTGAGTGAGTGGATGTGTGCGTAGACCTAAGAATCAGTGAGTGGGTATGTAGTTATTGGTGTTGGAGTGTCTATGGTTTTGCGAATGGCAGTCTGTACTTTAGAGTGGGTGTATCAAAGGTTATATTAGGGTGTGAGAAGATGCATGAAATTATCACATGGATGATGTCATCAGTGATGTCATCAGTGATGTCATTTGAGATGTCATCAGTGATGTCATCAGTGATGTCACTGACCATGTCATGAGTGATGTAATATGTGACGTCATCAGCAGTGCATTGCGGGCGCGAGTTATAGTTAGCTGGACTAACTATAACGGGGGAATTTCACGGGTTTTGTACGAGTGCAATGTCCAACTAACTATAACTGTCCCTAAAACCTATGGTTTTTTCAGTGAATTTCAAAGGTTTTTTAAATGCTAATTTGTAACTATAACGTCCATGAAACCTATGGTTTTTTCAGTGAATTTCAAAGGTTTTTTAAATGCTAATTTGTAACTATAACATGTCTGAAACCTACGGTTTTTTCAGTGAATATATATATATATATATATATATATATATATATATATATATTATCTACTGGCGGTCGCCAGTAGATAGTTATAGTTAGGACCTATTTTCCATAGGAAATCCGCAACATTCTATTTGAAATAACTCTTGCGTCGGTTGACGAATCTTCTCGAAATTTTCAAACTTTATGGCCCGCTCTGGTCCGCTCCTACCCTGAAAGTTTCGGGGTGATTCGTCAAGCGGGGCCGAGAAAAAAGGGGGTCCCAAAACGTGTTTTCCCCATTCATTTTCCCATAGGAAACTTTAGCCACGGCTACAGCCCGAACTGCTGAACGGAATTACACAAAATTTGGCAAAGAGGTAGTTCTTGGTTCAGAAAGAACCCTTTTGTTAAATGGTGTAAATCCGTTCAGTAGTTGCGGACAAATTAAAAAAATAAGAGTCAAAAATCAATTTCCCATAGGAAACTTTATGCAAGGCTACAGCCCGAACTGTTGAACGGAATTACACCAAATTTGGCAAAGAGGTAGTTCTTGGTTCAGAAAGAACCCTTTTGTTAAATGGTGTAAATCCGTTCAGTAGTTGCTGAGAAAATCAAAAGTTAAAACACATATATATCTGGGCGGAGCCTAACCACACATGTCATCGTGAGATCTGATTGGCTGTCAGCACTTCATCCTGGAATTGCTGGCAGCCATCTTGGGACCAATATAAATGATAGTACCCCATTGAAATGCATTGTAGTGAATCGAAGATTTTGAGGGTTACCAAAAGGAGAACTATAAAGGGTGATAACAGACTTTAGTTACATTAGAATTCATTTGTTGATGGTACCATACTAATTTCAGGAATTGTGGTGTGTTCTAAGGTGATTTTACCCTGTGAAAAACCTTCTGCTGGGATATCATGAATCATGTTTGAGAGAAAACTATTTTCACATGCTTGTCCCATACAGTTTTGGAAGGTGCTCCAGAAGCTAAAATGAGAGCATATTTTCTGTAAATTCACATTATCTTTCTCAGTCATGTGAGAATGAAGTCTGACATTCTCAGTAAAACATGTACATCCAACAATGGCAGAGACTGTCAGTTGATTCCTTTGTGTTCTACTGCAGCTTCCCAGAGTGTTCTAAAGAACAACTAGAGTGCTAACAGCCTTACTTATGACAAAAGTATGGCACACCTGAAGCCATCTTGATTGGAATAAACTGGTAACACTTAAAACATTTAATTTAAAAAGGAACAAAATGATGGGGTTCATTTTGTCATAGAAATTATGGTTAGTGCTGTAGAAAGAAAAATTAGGACATGTTTCAAGTGTGATCTCAAATATCTTCCTGTTATATTTCAACAGGAGCAGCCTGTCAGTTGATGCCTTTGTGTTCTACTGCAGCTTCCCAGAGTGTTCTAAAGAACAACTAGAGCGCTAACAGTCTTACTTATGACAAAAGTATGGCACACCTGAAGCCATCTTGATTGGAATAAACTGGTAACACTTAAAACATTTAATTTAAAAAGGAACAAAATGATGTGGTTCATTTTGTCATAGAAATTATGGTTAGTGCTGTAGAAAGAAAAATTAGGACATGTTTCAAGTGTGATCTCAAATATCTTCCTGTTATATTTCAACAGGAGCAGCCTGTCAGTTGATGCCTTTGTGTTCTACTGCAGCTTCCCAGAGTGTTCTAAAGAACAACTAGAGTGCTAACAGCCTTACTTATGACAAAAGTATGGCACACCTGAAGCCATCTTGATTGGAATAAACTGGTAACACTTAAAACATTTAATTTAAAAAGGAACAAAATGAGGGGGTTCATTTTGCCATAGAAATTGTGGTTAGTGCTGCAAAAAGAAAATTTAGGGCATGTTTTAAGTGAGATCTCAAATCCTCTTCTATTTCATTAGAAAATTCTGACATGCAGACTGAAACAATCACTTTCAATACCAGCAGTAGACTTCCAGTTAACTCCTTGGTGAGCAGTAGCTTTACTACAGTGATCTAATGAACAACTAGAGTGCTAACATTCTGAATTTATGGCAAATGTGTGACACATCTGAATGCCTTCTTGATGGAATCAAAGTAAAAACTGAAAGCATTTCCTACTGAGGAGACTGTAGTAAATGAGGAAATTAGGAAACTTCATAACAAATAAGTCTCCCAAGATGGCCACCAGAGAAAAAAGAGCCCAAATGTAGCACAAATATCACCCAGAGGTAGCCCACGTATAGCCCAATGACAGAAGTGTGCAAAACACTTTTTATTTTTTGTTTTTTTGCAGTTTTATATAGTGCAGACTGGTCAGGTATTGGAGTGCTTTACATGAGCATTGGTTACATCACACAAGGACAAATTCATGTTGGTTGACCCCTACACTACCCAAACACCACTGCACTACCCTAAACCCTAAAACACTACACCCAGCACGACCCCCTTCACTACCCAAACACAACTGCACTACCCTAAACTCAAAAACACTACCCCCAGCACGACCCCCTACACTACCCAAACACCACTGCACTACCCTAAACCCTAAATCTACCCCCACACTACACAAATACCACTGCACTACCCTAAACCCTAAAACACTAGAACCCAGCACGACCCCCTACAGTACACAAACACCACTGCACTACCCTAAACCCTAAAACACTACCCCCTACACTACACAAACACCATTGCACTACCCTAAACCCTAAAACACTACCCCCAGCATGACCCCCTACACTACACAAACACCACTGCACTACCCTAAACCCTAAAACACTACCCCAGCACGACCCCTACACTACCCAAACACCACTGCACTACCCTAAACCCTAAAACACTACCCCCAACACGACTCCCTACACTACACAAACACCACTGGACTACCCTAAAACACTACCCCCAGCACGACTCCTACACTACCTAAACACCACTGCACTACACTAAACCCTAAATCTACCCCAGCATGACCTCCCACACTACACAAACACCACTGCACTAGCCTAAACCATAAAACACTACCCCCAGCACGACCCCCTACACTACCCAAACACCACCTCACTACCCTATACCCTAAAACACGACCCCGTACACTACACAAACACAACTGCACTACCCTAAACCCTAAAACACTACCCACAGCATGACCCCCTACACTACACAAACACCACTGCACTACCCTAAACCCTAAAACACTACCCCCTATACTACACAAACACCACTGCCCTACCCTAAACCCTAAAACACAACCCCCAGCATGACCCCCTACACTACCCAAACACCACTGCACTACCCTAAACCCCCTACACTATACAAACACCACTGCATTACTCTAAACCCTAAAACACTACCCCCAGCACGACCCCCTCACAACACAACCACTGCACTACCCTAAACCCTAAATCGACCCCCAGCACGACCCCCTACACTACCCAAACAGCACTGCCATACCCTAAACCCTAAAACACTACACCCAGTATGAACCCCTACACTACCCAAACACCACTGCAATACCCTAAACCTTAAAACACTACCCCCAGCACTACCCCCTACACTACACAAACACCACTGCACTACCCTAAACCCTAAAACACTACCCCAGCACTACCCCCTACACTACCCAAACACTACTGCACTACCCTAAACCCTAAAACACTACCCCCAGCACGACTCCCTACACTACCCAAACACCACTGCACTACCCTAAACCCTAAATCTACCCCCAGCACGACCCCCTACACTACCCAAACACCACTGCACTACCCTAAACCATAAAACACTACCCCGAGCATGACCCCCTACACTACACAAACACCACTGCACTACCCTAAACCCTAAAACACTACCACCAGCATGACCCCCTACACTACTCAAACACCACTGCACTACCCTAAACCCTAAAACACTAACCCAGCACGACCCCCTTAACTACCCATACACCACTGCATTACCCTAAACCCTAAAACACTACCCCCAGCACGACCCCCTACACTACTGCACTACCCTAAACCCTAAAACACTACCCCCAGCACGACCCCTACACTACCCAAACACCACTGCACTACCCTAAACCCTAAAACACTACCCCCAGCACGACCCCCTACACTACTGCACTACCCTAAACCCTAGAAAAGAAACCCCCACCCCATGCCCAATCCCCCTTACCTCTCACTCCTCGTGGTTCCTCTCTCCTCGTGGTTCCTGCTTCACGTCGTCTCTGAGGGGCGGTGCACGTCGTTGTGAGGAAACGGAACAGCCTCTGTTTCCTTACAACGACATGGATCGTCTACATGTTTTTTAGAACGCATGGTCATTTACCATACATACCTTTACAACAAAATTCGTTGTAAAGGCATGCGTGGTAAATGACCATGCGTTCTAAAAAATGCGTAGTAATGACTTCGTGATGTACAACGCATGCGTGGTAATGCATGCGTTGTAATGGTATCGCAAAGTAAAAAGTCGTTGTAACGGCTGTTTACCGATCGAAGCTGGCCCCTGTTCTTCAGTGAGACGTTTATTTGATTAATTAGGAGGAAGGAATGTGTTTTTTTACCGAAAAGTGCATTCCCGGCTGTTGTATTGTGAAAGTGTCCGCGTGGCCTGGTTTCACTTCCGGTGAGAGAGTGGAAGAGTCTGTTTGGATCTAAAGGAGTTCTGTTGTTGGACGGGGCCGGCGCGACATGTCATCAGAAAACATAGCTAATGGAAAGCATCCTCCCTGAAGTGTGGAGCAGTGCCATGAGAGGTCAACGAGTGTGCGTCCCACCGCAGTATGACCGTACCGCGTGACCCATGTGCCACCTCCAGGGTACGGGAGGCAGAAGCAGCATCGCAGGTCCTCTTGAAGACCGTTGTAGCACTAATTCTACATTTTGGTACTAGGGCATTTTAACTTCGTTGTTCCTGCCAGATACAAAGAGAAGATCCTGTGTTATTCAGTGCCCTTGTTACCTTTTTTGTGGGTTGTGGTGCTTGTCACTTCGCTGCCCCGCCGGTGCACACGACTGGGCACCCCACCTCGTGTGCCATCTGCAGGGCCTCTGCCCTCGGATCACTGGTTTCGGTTTCTGGAGTGGCAACATAAACAGTTGCTCCCAAAGGACTAGCCTGAACACTTAGGTGAATATCCCCTGCACCAGCATTCCACGGAAATTCTTTCCTAGCTCTCCCACGTCAACGAGGACGTCATAATAGCACGGCTCCGTTCGCGACACCGTATGACGTCATCGGAGCCATAAGAGAACCTCGTCGGCGTGCTGACGTCAGTTCCACCCATTTTTTCCGTGCCACCGAGGCAAACAGGGGACCGAGACATTTTCACATGTATACATAGTATAATAAATATATATATATATTCACTGAAAAAACCATAGGTTTCAGGCACGTTATAGTTAGAAATTAGCATTTAAAAAACCTTAGAAATTCACTGAAAAAACCATAGGTTTCAGGCACGTTATAGTTAGAAATTAGCATTTAAAAAACCTTAGAAATTCACTGAAAAAACCATAGGTTTCAGGGGCGTTATAGTTAGTTGGACATTTCACTCGTACAAAACCATAGAAATTCCCCGTTATAGTTAGTTCAGCTAACTATAACTCGTGCGCTCGCAATGCACTGCTGATGACGTCACATATTACATCACTCATGACATGGTCAGTGACATCACTCATGACATCACTGATGACGACATCACTGATGGCATCTTCCAGTGAATGTGTGTTTTTCTGAAAATTAAATATGTTTTATATATGTATATCTCAAGGTCGATGGAAGAATAAATGGGTATATAAGTGTCTAAATGGATGATTTTGTTTTGTAAAATTGATTGTATAACTGACTAAGTGTATCTTAGTGAATACATGGGTTAGTGAGTAATGTTTAAATATAAAAATATCTGTATCAGTCTCTCACTTTGTGTATAAGTGGCTGCATGGGTTGGTGAGTAGCTACATGAGTGTCTATATGGGTTATTAGTTGGTTTTTGAGTATCAGTATGAGTGTCTGAGTGTCTGTATGGTTCGGTGGGGGTATTACTTAGTGCATAGATGCATGAATGAGTGACTCACTGTTTGTATGTGTTGAAGACAGCATGTGTGCAGGACTGTATAGGTGGATGAGTATGTGTATGGGTGTGTTAGTGAGTGAATGACTGTCTCAATAGTGTCTTTATGAGTAACTACATATGTTTTAAACTAGTATATGTGAGTATTGGTGTATATAAGTGAGTATATGTGAGAGTGAGAGATTGGAAGAGTTCCTGTACAAATAAGTAGGTGTTTCTATAAGTGATTGTTTAAGAGAGTAAGTATGTGTAAGTTTCTGTAGAAGTAAGTGTGGTAGTGTGTGTATAACTGTATATGCAAGTAAATGGATGTTTGATACTTTGTTTGCATGTGTGACTATGTGTGTGAGTAACTCTATGGATGAGTGGCGGTGTGTAACAGGATGTATAGGTGTATGAGTACATATGATGAGTGAGTACATGTATGAGTGACTGTATAGGGACTGTTGGTGAATGAGTGGATGTGTGTGTAGATCTTGGAATTACTGAATAGGTGTGTTGTAACTGGTATTGGTATGTCCATTGTTTTGAAAATGTTAGTTTGTATTTTTGAGTGTGTGTATCAAAGGTTATATTAGGGTGAGAGGAGGTCTGCCACTCTATCACAAGGATGATGTCATCAGTGATGTCATTTGAGATGTCATCAGTGATGTCATGAGTGATGTCACTGACCATGTCATCAGTGATGTAATATGTGACGTCATCAGCAGTGCATTGCGGGCGCACGAGTTATAGTTAGCTGAACTAACTATAACGGGGGAATTTCTATGGTTTTGTACGAGTGAAATGTCCAACTAACTATAACGCCCTGAAACCTATGGTTTTTTCAGTGAATATATATATATATATTATCTACTGGCGGTCGCCAGTAGATAGTTATAGTTAGGACCTATTATCCATAGGAAATCCGCGACATTCTATTTGAAATAACTCTTGCGCCGTTTGACGAATCTTCGCGAAAGCTTCCAACTTGTTGGGGCGCTCCGCTCCTACCCTGAAAGTCTCGGGTTGATTCATCAAGCGGGGGCCGAGAAAAAAGGGGGGTCCCAAAACGTGTTTTCCCCATTCATTTTTCCATAGGAACCTTTAGTCGCAGCTACAGCCCGAACTGCTGAACGGAATTACACAAAATTTTACAGAGAGGTAGCCCTTGGTTCAGTGTTGTGCCTTTTGCTTAAATGGTGTAAATCCGTTCAGTAGTTCCTGAGAAAATCAAAAGTAAAGTCACATATATATCTATGGGCGAGTAGGGTCCGCGTATCCTGAGCGCACCCTGCGCGCACCGTCCCGATCACGAGCTGCATGCTAATTGGCTGTCAAGTGGCTGTCAACACTCCAAATTAGGAAGTGTTGGCAGCCATTTTGTCCCTCGGTAGAACCGAGGGACAGAAACAAGTGCGCAAAGCGCAAAGGGGGCAGGAGTAGAAACACCCTGACCCCTAGGGTCTGCTCAGGGATCCCACAAGGACCCCTGGGCAGAAAGCATTTTTTAAACGGCGGGATGCGCTTAGGGTGCGCGGATCCCGCCGATTAAAAAAAAAAGCACAAGAAACAAGTGCGCAAAACGCACAAAGGGGGCAGGGTAGAAACACCCTGACCCCTAGGTCTGCTCAGGGTGTCCCACAAGGACCCCCTGGGCAGAAAAAAAGCAAAAAAAAAAAGACCGGCATCAGTGCCGAGGCCCTGCCCCCTCCCTGCAGCAGTCTGCAAACGCGCTCCCTGGCGCGTTTTAAGAAGGAAGTAATTCCCTTGAATACTAGGGGTCCCTGGGGCCAACTAGCCCACCAGGAACCTCCGGTATGCCAGGGGCTGCGTTGCAGAGAGGGTGTACAGAGGCCACGCCCCTTTACACCTCTCTGCAACGCAGCTCTGTGGCGCTTTTGGAGGTACATGGTGGGCTAGTTGGACTCCAGGGACCCTCAGTATTCAAGGGGACTTAATCCCCCAACTTAAAACGCACCACGGGCACGTTTGCACAGTGGTGAAGGGAGGGGTGGGGCTTCAGGTGACATGTGTGCAAACAGGCCCCGTGGCGCATTTTAAGATGGGGAATGAAATCCCTTCAATCCTGAGGGTCCCTGGGCGAACTAGCCCACCAGGTACGTCCGAAAGCGCCACAGAGCTGCGTTGCAGAGAGGTGCAAAAGGGCGTGGCCTCTGAACACCTCTCTGCAACGCAGCTCCCTGGCGCATACTGGAGGTACAGGGTGGGCTAGTTGGACCCCAGGGACCCTCATGATTCAAGGGGACTTAATCCCACAACTTAAAACGCGCCACGGGGCGCGTTTGCACAGATGTCACCTCAGGCCCCGCCCCTCCCTTCACCATTGTGCAAATATTCCTCTAAAATCAGCCGAACTAAGAATTCCGATTTACTCACCTGTTATCAGGAGAGACCTCAGTCCTGCATCTTTCAGCCCAGTACTGATCCTGAAAAGTAATTTTAACCGTACTTACCAGTAACTTGAATTTCCTTCCATAGGATAGCATTGACTGGTTTCACTTGGAAATTCTTCTAAGTGTGGAGTTTTGGAACTTTATAATATTCCTCTAAAATCAGCCGAAATACGAATTCGATTTACTCACCTGTTATCAGGAGAGACCTCAGTGCTGCATCTTTCAGCCCAGTACTGATCCTGAAAAGTAATTTTAACCGTACTTACCAGTAACTTGAATTTCCTTCCATAGGATATCATTGACTGGTTTCACTTGGAAATTCTTCTAAGTGTGGAGTTTTGGAACTTTATAATATTCCTCTAAAATCAGCCGAAATACGAATTCCGATTTACTCACCTGTTATCAGGAGAGACCTCAGTGCTGCATCTTTCAGCCCAGTACTGATCCTGAAAAGTAATTTTAACCGTACTTACCAGTAACTTGTATTTCCTTCCATAGGAATCCATTGTCTGGTTTTCAGCAGAAAAGTTTCAAAGTGTTGATTTTCACAAACTACAAATATTCCTTAAAAATCGCCTGTATGACTTAAACGCTTTCTTTCCACTGTTTACAGGAGATGCAGCAGTGCTGGATCCAGGATCCACCACTGAGTAAGAAAAAGTAACGATAACACTACTTACCTGCTAAGTGAATTTCCTCCCATAGGATAAC